>QXTE01000124.1:395993-579330 GCA_003942145.1 Platysternon megacephalum
AGATCCACCGCATTTCCCTTGTCTAAAAAATCTGTTACTTTCTCAAAGAAGGAGATCAGGTTGGTTTGGCACGATCTACCTTTCGTAAAACCATGTTGTAATTTGTCCCAATTGCCATTGACCTCAAGGTCCGTAACTACTCTCTCCTTTAATATTTTTTCCATGACTTTGCATACTACAGATGTTAAACTAACAGGCCTGTAGTTACCCGGGTCACTTTTTTTCCCCTTCTTGAAAATAGGAACTATATTAGCTAATCTCCAGTCAAACGGTACAACCCCCGAGTTTAGAGATTCATTAAACATTATCGCTAACGGGCTTGCAATTTCACTCGCCAATTCCTTTAATATTCTAGGATGAAGATTATCCGGGCCGCCCGATTTACTACCGTTAAGCTGTTCAAGTTTGGCTTCTACCTCAGATACTGTAATGTCTACCCCCCCGCCTTCATTCCCATCAGTCACGCTGCCACTATTCCTAAGCCCTTCATTAGCCTCATTAAAGACCGAGGCAAAATATTTGTTTAGATAGTGTGCCATGCCTAGATTATCCTTAATCTCCACTCCGTTTACAGTTTTAAGCGGTCCCACTTCTTCTTTCTTGGTTTTCTTCCTATTTATATGGCTAAAAAGCCTTTTACTATTGGTTTTAATTTCCTTTGCAAGGTCCATCTCTACCCGGCTTTTGGCCTTTCTCACTGCATCCCTACACCCTCTGACCTCAATAAGGTAGGTTTCTTTGCTGATCCCTCCCATCTTCCACTCCTTGTATGCTTTCTGTTTTTTCTTAATCACCCCTCTGAGACGCTTGCTCATCCAGCTCGGTCTAAAACTGCTACCTACGAACCGTTTTCCCTTTCTCGGGATACAGGCCTCCGACAGCTCCTGCAACTTCAACCTGAAATAATCCCAGGCGTCTTCCGCCTTTAGATCCCTAAATATGTTAGTCCAATCCACTTCCCTAACTAGTCGCCTTAATTTAGTAAAGTTAGCCCTTTTGAAATCGTAAACCTTAGTCTCAGATACAATTTTGTTTATCCTTCCATTTAGTTTGAACCGAATTAGCTCATGATCACTCGAGCCAAGGTTGTCCCCTACAACCATTTCCTCAACAAGGTCCTCACTACTCACCAAAACCAAATCTAAAATGGCATCCCCCCTTGTTGGTTCAGCAACTACTTGATGAAGGAATTAATCAGCTATCACGTCTAGGAAAAGCTGAGCCCTATTATTATTACTAGCATTCGTTCCCCAATCTATATCCGGGAAGTTAAAGTCTCCCATGATCATACAGTTCCTATTAGTATTTACCTCCTTAAAAACATTAAAGAGTTCTCTATCCATATCCAGGCTAGATCCCGGCGGTCTATAGCACACCCCAATCACTATCCCAGGGGAGGCTCTAGTAGTTTTCTTCCCCAATGTGACCATTGCCCAGACAGACTCCGTATTATCCATTCCATTACTAGTTATTTTGTTACAGTTTACCTCATTAGTGACATACAATGCTACTCCCCCACCTTTACCTTTGTTTCGGTCTTTCCTAAACAGCACATACCCTTCCATACCTGTACTCCAGTCATGACTACCGTTCCACCATGTTGGTTATTCCTACGATATCCGGTTTCAATTCTCGGACCAGGAGCTCCAATTCCTCCATTTTGTTACCTAGGCTTCTCGCATTGATGAACAAACATCCTAATTTTTGCTGTTTGGCTTCTCTCACCTTTGTTACCCAATTTGGTAGGGACACTGTACCGCCAGTATGACCTATTGGTCTAGTATCCATCCTCCTCCCTCTTCCTTATGTCCAGACCCCTCCCTCTGGCTATATCCGTTCTTATCCTGTTGTCCTCCCTCTCAATGTTTAAATCTGGCGTGGAGAGTGCCTGGACATCTCCCAACTGTCTCCCCCCAATTCCTAGTTTAAAGCTCTTTTGATCAGATGAGCCAGCCTCCCTCCTAGAAGTCTATTTCCTTCCCTACTCAGGTGGAGCCCATCCCGTGAGAACAGTTCTCTGTCCCCGAAAGCCTCCCAGTGGCCATACATCCCAAAGCCCTCCTTATAGCACCGCTCCCTGAGCCAACTATTTATCATCACAATCCTGTCACCCCTTTGTCGCCCTTCCCTAGGGCAGGTAGAATCCCACTGAAGATCACCTGAGCCTCAATTTCCTTGAGCGTCTTACCTAGCCTGGCATAGTCTCCCTTGATTCTCTCCAGCGAGAATCTAGCCGTGTCATTCGTTCCTACACTGTTCAGCTGGCCGCAGGAAGGGTTTGCAATGCCTCATGGGGCAGGTACGGCGTCACATCATGTAGGTTTCTCAATCCCATTGTTTCAGGGGCATCCTAATAGGTTGTCAGCTGCTTTTTCAACTGAAGTGTGCGGGGGGAGGGAGAGGAGAGCAGTGTGTCTGGGGCAGTGGAGACAGCAGGCTGACAGACCTATTCTGAGGTAGGGGGAGGGGGACACCCCCATACATGTCAGCCCTGGCTCTGCTCAGCATAGCAGTCTCTCTTGAAGCAGCCCGCTCTGCTTGCCTGCCTATGGTTCTGTGATTCCCTCCGAGTTCTCCCATAGCCTCCTCAGCTGCCAGGAACAGCTGAACAGCTCTGTGAGCTCTGGTGCTGAGGAATGTCAAAGCAGCACTGCAGTCATTGTCATCCCCCCTCCACTCCTACCGCCTGCTCCAGTGTTCCTAGTGCAGGGCAGAACTGGAGCATTCCACGCTAATTATTTGCTCTTTGTTCCCCAAAGGGAGCAGCATGCTCAGCTCTCAGATACTTCCCAGAGCTTTGAAAGGGGAGGGGTCCATGCCAGTCCAGGGCAGCAGAGATCAAAACAGTGAGCAGAGTGGTCAGGGCAGGCATTGTGGGATACTGGTGGAAGCCAGTTCTGGGGACAAAACAAACAGTGTCTACACTGACGCTTTGTCACTTTAACTTTGCCGCAAAAAGCTTTATGCCTCTCGTTGAGGTGGTTTTATTTTGTCGGCAAAACAGCAGAGTTTTGCCGCCAAAAGTAGCTTTGTAGTGTGTACGCCTCCCGTTTTGTTGGCAAAAAGCAGCTTTTGCCAACAAAACTTTGTAGTGTAGACAAGGCCTCGGACAAATTGAAACTACTTTTAAATAATTCTGGAATTAACTCAATTTCAAGCTAATTGTGTCCCTTTAATTATTGAAACCTTGTTAGAACAGGCATCATTGCTCACTTTTAACTGAAGGAGATTTGTTGGATTTAAAGATGACAAACTGTCTTAACCTTGACACCCAGACTTCTGCATTGTATGCTCTGTGTGGTGGTGAGTGTGTCTTCCTTGTACAATGCTAAGAGTTAAGGAGTCAAACAGTAACTAAATTTGTTTTCCTGTGTCTTCTTAAAATAAACCGCAAAAATGTAAGTTGACTTTTTATATAATGGAAAGCTCAATTACAGGTCATTCTTTAAAATGAAAACTTCATTGTAATGAGAGAACAGTACTGATGATTTCCCTGTAATGCTGTTTCTAATCCTGTAGATGGGAATGTGTTTTCTCTATTCCACTTCAGGTGATTGAGGCTTCAGATATAGTCCTGCAGGTCTTAGATGCCAGAGATCCCCTGGGCTGTCGGTGCTCCCAGGTGGAGCAAATCATTACTCAGTCTGGAGGAAACAAAAGGCTACTATTGGTGTTAAACAAAATCGGTAAGTGAAACAGTCTGTTTTGTACAAATGTTTAGTCACTCATAGTGTTCTGTGTTAGTATATGAGCTATGAGGAAGATGCCAATGCGGTCTGAGATATCACTGATGACTAAGATCCAACTCTGAGCTCGCTGTCTTGTTCAAGGAATTACACTTTCCTATTTTTATATGTTTTCTCACCTCTTGCTGTGTGACAAGATCCACACAAACAGGTGAAACTGACTATTGAATGTCTTTTTTTTTTTTTTAATGGTGCAACTGTTCACTTAAGAGCAAAATGATTCAATGTTAAGGACAGAGTAGCCTTCTCAGAGGTGACTGGGTAATCTCACATACTATACCAGCTACTGTGTGGAACAAAAGCTCCTAAAACTATACATGATATTAAAGACTGAATCTAATGGCTGAAAACAGAAAGCAATTCTTTAGATCCCAGGTTAAATAAATTCCATACAGTGACACTTGAAGTTCATTAGAGTGAAAGGTCTGTATTCCTTTCCAGATCTGGTACCAAGGGAGAACTTGGAGAAATGGTTACATTATTTGAAGAATGAGTTTCTGACAGTCGCTTTTAAATCCTCAATGCAGCTGAAGGACAGAAGTGTGGTAAGAGCACTGCTGTCTCTCTTGTGTAAGACTGAATCATATGTGTGTCGCTGGGTTGAAACATGATGAAAAGCAAGGACTCTTGACAGGAAGATGAAGATTGCAAGATCCAACTCTGATTTCTCCCAGTTAAAATACAAAGTTTTACTGATCTTTGGGGGGGATTATGGCCGACTGGCTGTGCTCCTGCAACTGATACTTTTGGCGTGGTGGGACAGTGCTGAGCAGTCTTAGAACTTTTCTGCTTGGTCTGGGGAAACTTCACAGTTGTTGGTGAATTCTTGCTTCAGTACTGCACACTACTAATTATGACTGGAAAATTGCATTGAGGCAAGGCAACATGCTAAGGATTTATACTGAAAGACACCCTAATGGAATCAGCATTGAATGAATGAGGAAGTCCTGAAATCTAAGGTCTTGTCTACAGGAGACCATTGCACTGGTTTAAATTTAATCTGTTTTTAAACCAATTTAATTAAACTGGTTTAAGCCTCTGAGTGAACACTTATTTCCATCCCAAGCCTGTACATTACTAAGATTGGTATTTGGAATTATTTCACGAAGAGTTGGGGTAATAGAGAAGTCGCCTCCCCACTGCCCATCTCCCATTGGAGTATGATAATACATATATTTTTATTCTTGCATGCATTAATTTAAGACCCTAATAATATTCGTGTAACACTTTTCATCAGAGAGACTTAAAGTGCTTTGCAAACGCATGCTAATCTTCACTGCGCCACAGTGAAATAGATAAGCATCACCTGCATGTTGAAATTGCAGAAACTCAGGCACAGAGATTGTGGAGCCCTTAGATTAATAAACAATTGTTCATGCAAGTAGTCCTATTAAATCAGTGGGATTACTTGAATGAATGCTCAGTAAAGTGAGTTAGGGCTCCTCCCCATTCTGGCTTTAAGTGACTTCCCAAGGCCATACAGTGATACTTCAGCACAGCCAGGAATGGAAGCACAAGTCCCATTAGTCAGTTCACATTGCTAGATGCATGGTCTGTAACATTTTGAAGGACTGCCCTCCTTACTGCCAGTCAGTTCAGATGCACTTTAATTGGTATCTCATCAAGTCCCTTCCTTCTAGTTGGAAGAAAGATGCTGTAAAGGCCATCCAATAGAGGGCATGAGTGGGTATATTGGAGTAAAATGTACATTTGGATTTATATTTAACGTCCCAAACACATACAGTTAAAATGGGCCCATCCTATGTTTTTATTTTTGAATTTTATAGCAGGAGAAGAAGCTCACAAAGAAGAGAGCTCACATTGACTTGTCAAGAGGCAGCATGTGTTTTGGAAGTGAGTGTCTTTTGAAGCTTCTTCGAGAGCACTGCAAGACCCAAGACAAAGCCATTCAAGTTGGGGTGATAGGTAAGGTGTATTTTTTTTTCCTTACAAAGAAACTGCAGTATTACACAAGCTGGGTGATATAACACAATCAGTAGGTGCTTTCTCACATCTCAGGCTTTGAAATACTTTGTGGCCTTTCACTGAACATTCTTAGGTTTGACGTGGGACTTGGTATAGCTGCACCCAGTGATGCCTCTTGCACTTCCTGCCCATCAGAGGTAGCTCTCATATGTGTGTCTAACATTAGTGACCACAGCTGATGATTGAATATGTGACCAGTCTGGCTATGGGAAGCACAAAAAAATCTGACGCTAGTTAATTTACTAGATTGAATGTTAACCAAATCATGTAGCTCTTCTCAACCAGCACTGCCTCTTTTTACACTTGATGGGTCCTTGCTGTGATTTTTAATTTAATTGACATCACTTTTTTGTCCTTTTTACTACTAGAGTGAGAAATGAGGATATATACTTTTGTCTGACTGTTACAGTGAAGACTTCAGATCCAACTCTGATCTCACTCTGACTACATGTATTAAAGCCAGTAGTTCTGATCTAATTTACTAGGGTTTCTTGTTTAACTAATTAGGGTATTTTTACCATTTGTTTGTGTTTTTCTTCAGGCTTCCCTAATGTGGGGAAGAGCAGTATAATCAATAGTCTGAAGGAGGTGCGTGTCTGTAATGTGGGGCCAGTCAGAGGCGTTACCAAGTAAGTTTAATTTGATGAAACCATTGGTTTTGTAGTTATGTTCTGATTATGTACATTTCCTAGCTGTTTCAGTTGGCTACAGCATTCTCCACTGCCTGTTCTGATCAGTCATTGTAACTGAGCACCGCTCCCTAAACAGCTGCTGCATTTCAATGGTGGACAAAGTATGCCCCTATATGTAGTTTTTAAAGTGCAGTAGGATCTTTGTGTGAAAAGGTCAACTCACTTCTTGGCGCCTCCTCATGGCTGGGCGTGGTATAGCAACTCTATCCCTTAGGGTCTGCTGCCTCTGGCTGCTCCGCCTCTTGAGTGGCCTGTGCCTCTTCCTGTGACATGGCCCTCTGGCCAGGTCACTTTCAAGTCTCTCCCCTTTGGGGGGTGGGGTGGGGGTAGTCCAGAAACAAAAAGCAAGGAGAATTAACACAAACAAACTGAGTTAGTAACAGAGGAAGGAACACCTCCCTCTCAGGGTGTATCAGGATCAGGCCCTCCCCTCAGAGATGGTCCTTCAGGCAGTGGCTGTCAGGATAGATACTGTCTTCCTTCAGCCCTATCCTCAGGAGCTGAGGGTTGCAGCTCTGCTCTCTTCCATGGTCTGCTCACAAGTGAGCTCTTCTGCTCCCTTTTAACTCCTCCTCCAGCCTGTGCATCTCTTGCAGGTGTGGCTGACTGAGCCCAGAGCAACTCCTTAACCCCTCGTTGCCCAGTGTGCAGTTTGTACACCCCATCACACTCAGGATGAAAGTCTAACATCTTTTATTTTCAATTCTAGAATACTGTCAATTTTTGTATTAATTTTGAGATAAATGCCTTGTCTCTAGACACAGCCAATGCTCTTAAATCTGATTTAAGACAGGGGCCTGTCCAGTGGCTGCTCTTGCAACTTATGAGTCCAAGGATAAGCTCTGATTTGCATAAAGAGCAGACTGCAGCCTTCAGATGATGTGTAAGACTGCAGAGGCTACCAATATGTGATGCTTTGTTTCTGTCTGAGCAGTCAGACCTGTGACTTGTAGGCTCCTGCGGCCATACCTTCTTATTAAAGATGAAGGCACCCATGGGCCACATTATAACACTTGGGGTGACATTTGGCCAGCAATACTGACCCATAGAGGGGCAGAAGTTTTATTGGGAAAGGTTAGACACTGTGCAGATTAAGTAGGTGCCCCACCCAAGTCACTCTCAATGAATCACTTGCACAGCCATGAATAGAACCTTGGGGTTTTAACACCTTGCTTCTTCCTCTAATCACAAAGCTACTTTGCTTTAGATTTCCACTGTACATGAAGCACATGATGATGCATTGGAACTGACTTTGCATGAGGAGTTTGTATTCAATCCAACACTGAGCTTCATGTTTTGCTAGTTCTCATCCTTTAGCAAATGCTTTGTGGTGGTTGATTTATGTTGACTTACTGACAGGATGCATTTCCTCTCTCAAAGGTGCATGCAGACAGTCCATATTGACAAACAAATCAAGATGATAGACAGCCCAAGCATCATTGCAGCCCCTTCCAACTCTGCTCTTGCTCTGGCTTTGAGGACCACCACAGATATTGAAGAATCAGGAAAATTATTAGATGCAATAAATGCTATTCTGAAGCACTGCAGTAAACAGCAGGTAAGTTATTGCATGGCTCCGCTATCTTTCTTATCTCATCCCGATGCATCTAGGTCCTGCATACCTTTATTGCTCCAACAAAAGGTGGTTTTGCTTTCTGGCCTGCAAGGTTACCTTTTGTAAAGGGATAGCATGTGATCTACTGAAAGTTGAATGCATGAGGTCCCTCAGATGGGAAGCTTCATTGACACAGAGAACCAACTTATTGGTGCTATATCTATCACACAAAATCTAACTCTTAATGTTGGCAGACAGGTAAAATGCACCAGATCCTCTCAGCCAGTTGCCTCTTTCCCAGTGACTCTTCTGACAGTACATTTTTATAATTAATTTGATGGAATATAATTAATTTAGTCACATCATTTTATTAGAGTGAGAAATGAGGATACACTGTGTCTTACTGTTACAGTGAAGACGTCAGATCCAACTCTGATCTCATTCTGAATGTTCAATGCTTTAAAGCCAATACTGATCTAATTCCCACTGAGGTCTACAGAGTTAGGTCTCTGTGGACCGCCATTGCTGTTTCACGGGAGAGGTGAGAAAACTATACATGCATCAGTTGGAATAAGAACACTGATAATAATACCCCTTTCTGTGGCAGCTGCATTTGCTGATGGAATAGCTACTTTTGCTCTGTAATGTGTGGTGCCAAAAGTAAAAGAAATAAAGGACTTTCCCAACCATATCTCCTCCTTCCTTCTCTTTCTGTGCACGCCTCCTCAGTAGGAACTAGTCTTAAAACAATTGGATTTGTACTTTCATTCCTAAAATTATAAGAGAACTAAATGGACCAGATTCTTAATGAACCCTTGTCCATGTTGTGTTTTTGTTTCAGATGATGCTGTACTACAACATCCCAGACTTCAGAAACACTGTGGAGTTTTTAACTTTACTTGCACAAAAAAGGGGAATGCTGAAAAAGGGAGGTGTCCCTGACACGGAGAGTGCAGCTAAATTACTACTTTATGACTGGACGGGGTAAGGATGTTTTGATTTTGTTTCAGTATATGAACCTCTTTCCAACTAAACCCAATCATTTTACAACAGTGTCACCAGAAGCTCTGGGTACTAACAAATGACAGGAGAGGTTTAGTTAAGTTGCTCTCTTCATCCTGCTTCAGCATACTACACCAAAGGGGTCATTGTTTGAACTTGCTTGACAGCAGAGCTACAGAATGGGAAGGAGAATGAGCTACTATTTAATTAATCTTTGGAACTTGCTTAAGAAAATGGAGTAAAGGTCCCTGTGTACACAGATCTACAGCAAGTTTGCTGAACTCTGCCACAGCACAGCTTCAGCCCAGTTTTGCCATGGGAGTTTTGTCCTTCCTTTGAACCATTGAGTCCATATAGTCCTCTTCCATAGGCATGTGATGACAACAGGGGGTGCTACTACCCCTGAAATGGATCTTTACTGACTCCCGGTGGAGCAGATTACTGTCATGCCGGTGAAAAAGGTCCACAGTAATTATCTGCAATACACAGCAGTTTATTGAGAAGGAATTACACAAGCAGTAAAGAGTTATATTAAGCACAACTCCTGTGTTAGACATTAAGAGCTATACATTCCTCTTAACGAGTCTTTCACAAACATACACAAACAGACCCTGCGCTAGCTTCACGCAGTTCCTGCTTGGCAAACAGAGAAGGTGGTTACCAATTTTATAGACTGCTTCTTCCCTCCTGATCTGTTTTTCTCGGCCCTCTGGTCTGCCTCAGATTCCCTCGAGGCAAGGCCTTGGTTGCCTTGAGACCCCTCTGGTTCACAGTCCTACTCGAGCCCACGGTGCAGAGTTTTGGCTACTCTTGTCTAGCAGCGTTGCTTCTTCAAGCGTCAATTAAGGAATTCCAACCAACAGTAATTGACTTTGCTTGATTCTTATACTCTTTTTTTCCTCAAAAGAGTCACATGTCTTAAAAGCATGGCTAGTGGGCATGTGGTTACTAATTTTTACCTAATTTAGTGTTATAGAAGGGGCTGGGTGGTGGTGGTACCGAAGGAAGATCACCCCCACATTTACTCACTCATCAGTCATTCACTCTGGCTCTCTGCGTGATGTCCTTGCTGTAAGGTCACTATAAGCAGGTCGACCTGTGCTCCATGCTGGAACTTTATACATGTAATATTTACTTTTGCATGGGCCCAGATTTGCCAACTAATAGGTTCAATATCATTCGTACATGCAGACTTTGCCAGTCCTTTATCAAATTTGCTTCTGCTTAAAGGGAACCTGCTCCCAGGATCCTCTGCAGCCATTCAGCCATGTTTGTCATGTCACATTATGCTCACACCATTCATTCAGTATGGCCACACCAATTTGGCACCGTCCCAACTGCATGGATGGACCATTTGCTGTTTAGATTTATAGCGGTTCCCATATTCCTTGGTGTTCAGCTAAATAATAGTGTTGAGATTTTATAGCTAGTGGGCTGATGTGGTCTGCACTGACACGTCAGGGAAAAAAGGTGTAATTCCTCTTTCCCCCTCTAGAGAATGCCAAGAACTTAATATTGATATAATATATGTAAGACAGATTATATAGTCAGAATTTTTCTGTTGAAGTTCGCATGTAAGTAGTTACAAAAGTCTCATGTTGAGATATGTGAGAAGAGACATCACTTCTTGGGTTGTGTGTTGTTGTTTTGTTTTGTTTTTTAAACACTGGGGTGCCTTTAAGCATGTTGCTGGTTTTAGTTAGTGGGTTGTCAAGTCCATTTTAATTCCAGTATTTTCTTTGCCCAGTGCCAAAGTTAGTTACCATTCATTGCTTCCTGCATCACGGAGTCTGTCACCACACCTCACCAAGGAGGTGGTAGCGGAAATGCAGCAGGGTTTTAACTTAGAGGAGCTGGCAAAGGATAATATGAACACTATTAAAGGTGAGACTCATCTTTGTAATGCACTACCACAGTTATGGTGGGTATGGTTTTAGCACACAGCTCTCAAATAAGAGCCCTGTTTTAGAGACGCATGATGTAGCTGTAACCTGAATTACACAGTTATTACTTACTTGGCCAGTCCTTTGTTTCCACTAATCTGCATGAACCTTTTTTTGAGTGCTTGAATCCTCCTGTTCTTTATACAGCCCTTCCCCTCAAATTCCTTATTTTGCCAAGTAATATTTTAACCAGAGTAAATCATATGCTGAAATCCAAAGCCTTCACTACATCGCTGCCTTCTCTGTGGTACTATGGGAAAGGTTGCTTCCTTGGAGACTTCCTCCTCATTGTCACTGTTTTTTTATGGATTTTTTTTTTTTAAGGGGGTGGTGATATGTGGCTATCTTTGCCTGGCCCTGACCTGAAAGACATAACCACCTTGTGAGTCCTCTGCATTCCCTGAAACTTCATTCTGGGGCCCCCCTTATAAGCCTTACGGGCATGCAGTCCCCTCTTTGGGGCAGCTTCCAGAATTCATGTTCCTGTAAGATTGAAATAGCTGTGTGGTTTGCACCTCCTCTTCAAGTCTGTCCATGTCTAACAATACATGTATATAACAACTTGATGCTTCAGATTAAGATTGGGATGCATCCCCTTCACTGTAAAATTCTAGGGTCCACGCTGCTGCCAGTTTTAATCAGCATGTTAAAGTTATTAAATATTTTGAATAAGTCTGACCTAGTGGCTCGAGTACAAGACATGGAATCAAATTTTTTCCCAACTATACTACGGATTCACTCCAGGTCACTGGATAAATCACTTAATCTGTCTGCTTGAATTTCTCCCATCTTGAAAAGGGGAGGAAACGGCATAAGGAAGAAGTGATGTACGGTATTTTAACTAAGAATTTATTTGTATGGGCAGTTTCTGGTAGTTTGTCAGACTGCTGTATTGTTACCTGATTGGTGACCATGGCTGTATGCTAAGGTCAGTTCAGAACTTGGATTCTCACTGCCACACTTAAGTTTTATTTTCTTTCCTGCAGGGGATGGGAAGTTGATTCACCCTTTGGGAAATGGATACCCATATATATCTGTTAACTTTATTAACAGAGGTGTCCAATATCTTTCACAGCTGTAAAATATCCCAATCTGGCAAGCAGTATCGTTTTCCAGTCTTCTGGCTTGACCAATGGGACAATAGAAGAGAATGAACTAACTGAGGGAACATCAGAACTGGGGAACATGGAAACAAGTGAAGAAGGGGAGGATTTAACTGAAGATGACCAGGACAGTGATGAGGAAGAGGAAGCTGTTGAAGAGGCAAGACATAGCTGATAAAAACGAATCAGTATCATGGCTTGTAAATGGAGAGGGTATCCACTGTAGAGGTGTCAGGGGAAATCACCTAATCTCTCCCCCAGAGAGTCTGTTAGCCTGACTACAAAAAGGGGAGAAGGAGAGGTAGAGAACTTCATTGTTATGGTCAGGAAAGTGACTGCCTAAGAATGGCACTATCTTACTCAGAGTTGTGCCTTGCGTCTGAGTCCTGTCTTCTTTAGTGTAAATTTTTATGGGCTTTTTTAAAACCAGTTTTCTCCTTACATCTGCAGAGTGAGCTGGATTTTATTTTGGCTCATGCATCAACCAAATTGTTAATTTAAGTGTCGGCTGTAGAATTCTCAGAAGCACATCATGGTGATGATGCAGGAGCCAGATAGAATCCACCTTGTCTTTCAGATCCTAGCATAAGTTTGTGGCAGTAGTGCTTAACTGAGTGAACTTGCTACAGAATCATTGAGCAACAAACTTGGAACTTCATAAAGTTTATTTTTATAGTCACTTTTTAAAGCACTGAGTGAACAAAAGCTACTCAAAATGAATATAAAATTCTTCATCTTCAACTAACTTCTAGCTCCACTCATCACTTGAGGAAATCAAAACATTTTCTTTTAACCTTCTCTGGTGAAGTTTCCAAACTATTTGTTAACAACTCAGTTCTGCTTACACTGGGAGAATGAGTTTGGTGTGTTATCATCCCTGCACCTTCCTGAAATACTGGTTTATGGCAGCTTATCCGGTTTTAAATTTGAAGCTTGACCATGAAGTAGTGCAACCTATAGCAGCTTTGGTGTGTTAAACCTTCCGATGCTGATTAACAAAACCTGTTTTTTTCTTAAGTGCTCAAAATATATGAAATCTGACCATATTGCACTTGACAAACAACGGTTGAGCTGATGTGTTCCTAAAACACAGTAAGAACTGATATGGGTTGGTGTTTATAAAGTAGAGTGACTAGGCAACTCTTTAATAAGCTGAAAGCTGTAACTGGTTTACTATTTGTAGGAATTCATGATTTATGTAATTCTGGAGCAAGTAGGTTTGATTTCCGAGCTCTGCTGTGCCAATGTAGTAACCCCATTAGGGAAGCAGTCACCTCCCATATGCTAAAATATCCACCTGTGAATGTCTGACCATGTAACAGATGGAAAAAATCCTATTCTTCATTTCATTGGGAAAGAAGCTTCCCTCTTCCCCTTACTCAGTTTTTAGTGGTAATTCTCAGTGTGAAAAGTGATCCTTGCCAAACTGTAATGTCTAATAATTCTGCATATGATACTTGCCTACCATGAAGAATTTACATCTAAATGTTAAAAAAAAAAAAAAAAAAAAAGGAGAAGAAGAAGCTGGGAGGTCAAAGGTGAAGCCCAGTAGGATTGAGCAGTACACTGTAGCACAAGTCTTACTAGTTTGAGGATTTTTTCTTTTAAAGATTATCAGTGCCTTTGCGGTAATGGAGCTGGAAATGGGTAAAGCAGCACATGCTTTAGCTGTATGCTCTATATCAAAATATTTAAACATTTAATAAAACTCTTTGAAATGGTCATTTGAATTGGAATCTGTACACCTGCTGATCAGTCACTGAAACTATATAAGGAGCACCAGTTCTGTGGGAATGGTAGATCTGTTATAGTAGTCTCCCCTATAAAGGGAAATTTATTCCTACTGCTGACTGAAAAAACCAACAGCAATAATACCTGTAACTTTGTTTTAGGAAAGCGATGTTCAGACAAGCAGCAAAACAAACCCTGCAAAACTGAGCGTGGAGGATGGAAGCTTAGAAAAGCAACCAGCAGGTATGTATTTAAAGCCAGTGACTTAAGTAATAAATACATCATTCTCTGTAACAGTGTCAATCTAGTATTGATTTCAGTCTAACAGATTCTCTCTTCTGAAGGTGAACAGTCCCGTACTTTATCATTCAACTTGGATAAGACAACTGATCAGGATGATGCTTATGATTTTAATACAGATTATGTGTAAAGACAGAAAAACATACACTCAAAGGCCTAATTTTGAGAAGGGCATTGCTAACTTTCTAAGTAGCTATAAAACACTCTCTCCTTTGGCCTCTTTCAGTCCTATGGACCTTGCTTGCAAGAGACTGCTGCAAAGACCCAATATCTCTACTGACGTGAAATATTATATAGAATGCAATTTACACATGATTTTCAAACTTAATGTTTGTTTTCTAGAACTGCGTATACTTCAGTTTTGTAAATTTTGTAGTTCTCTAAACTAAACTTCTGTAAAGAGATTTTATTAAATGAATCTTAAGGACTAAATAGCCTCTGCGTCTTATATGTACTGTAGGAAAAAGGTGTTTCAGAAGAAGTCACTCACTACTGTTTTCCATTTTGTAACTATAAGATAAACATTAAAGTTGACACAGTATAAACTATGAAATTGCAGATATTGTTTTCACCCTCACTCCATTCAGATCACAAATACCTACACTAGGAAGAATCTAATCCTTAGCAAAAGGTATCAAAGCTCTTTCAACCAAGGCAACTTCACAGTACAAAGTTATATAGTAATTACTATCAAATTAACCCACAGAATTTAGTCTTGACTACATAAAAACCTTCCTACACTTAAAAAAAAAAAAAAAGTCAAGATAACTATAACAATCTCTATTCATTTCACACAGAAAATGTCTGTCTTGTGCATGCTTAATACCTTCAGCTTGGTGCAAACTTGAAAGGTGATAAAATGTATATTCTGCCTTACATGACAAGAGGTAAAAACCTCCTGCAACCCGCCTATTGCTAAAGAAGAAGAAACCATTTGCTGCAAAAACAGATCACAATAATATACCTTAAGGAATGCTAAAAATTGACATTCAATGTGTAACCTCTTGAATTACACTTACCAGCTGGGAGAAAAGGAGATGCACTTGCAAAACAGCTATGCTAGGAATCCAGCTGCTTGGCTCTGCCTAATTTAAAGGGCCGGGCTCAGAAAAGCATGCTGTGACATTTCCTTTAATAGGGCAGTGCTCCCCTGGTGAGTTACTAGAAACCAGACAATCACAAAAGAAGGTGCTCCAGACAGAATAAGGGATAGTACCACTACCTCTGACAGATATATTAAAAACAAGATTATTACTAGCCTCAACTTTGCCAGTTCTCGCTGTAATTTGATACTCCATCCAAATGGCAGGGGCAATAGTTAATCGCTTGATATTACTTGTTTCAGGCTCTAGAAATTGACATGGTTCTAATTTGAAAACTTAATTAATACTCAAGACATTTTGCATACTTTTCTTTTTACAATTAATTGAAGTGCCAAGGAAATTAATTTCTTTTAAGAAATCATATTATTTCTTAATTAAATGCAAAATCTACTGAAACAGACAAGTTTCCACTACTGGACCAAGTACCATTTTCAAGACCAGAATGAGTTTTATATTCATCTGATGCTCAAATTACTTGAACAATTAACCTTAAATCATTTTATTTTTTTAACAAAGTTTGGTTTATTCCACACCTTTAAAAACAGTTTGTGTTGAGTGGCAATCACACACAAAAAAATTCTCAGTGAAATAACACTTGAGAAGTTGCCTTTGAAAAATATAGATTAAGTTCATACATGCAGTGAGACAGTGCAAGAAAGGGTTAAATATAAATGGTGAGTGGGTCTTCATGCAAGAGAAAGTGCTTTTTATAAAGCTCCATATATCAGAAGATAAGATAAACCAGTAGCAGCTTTTGATTATAATAAATTGGTGTGCAAGATTTGCGTGTGGCTGTCACCCAGATAAACTATTCCTACGAACAAGAGACATCTATTTCTGTAGCTGACAAAATATCAAACATAGAAGACTAGCACTGGATTGGAAGAATGTAATTAAAAGGAATTACCTAGCAAAAATGCTAGTTCATGTAGGTGTTTCTCCGCTCTTCATAGTGCAGCTGGACTAAGTTTCCCCAATCATATTTGAAATAAGTCTCTTCTTCAGGGATGCAGTTTGGTACAGTTGATCATTTCACCTGAAAATGTACTTTCCCCTGTGCTCCAGAGAGGCAAAGACTGCTCTGTAATACAAATCAGCTGAAAGAAACACTGCTGGCTCCAAGAGTTTCCTGAGAAAATGACAGTAGTTCATAAAATCCATTTTACTTGGATTCATAGATCTCAGAGTGTCTACGGATCAGGCTGAACTTGCCAGAAGGATCCGGGATGTACCACTTCTCCCAGACATCAGCATATGAAGCTGTTCTTCCCCAGGGTTTGAAATGCCCATTCCAATGGAGCAACTTGGCAGCTTTCACAAACTGAGGAGAATACCTTTTTCCAGTGCTAGAGCCTTGTATTGAAAGAGAAGCAATTTGCAACTGCACATTAGAGCATGAAATAAAGGCAGTAAAATCATCTTGCATGCAACATTTTAACTTCACAGTTATAAGATGCAGATGTAACAAGGGATGGCCTTAGTTTGGGGTATGGGGGATGGGATTGGCAAATGAGTCAGTCATTACAAATTAAGACTCTTGGGGCCAGATTCTCAGATACAGCTAAGCACTGCTTTGTGCCATTGTTCCTATTCTGGAGCCTTTGTGGCCTTCCAGTGCACTTCAGAGCATTCTTAGGGCTGCACTACTTGTAATAAAAAGTAGGGCTGTCAAGCGCTTAAAAAAATTAATCGTGTTAAACAATAATAGAATACCATTTATTTCAATATTGTTGGATGTTTTCTACATTTTTGAATATATTGATCTCAGTTATAACAGAATACAAAGTGGTACAGTGCTCATTTTATATATTTTTATTACAAGTACTTGCACTGTAAAAAAAACCCAAAAAAGTATTTTTCAATTCACCTAATACTGTACAAGTACTGTAGTGCAATCTCTTTATCATGAAAGTTTAACTTACAAATGTAGAATTATGTACCAAAAAAACTGCATTCAAAAATAAAACAATGTAATATTTTTTAGAGCCTACAAGTCCACTCAGTCCTACTTCTTGTTCAGCCAATCGCTCAGACAAACATGTTTGTTTATATTTGCAGGAGATAAATTTGTGAGTTGCACTTTCACGACAACGATTGCACTACAGTACATGTATTAGGTGAATTGAAAAATACTATTTCTTTTGTTTATCATTTTTACAGTGTAAATATTTATAATAAAAAATATACTTTTGATTTCAGTTACAACACAGAATACTATATATATGAAAATGTAGAGAAACATCCAAAATACTTAATAAATTTCAATTGGCATTCTATTGTTTAACAGTGTGATTAAAATTGCGATTAATCACGATTAATTTTTTTTCGTTAATCGCATGAGTTAACTGATTAATCGACAGCCCTAATGAAAACCAAAGTATGCTCCACAGACATTTGAGTTGAAATGGCAGATCTGTTCTTTCAAATATATTATGAGGACACATCAGAGGGCATCTCCAAATATACTAAATGTGTTTAATAATGTAGAAAACTTGAAAGTAAGTTCAGCTTGTGCAAGCCCCCTGGCAGCTTAAAAAGCAGCAATCATTGGTTCTGAAATGAGGCTGCAGGCTCGTGCAGGAGCTCTGAAAGTGGGGAGAACAGTGTAAAGCAGAAAAAGATGCATCCCCCTTGGGGGGGGAGGGTCAATTTGCTGCATCAACACAACATTCAGCTATAGACCTGACAGAATGCACATGGGGAGGTAGTAAGCATAGCAGGCGGGAATGATGTGTCAGGATTTCATTTCATACATACCAAGATGTCGGACGTTCCACATGGGATCAATATTAGAATGTTGCTTGTAAAATACAATTAGCAGTGGTGGTGTGGCAATGCTACCTGCCAGAGTTCTGCTGTATAAGTCCTCTCTAGAGGGGGAGATGAAGTTATTAGCTGAGGGTGCAGATACAGCTCTAGAATGGTTAATTTTCATATAACTACTTCACAGAGGAAGAGCATGCTGCATTCTGTCTGGCTAGCTACTTATATAGACCCCACTATCCTTCATTCCACAGTGAATCTTCATCACAGTAACCCCAACCGCTGACTTGTCTACCCCCAATTTCTGTATACTTACGCTACATTAAGTGTCATCCATTTCTCCAATTGCTTAGTGATGTTCTGTAGTTTCCATTCTGTTAGATTAGCAACAATGATCCCTGGATTGAAAGAGCAGGTGCTGGCTTTCATGGCAAGCTTCCGGATTGTTTGTTTCTTATAGTCTAAAAATCCAATATAATTGTACTGAAAACAAAGCAAAAAGTGGATTTTAGTTTTAACTGCTCCCAAATAAAATGTCATTCAAAATGCTCCCTCCCCCCTGCTCCATCACAGTTAAAAAAAATTTCAGTGCCCCTGGTAGAGCAGAGGATTGTTGTGTGGATAAAATAATTTTCCCTTCCTTTAGTACAGGATAGAGCATGTGGTTTAAGAGGCACGACAACATGTAAAGCTTTCGCTATAAAAGTTTTCTTATGCTTTCAGGAATGCTCACTCACCTTAATACCTAAAATCTAAGATGTCACCAATCTCACCACTAATGCGAGCATATTATATGCACACACAAACAATCTTATCTATAGAATGTTAAGTTCTAGACTGCACGTTCTTCACAGCAGCGTCTTACTCCCATTGTACAGCACAGTTGTAAATTCAAAGAGCTCTGATTATGTCTCTACTTTTGAATGTGATCTCAACTTGGCTTTCAATTGTGCCCACAAATAACCGCAGGTGCAATACTTCAGGGGCATTTTATAGCACCTGAACATCTGAGTAACTAATTTGTGGGTACAGTCAGATACTTGACTTCCAAGTGCCATGAAATTTATCACCAAGTAAGTAGGAACAAACTCAAAGGCCAATTCTGAAAATGAGAGTCTGAAATACTGATATTATTTTATCTGAACTGTTCAGACCTGATTCCCTGCTCCACGGATGGCAAATTTATTAGAGGTTGAGTCACAGTCATCTGCAAATGCAGCTGCATGGCCAGGTTTCAGTGGTGTGTTGTGAAGTTCAAGGATATCATCTGAAAAATTAAAACCAAATAGAGAATCAAAACACAAATATTGCTTAAGCTTTAGTTCATATGCTTTTTGTACACTCTGTTCCAGTGTTGATACCAACACAATCTTACCCAACTCAAAACAGAGCTACATCTTTTTAAACAAGGAATAGGGCCAGGACAATTAAATGTTTAAACATATATTCCTTTAAATACAGTACATGCCAGTTATACACAAGCTTACATTATGTGGAAGTATACCTCTAACTCCTGCATCTCAAATTCTACTCTGGCCAAATCACCCTGCTGATCACTAGGGGCCTAATCCAACTCCCACTGAATACAACAGGAGCTGACATCAAAACCAAGGTCTTTTGTTTGAGAAATGGATTTTACATTAGAAATCATACACAATATAAAGCAGAGGTGAGCAAACTACGGCCCGCGGGACCCTCCTGCCTGGCCCCTGAGCTCCTGGCCCGGGAATCTAGGCCCTGGCCCCTCCCCTGTTGTTCCCCTTTCCCCGCAGCCTCAGCTTGCTCCGCCACCGGTGCAATGCTCTGGGCGGCGGGGCTTCGAGCTCCTGGGGCAGCGCAGCTGCAGAGCCGCAGCCTGACCTGGTGCTCTGTGCTGCGTGGCTGGCTCCAGCCAGGCGGTGCAGCTGCCTGTCCTGGTGCTCTGGGCGGTGCGGCTGTAGCGCCGCCAACCACCGGTGCTCCAGGCAGCGCGATAAGGGAGCAGGGAGGTTGGATAGAGGGCAGGGGAGTTCGGGGTGGTGGTCAGGGGCAGGGATGTGGATAGGGGTCGGGGCGGTCAGAGTGTGGGGAACACGGGTGTTGAATGGGGGCAGGAGTCCCCAGGGGGCAGTCAGGAATGAGAGGAGGGGTTGGATGGGGTGGCGTGGGGCAGTCAGGGGCGGGGGTTCCCGGGGCAGTCAGGGAATGGGGGGGGAGGGGGTTGGATGGGCCAGGAATCCTGGGGGGCCTGTCAGGGGGCAAGAAGCAGGAGGGGGCCGGGCCGGGCCACGCCTGTCTGGTTGGGGAGGCACAGCCTCCGCTAACCAGCCCTCCATACAATTTTTGAAACCCGATGCAGCCCTCAGGCCAAAAAGTTTGCCCGCCCGTGATAAAGGGAGTGAAATGAAAAACAGAATCTTGAAAAAAAAAAAAAAAAAGTCAAGTTCCTTGTTTGTTGCTGTGGTCTTGTTAGGTAAAGAATTTTCTCCCTAGAACACTGCAAGATTCACTAGGGAACTGAGAATTCTACAGTAGTTTTACTGCTAAAGTTGAAAACTTACATTTTTATTTTTGTAATAAAATACTCCTTTTGTAGGAGATTTAAAGAGTTAGTAAAAATTAACATTAACATTGTCAAAGAAAAGGTGTTAGGAAAATCATGAGTTTTATTTTGCATATATAAAATATATTTTAGATGCTAAAATTACAATAACATCAACACTATCTCAACAACTTGGTTAAACTAGACAAGGTACAAATATGAGAGCCAGCAATCTTTATGCTTCACCAGGGCAAAAACTGACCAAGTAGGGATAGGAAAAAGTTTCTTCTGAATGTATAGACTTGCACAGATTAGGTGCATTTACAGGGTTATTGCACCTTTACATGGGGCAGAAGCATTTGGCTAACGTCTGAGACAGGATAGTGAACTATATCCATTCCACCAAGGCAATTCCTATTCACTTAGGAAGAAAATGTTCAGTACCTTGCACTATTACATCATCATCCATGTATATGGCCTTCTCTGCATGAGGAACGAACATAGGTAAGTAGAATCTTGCAAAGGTTAACTGTGAACACAAGCAAGCAAGAGAAATGAGAAAGTGACAGTAATGGGGAACTCTAACTGATATCCCAGGCACTAATTTTCTGGAAATGCCAGTAACCATGACAACATATGCAACAAAAGAAAAATAACCATCAAGGATGGGAGTTTTTTGCTTTTTAAAAAAAACAGTTAAGGGCAGAATTTTCAAAAATACCTAAATGACTTAGGAGCACAAGCTCCATTGAAAGTCGGTGGAACTAAGTCACTTCAAGCCAGATCCTCAGAGGTAGTAAGGCTTCTAACTTCCATTAATTTAGGAGGCTAAGTACCACTGTGGATCTGGGCATTAGGCTCTTTTGAATATCACAGCCTAAATGTTCGTACAGCACTTTGGAAATATAAAGTGCTCCATATGGCCCTGTACCTATTGGGTAACCAGGAAGTGGGCGGGCGGAGCCCGCCCACTGCTAAAGGATCCCCCCCCAGCCTAAGGGGAGGACCCACAGGACCGGGAACCCAAATGAGTCCGGGGGACAACTAATAAAAAAAACAGGAACAGGAGTGAGGTCAAAGGGTCAAAAGTAGGGAACCTGACGGGGACACCGAGCAGAGAACCCCGGACAGTGCCATATGGCCCTGTACCTATTGGGTAGCCAGAAAGTGGGCGGGCGAAGCCCGCCCACTGCTAAAGGATCCCCCCCCAGCCTAAGGGGAGGACCCACAAAACCGGAAACCCAAATGATTTCGGGGGACAACTAATAAAAAAAAAACAGGAACAGGAGTGAGGTCAAAGGGTCAAAAGTAGGGAACCTGACGGGGACACCGAGCAGAGAACCCCGGACAGCGCCCACTGCTCCTCGAAGGCGTCAAGGGAGCCAGTGGACGCCGCCCAGAGGAACTCTGCCCGGATGCGTGAACGGATGGAGGAGCGGAAACAGGCCCCACAGTCACAGGAGCCTCCATTGGCCAACCTCCTCTCCCTGGTGGCATAGATGGTCATTTTAGCCAGGGCCAGGAGGAAGTTGACCAGGAGGTCCCGCGACTTTGTGGGGCCACGGATAGGGAGTGCATAAAGGAGGAGGTGAGGGGAAAAGTGCAGCCAAAAACGTAACAACAGGTTGGTGAGGAGCCGGTACAGGGGCTGCAACCTGGCGCACTCTAGATAAACGTGCGCCAGGGTCTCCCTCACGCCGCAAAAGGGGCAGGTGTCGGGGACAGGGGTAAACCGCGCCAAGTACACGCCCGTGCTCACGGCCCCATGAAGGAGCCTCCAGCTGACATCCCCGGCGGGCCNAAAAAAAAAAAAAAAAAAAAAAAAAAAAAAAAAACCAGGAACAGGAGTGAGGTCAAAGGGTCAAAAGTAGGGAACCTGACGGGGACACCGAGCAGAGAACCCCGGACAGTGCCATATGGCCCTGTAGGGGGGTGGTCACCCGCTCCTGCCTGGAAGGGTTTAAAAGACAGCCCTGAGGGAGGGCTGTTGGAAGGGAAAAAGCTGCTAGGCTGATTGGGGAAGTAGCTGCAGCTGGGCCACGCCCCAATCAGGCCTCAGCTGGCCCTATATAAGAGGCTGGGAGCCAGGAGCTCAGCGGTTTCTCTCTGCATTCAGAGAGAGAAGGGCCTGGCTGCAGGGAGCTAGAGACAGGGTACCTGAGTAGAGCAGTGCTGGGGAAAGGCAGAGGAGCCGGGGAGCTCCAGCCTGTGGCCTAGCATTGGGCCAACAGGTACTGCGGGTTGCAGAGGGCAGCCCAGGGGTAGGCCAAGGCAACAGGTCCAAACCCAACCTTGCCAGTGATAAGCAGGCTGATACTGCAGTCTGCCCCAGGGCGTGGGGCTAGATGATGACTGGCAGTAGCCTTATACTGAGACCAGGTGGGGATAGTGGGTGGGGGTTTCCCAGGGAGGGGAGACACTGAGAGAAAGGGGATACTGCCAGGGGGCAGCACCCCAGCTAAAAGGGCACCGGAGTCTGGGAGGGACATGGGGGCCAAGTGGCAGGCGGATCACCGGCCTGCAGAGGGCGCTCTGGACTGGAAATTGAGCTAATTCCCAAGGATGACCAGCAGGAGGCGCCACAGGGGTGAGTCTGGACTGTTACAGGCCCTGCTTCTACAATGCAGTTAACTAGCCTGAGCACCTGCACAGAACTGCACTAACTCAGTGGAACTCCACACAAATGCAGGGATCAGTGCTAGCAGATCACATTTCAGAACTGGGGCCTATGTGATCTGTTTAAAAATATTTTGCTTATAATAGGAAAAATTAAGTTGGCATATTGTATTTCTTGGAATAACCAGCTATGATTGAACAACTCACTCATATTAATCATGACTAGATGCAAAGGGTTAATAATGTAATCAATGGACATTTATATAATACTTGTTATCCTGAAAGATCCCATTATACCAAGGAATTATATTTCTCACTAATGAAATGTAGCCATCTTTGGGTTCCCATAGGTCCAGAGCACACTAGCATTTTGCAATAGTTTAGGATAGGAAGGGAATGACTCCTAATCCAAATGAAAATGTAGGTGGATTTTAGGGAACCAGAATGTAGTTATCCAAATTGGAAAATGAACAGGACTTTGGAGTTAATACTTCTACTCTTGTGAAAAGAGCTCTGGGATATTTAATAGTCACAAGTTATCTGAATGGATAGCATGTTCAACTGCAGAGCATCCCCTGCTGGTACATTGATTTAGTACAGAATCAGAAGAGTGCCATATATTTAATTACCACAATCACTGCCTAGTGTTAATCTCTATGGGGTAGGTTGTGCCTGCCTCATTATTTCTAAACTGAATATACAACTAAGTTTGGACAAGAAGCAAACTTTTACATCTATGGGTACGTCTACACTACGGGATTAGTCCGAATTTACGGAATTCGATTTTATGAAACCGATTTTTTAAATTCGATGGTACGCGGCCACAGTAAGCGGATTAATTCGGCGGTGCGCGTCCATGCAGAAAGAATAGTGTCGAATTCCAGAGCGTCGGAGAGGAGTACAGAAACCGATTTTAAGAGTCCTTTAAGTCGAAATAAATGGCCTCGTTGTGTGGACGGGTCCAAGGTTAATTCGGTATAACGCTGCTAAATTCGAACTAACATCGTAGTGTAGACCAGGCCTATGAAAATACAGGTTAAAAACACACAGAGAATAAAGCTATAAAATACTAGCTAGAAATCACAGATCTGTCCAGATATAACTAGTACGTCTGCCTACATCATTTATCAACATATGTTACCACTGATTCATATTTACAACAAATAATCAGCATCATACTCACTGGTTTTATGGAGTCTGCCTGTTCAGACTCCACTTTCACTTTCCCTTCCAAAACATGAGGGTCGAAATCCAAAATTCGGTATTTCACCTTTTTCAGAGCAGTTTTACTCAGCCACGCCCTGCCCAGGGAAGAGAGGAAGAGGAGTCGCACATTTACAAAAAAGAATAAGCATGGTTAAATGAGAAATGAGATCAAATTAAACCAGAAATAAAGAGGAGAACATCCAAATGATAATGACACAAATGAGTGTTGGTCTGGTTACTCTAGCTTGGTTGTTTTCCCTAGCTATAAAATGTGCATGTAGTATATAATCTGTTT
The DNA here is from genome assembly GCA_003942145.1 of Platysternon megacephalum. NCBI lineage: Eukaryota > Metazoa > Chordata > Testudines > Platysternidae > Platysternon > Platysternon megacephalum. The sequence goes on from QXTE01000124.1 coordinate 420,556, forward strand.
GACTTCAGTACAGTGCTGTATGGATACAGAGGTCTGCCTATATAAAGCTCACTGCAGGATTGTGGCCCTAGGTGCTGGCTAATAGAATTTTCTGAGATTTACTTTTCAAGTCATTATAGTATTTAGCATCAGAAACTCACGCTCCCATTACAAAAAGCATTACTCAAGATAATCAGTGTTAACTTTGACCTTCCAGTTAACTGGGGAAGGCAGAAAACGGTCAAACACCAATCTTAAAAATTAGGACACTTCACTGCTAGGGCTCATCTTTCTATGATGGAATCTGTCTTCTATTAAAAAAAATAATGTCCTCTATCTCATGTTTAACCTGTTTTCTTTAAGCATGCACAACAGCAGAGTGGGAAATCATTCCTCTGCCACATTTATGGAAGCAAATTTCTTAGTTCTTTTTTTAATGCTGTAAATTGAAATCTCTTACTAAATATCCCACCATTTGTGGCAGCTTTTGTGTGTGTGCAGCTGAAAGTCAAACAAATAAAAGAACGGATCAAGGGTCTCATCCTGAGAAGTCAATGGGAAATAAGGGCACTCAGGACTTCAGAGAATTGGGCCCTAAAATGAATACTAGTCATTGTCGGGAACAAGACAAACAGGGGAAGAACCTGAATCCTTGGAAACTCTGGATTTTCTTGGCTCACTGGTTTCGACAGGTCCTCGGTGTTTACTTGTTGTAGTACATTTTTTAAAAGTTAGGAAATCAGGAACACAGAAATCAAGCAAAGCAGAGCTACTCCACGCAGAATCATAGAATCATAGAATCTCAGGGTTGGAAGGGACCTCAGGAGGTCATCTAGTCCAACCCCCTGCTCAAAGCAGGACCAAACCCAACTAAATCAGCCCAGCCAGGGCTTTGTCAAGCCTGACCTTAAAAACCTCTAAGGAAGGAGATTCCACTACCTCCCTAGGTAACCCATTCCAGTTCTTCACCACCCTACTAGTGAAAAAGTTTTTCCTAATGTCCAACCTAAACCTCCCCCTCTGCAACTTGAGACCATTACTCCTTGTTCTGTCATCTTCTATCACTGAGAACAGTCTAGATCCATCCTCTTTGGAACCCCCTTTCAGGTAGTTGAAAGCAGCTATCAAATCGCCCCTCATTCTTCTCTTCTGCAGACTAAACAATCCCAGTTCCCTCAGCCTCTCCTCGTAAGTCATGTGCTCCAGCCCCCTAATCATTTTTGTTGCCCTCCGCTGGACTCTCTCCAATTTATCCACATCCTTCTTGTAGTGTGGGGCCCAAAACTGGACACAGTACTCCAAATGAGGCCTCACCAGTGCTGAGTAGAGGGGAATGATCACATCCCTCGATCTGCAGTCTACACCTGGAATGTTACCAGGGAGGGCGACTAGCAAATAGAATATACAATTTCAAGAGGCACCTACAGCTGCTTCCTGAAAAAGAAATGATCACAAGGTCTGGTAATAAAGCAAACAGGTAGGATTGCAATCAGTTTTCAAAGGTCTGGATTGTTGGACCAGATGGTGTTTTCCTCTTCTGAAAGTTAATCCTGTCTGACATTAATGCAATGAGCTGAATCTGGAAAGCACAGTTTACCTCAAATGGTCCACTGTATCATTCAGAGTGACAATATGGAACACCACGTTGGATTTAGTGTTATGGTAAATGCTGTTCATGGCTGCAATTACACCTCCAAGCCTGTCATCCGATGCTGTAATGACCACAGGAATTTCCTGATCATTTCTTTCGTCAGTCAGCCTTTGAGGAGCCTCGGGTATGAAATCTATAGGCTGGAGTCCTAATAGACTTGAATCTGCAGGACAAGAGAATGGAATTATATATATTTGTTCTACAAATAAATAAATTATTAGTGTTTGAAAATTCTTAACACCTCCAATTATTTCTATTTATACTGTTCTTAGAGACCCCCAAGCAGGGATCAGGACTATTACAAGTTTTTAAAGCTAGGTTTTGTACAAACTTGTAATAGTAAAGACAATCCAAGCCCTGAACTTGTCATCTATATTAATCACAACACACGAAAATTACAATAATAATATTATGCAGACATATAAGTTTCAACTCCCCAATGAGCCAACCTGGCAGGGTACACCAGAACATCAGAGCTCAGATTAAATTCCTTCCTTCATTCTTTAATTTCAAGGCTTTAGTAACACAGAGAGCTAAAGAGGGTCTTAGATACAATGAGCTGCACTCTCAGCTCAGTGCATAGTCTCCCTCGCTTCTACCCTTCCCAGCACCATCCTCTCTTCCAACTCTCTTTCTAATTCCTCTGAGACAGAAACCAAGGAAACACCATATTAATGCTGCTATGGTGTCATCTACTCCCCCAGCTGACAGTACACGAGTGCCTCACACGAGTCCTAGATATCTAAAATGACCTAAACTGAATCCACAACTATTTATGCCTGCAATGTGCAGATACAAAAATGGATGTTGGTATTTTAAATTAGCCAATTGAACAGATTACCTAGGAATATGGTAAATTCTCTATCAATTGGAGTCTTTATATCAAAACTGGATATTTTTGAAATTATTGGACGCCATGCAGGAATCACTGGATTAAATTCTATGCCCTTTGTTAGGCAGAGTGTCAGACTTGATGGTCATAATGGCCCCTTCTGGCCTTAAAATCTATGACTGTCTGACTTGAGATACATAGCAATACTACTGCACCATCAAAGCTGTAATTTTTCACTAAATGTAGCTGCAGACAAACTGCTGGATTCCATCTGTATTTGCATACTCATGACCCCATTACAATGAAGTCTACAGCAGACACTCATCAGGACCAACTTCCTCTTAGTTCTGAGGAAGTTAGTAAAAATCTAATGTTAATGGAGTACAGACATAAAATTTAGACAAAGACAGGAAATCCATGCATTCAAAATACACTTCATTATAGAAGGGATCTATTGTTATTACATTGCAGAAACCATTTTAGTATGGCAGAGGTTTGTTTCGGATTAGGTATGCATTGTGCTACTGATCTGAAAAGAAAACTCATTAATATAAAAAAAAAAGCAACTGTACCTGCTACATCTCGTTTCAAAAAGTCACTGAGACCTAGAAGGTTGTGATGCAGAACTAATAAAAATATAACAATAGCAAGTACAAGGATGGCAATGTTCACTGAAACAGAGAAGAAGAGAGAGGTAATTAGAATAATCTCACAGGTCAGGAAACGCTAACAGCACAAAAGTTCTTTGTCTGCTTGTTTTAAATATGTACCTTTTCTGAATGTCATTTTTCCCTTGTTTTTGTTTATAAGTGAAGCCTCTTTACAAACCTGTAAGAGGAAAACATACAACAGTTACATCCCACTGCCTGCACATGCATATGGGAAACACGCTATGACTGAGGGTGTCAAAAAATTTTCACAGAACATGGTGAATATGCCTCTATTCATGAGATAAAACTGCATTGTATTACAATGGTCACCAGGTACTTACAGCTAAGTAGGCATCCAGCTAGGGTGCCACCTCTAAGGGGGACACTCCATGTAATGAGAGGGAGAGAAACAGAGTGTCCATCTGGGGAGGATACATGCCAGATATGCTAAACATTTGTATGCCCCTTCATGCTTCAGCCACAATTCCAGAGGACATGTGTCCATGCTGATGCCACGTGTTAAAAAATAATGCATTAATTAAATTTGTGACTGAACTCCTTGGGGGAGGATTATATATCTCCAGCTCTATTTTACCCGCATTCTGCCATATATTTCATGTTACAGTAGTCTCAGATGATGACCCAGCACATGTTGTTCATGTTAAGAACACTTTCGCTGCAGATTTGACAAAATGCAAAGAAGGTACCAATGTGAGATTTCTAAAGCACTCGATCCAAGGTTTAAGAATCTGAAGTGCCTTCCAAAATCTGAGAGGGTGTTGCCCTGGATTTGAGGGATGTGTATACCCCAGAATGTGATTAAGTTAATTGCAACCATAGAACAACATGTAGTTAAGGGTTAATTTGGAGACAAGCTTTCAGAAGCAATGTCATATCTAGCTGGCAGCTTCTGCTAATCAGAATGGGAGGAGGGGACAAACAAGTAAACAACTGAGACTGAAAACCTTGGTGGTTGGAAAACCTTGAGTCTGGACACCCCTGATATTAAAAGTTTATTGAAAGTAAGAAAAATGATGCTATAGTAGAGGTCATTGTGATCTATGTGTTTTGTAGAAATTGGTTATAAAAGATTAGCTAATACAGTGTACTTTGGAGCAGTCCTCTGAAATCATCTTGAGAGGTTTTTCCTGATACCTTTTCTCCCATGTGGGTGAGCAACTGGCCACTGTGAACCTGCTGTTAATTACTCATTACTGTTCCAGATGTTAGGTAAATATCTGGGATGTTTTCAACTTATTGCTTATGTTTGTGTGTGCTTAAATCTAATAAACTTCAGTGTTAGACAAGAGCATGCTTACTTGCATGAATCTTATCAGACAGAATTGCTATGTTCCTGTTGATTTATTCCTTACACCACTTGGAGTGAAATAGTTAAGTTGCCCCTGCTGGGGGTTCTGAAAACCCCAGGTAACAAGAGATGAGGTGTGGAGCATGCTTTCAGAAGTTTTAAAAGAGCAACACTCCGCTGCAGAAAGTACAGAATCCGAACCACCAAAAAAGAAAATAAACCTTCTGCTGGTGGCATCTGACTCAAATTATTAAAATGAACATGCATCAGTCTGCACTGCTTTGGATTGTTATCGAGCAGAACCTGTCATCAGCATGAATAACACTGAGAGACCCCAGTTGTCGGTGGGCAGGATCGAACCGAGGACATCTGGAGCTTAGTGAATGAACCTCTATCGCAGGGGTCGGCAACCTTTCAGAAGTGGTGTGCTGAGTCTTGATTTATTCACTCTGATTTAAGGTTTTGCGTGCAGTAATACATTTTAACGTTTTTAGAAGGTCTCTTTCTATAAGTCTGTAATATAACTAAACTATTGTATGTAAAGTAAATAAGGTTTTTAAAATGTTTAAGAAGCTTCATTTAAAATTAAATTAAAATGCAGAGCCCCCCGGACCAGTGGCCAGGACCCGGGCAGTGTGAGTGCCACTGAAAATCAGCTCGTGTGCCGCCTTCGGCATGCGTGCCATAGGTTGCCTACCCCTGCTCTATCGCATGAGCTAAAAGCCAAATGGCTCTAGCTAAGGTTGTAGAGTAGACTCATTAATTGCTCTCTAAGTGGTCTCGGTGCCACTAGAGGGACAGAACACCACACCCAGAAGGTGTGTGGGTTACACATGTCCTCTGGAATGGTGGATGAAGCATGAAGGGACATATTTACATGCCAGATGTGCTAAAGATTCATATCTTGTGACGCCGACTGCAACAGTGCCATGCAAACACCTGTTCTCACTTTCAGGTGACATTGTGAACAAGAAGCAGGCAGCATTATCTCCTGCAAATGTAAACAAACTTGTCTGTCTGAGTGATTGGCTGAACAAGAAATAGAACTGAGTGGACTTGTAGGCTCTAAAGTTTTACATTGTTTTATTTTTGAATGCAGTTATTTTTTTGTACAAAATTCTACATTTGTAAGTACAACTTCCATGATAAAGAGATTGCACTGTAGTACTTGTATTAGGTGAATTGAAAAATACTATTTCTTTTTTTACAGTGCAAACATTTGTAATAAAAAATAGAATACAAAGTGTACAGTGCTCACTTTATATTTATGTTGTAATTGAAATCAATATATCTGAAAATGTAGAAAACATCCAAAAATATTTAAATAAATGGTATTCTATTATTATTTAACAGTGCAATTAATTGTGATTAATTTTTTTAATTGCTTAACAGTCCTACTATGAAACATGCTTTACTGAAGTCTTTTTAAGTGATTAAAAACATGAAAACATAAAGACATGCCTCATTTATTAGTATGCAAAGTCAGAAAAGTAAACCCGCTCTGAACAGTTTCCAGAGGAGTAATAAAATGCAGTTTATTGTCTTCCTACAGAAAAATTGTTTATTCATTGCTCAAAGTCTCTCTCCACACAGCAAATATGCAATATATGGGCCTGATTTTATAAACACTTGCTCAAATACATAATTTCATTAGGTCATGTGGACTTATCATGTAAACAAGGATTGGGCCCTACAATAATTACAGACAAAGAGTCGTGTGTGTGTATAATTATTACACAAATGTACATGTTTTTGTATGTCCTTTAATAGAACCAGAAATGGTTTCGATTAAAGTATTGCGTATTTACTTTTTCTGAAAATACTTTCAGTGAAGACATATTCTCTCCCCCCCCCCCCCCCCATTCACAAATACTGATGCATGTTCTTTTTTTTACATATAAGTAGCCCCATTCAAGTCAATAGAACTGCTCACAAGCATAAAGTTAAGCACATGCATTAGCTGTTTTCAGGATAAGACATAAGTGTATAATCAAGGGCTACACAGATGCTAAAAAAGGTAAGCATTGTGATCTTTTTTTCCTCTTTACATATTAAGCAAAGAGCAAGAGTTTATCACAAATAAACAAGTTTACCCTCAGACTTAATGATACAACTACAACCTTTGGTGGAATCTCATTTGTGCTAAACTACGTTGTGAGCAGTGCAGAACTAGTTGTATTGAACATCAGATTTGCAGTCCCTATATATATATTGATTATCAGTAGTTGTCACACTCTCTGAAACTGAAGACCCCCTTTTCTGTTTTTAGGAGGGAAAAGGAAAAATTAGAAAGCTCCTTGTCAAATGCTTACATCTTTTACAAAAAGAACTACAAAAAAGTGTTGGCACTTCAGGAACCCTCCCTCACCACCAAAATAATTTCAGATGTGACACAGAGATAGAGTGGAGCCTATTTCCTAATGATTCATCTGTTGCAGAACTGCACAGTTTAACACAGGGGTTCTTAAACTGGGGATCAGGACCCCTCAGGGGGTCACAAGGTTATTACAGGGGGTGTCAAGAGCTGTCAGCCTCCACCCCAAACCCCACTTTGCCTCCAGCATTTATAATGGTGTTAAATATGTAAAAAAGTGTTTTTAATTTATAAGGGGGGGGGGGTCGCACACAGAGGCTTGCTATGTGAAAGGGGTCACCGGTACAAAAGTTTAAGAATCACTGGTTTAACAGGCTCTAAAGGACCATTGCCCAGTGAACAAATTTAACGTTCTTGCATCAACATGGTAGGTCCCACACAGTTTAACTACATAGGTAATATCCCCACGAAGGCAGAAACAGCCGGGCTGGAACGCAGGCTACGTGCCCAGCATTGCAGGCCTCAAGCGGGTAACGTTTATATTTTAGACAAGGCACTCGATGTTTTCAGTTGCCTTCACCATACTGTGGGGCAGATCATGTGCCAAGGCAGGGGCGCTGCCAGGACTGCTTTGCCCAGGGCTGCGCTTTCTCTGCTGCCTGCCGAGCGGCACTGCTCGCCCCTTGCAGCGATGGGTGCAGGGCTTCATTTGTAATGAAAAGAGTGCCTGGGCTCAAGCTATTTTTTTCCATTCATACCTGATGCAGCAAGCCCAGAGGTGCCGGGTCTATGAACTTCCAAGCCCAGAGGTGCCGGGGCTCTGAACTGCCAAGCCCCAAGTACTGGATCGGTGCCCCTGCCCTGGGGAGGGGGCGGGCGAGACAGCCGCGGTGCTGAGAAGACTCCTTACCCGTGCCCAGGCAGCCCAGAGCCAAGTGCCAGCTCAACACAACAACACAGCGAGAGCCGCAGCAGCAGGCGGCTGTCAGCGGTTGGCCGGGCCTCGGGTATCCACCGCGCCGCCTGATTACACAACAAGAACTGTGCGCCCCAATATTATTTAGGAAGGCACGTTAGACCTAGCACTTCACAGGGCTACCCTCAAACCCGAGCTTGGAGCGAAGGGAAACAGCCCAGCCGGCGCACGTTCAGACCGGCAGTGTGTTAGGCACACCTATGCGCGAAGGACCCCGCACCCCAGGTCCTGGAGCGCTTTTAACTGTTGCCATGGAGACGCAGCCGAGCGTCGCGTAGGCCGCAGCGGAGCCGGGCGGCGGATTGCGGCTGGGGCTGGCTTTGGTGTCCTACGGGGGGTCGGGGTCGGCCCGCTGAGGCCGGTGCAGTTGTACAGGCAGTTGGCACGGACAGCTCCCTGCCGGAGGCTCACGGGAGATGGGGCGGAGCAAGGCTGCGCTGCTTCCGGCCAGCTCAGCGCCTACCTTCCGGACTCGGACCCGCTCCGCCGCCGCCGCTGGTGGAGTGTCAACGCGGGCTAGCCGGTCCGGCAGGGAGGCTGCCGCCCGCGAGACCTCGCCTCCCTCCTCCTCCAAGGCCGGTGCCGCTGAGGCCTCCGTTGCCTCAACCTCACGGGCCGGGGCCGGCTTTGGCTCTCAGGACGCTCCTGAAGTTTCCCCTTCGGGGGCTGGGCGCGTCTCTGAGGCCTGCGCTTCTCAGGGCGGGGCGGGCAATTCCGAGGAGAGCAGCGAGAGCGGGGAGGCAGCCGGCGAGGCGACTTCCGTCGCTAGCACCATGCTGGACGTATTCGGCTCCATCCCCACCCAGATGGTAAGGGGGTCCCCAACTCCACAGCGAGCACCGCGGGCTGGGTAATAAAACCAACCGGGCCAGTGCTCCGGGGGCCGCCTTGCGCTGGACGCATCAGCCTCCCTCTCCTGGGGTTGGTGCTGCCTAGCTCGGTTTCCATACCCAGCGCCACACTGTAAACAACAGTACAGATCAGCTATTCTTCGCTACGACATGGTAATTAAGTCGTCAATGCTTCTGTGTACAGTAAGAATGCTGCCCACACTTTTGTGGCTGAGTTACTGCATAGCTGCCGTTCCTGACTTGAAGTCTAACTGCTCACTTTTTTGTATTCATCTTAGCTTAAAGTGAATGACATTAAGTGCAATGCCTACAACATTCCTCCACAAAAAGTAGCTATTTTAAAATATCTGGAAAGGGGTGAAAAGGGTGAGATATAGTACTTCATTAAACCATTTAAAAGTTCTATAGTGACAACTGCTGCAGCATCAGTCTACAGCAATGCAAACAGACTACTTCTGTCCAAGATGTTTGTGGCTATGGTATACCTAGCTGGGATGCAAGAATTAAAGCAAGCATGTTTCATCAGTTGACAATTGTGTTCTTTTAAAATGTGTGGCCTTTGATTTTCTAATAGTCTTTCATGATGCTCCCCATCTTTTCTTCCCACCCAAAGTTAGAACCATAGCTTGAAATATTGATATATTTTTTAGCAACATGTTGTACCTTCACCAAGTATTCTGGATATTAATGTAGACAGAATACTATTATCTCCAGGATGAGAGTATCTGAAATGCAGAAGACAGGATATGGTGTTGGATTCCAAATGCACATGTGCTCAATTTCACATATCAATCACTGTTTGACATTGTTGACATATTTGAGAGTGTGCAATTGCTGTTTTTTTTCTGGTGAAGTGGGGTTACAACACACAAGGAGGAAAATATACTAACTAATAAATATACCAATTCAATTACACATACCAGTCTTGCTGTGTTCACTTCTTCACCAATATATGCGTGCACTTTGCTGCTTATAACGTAAGCTTCCTATGGAAGTTAAATTTAATTCAGAATGAGGAAGCATAGTCCTTTGCTGTAAGCAGAGAGCTGGGCATTCTAGTACTGGCTCTGCCATAGATTGCATGAGACCTTCAAGCAAGACAACCCGTTTCCCAGTTTTATAAAACGGGAAATATTGAATCAACATGAGGTGATTCTTTGCAAAGGGCTATAAAAATGCAAAGTGTGACTTTAATTTATTGCATTTTTATGCACCTTTCTATAAACTTATTTTCTGCAATTTTAAATGCAACCTCCTTCTTATTAACTGTGATATGACTTTGGGCTTCTGTGCAGATGTCCCTAACTCTTAATGACAGCCCAGAGTGCAGTTTCCTGCTTTTTTGTGTTAGCATGGGAGCTGTAGGAGACACTTGGCGGGAATTAAGATTTTTACAGCATAAAACCAAGATTTCTTTAAAGAATACACAAGAAAACATTCTAGTCTTAAGCATTTGTTTTGTATTCCACATCACTCACTAAAAAGTCAGGGCACGCATATGCACAAGCTCTGTCTTTGTGCTACCTGATCATGACAGAGGCTGCAAGAATTGTTTACTTGTTGGTGTAGATGATTGGGTAATTATAAACTTTAACCATTTTTTCCCCTCCACAGGACTACAAGGGTCAAAAACTAGCAGAACAGATTTTTCAAGGGATCATTCTTGTTTCTGCGGTAAGTATAACGGAGCCATGGTTAAAGCTGTTTTAGACATCCTTTAAAAATAAACTGATTATGGTCTGAAATCTTCTTAGATTTTTAAATCGTGAAGCAAATCAGCCAGACTGTCTTTGAATGAGACTTTAAACTAGTGGCTTGGCGGGGGAGTTACACTTCGTCTATGATGTTCAAAATACAATTAGTTAGATTGCAGTGATATTAGAGCAGGGGTTCTCCAACTGGGGGTCGCGACCCCTCAGGAGGTCGCGAGCTGTCAACTTCCACCCCAAACCCTGCTTTGCCTCCAGCATTTATAATGGTGTTAAATATATACAAAAGTGTTTTTAATTTATAAGGGGGTCACACTGAGACTTGCTATGTGAAAGGGGTCACCAGTAAAAAAGTCCGAGAGCCACTGTATTAGAGGATCGGTTATGGATTTTGGATTCCAGTTTAATTCAATGTCAAATTCCTTAATCCTGAAGAGACAGCATAGTTTAGTGGACTAAGCACAGGGCAAGAAGCCAAGAACTCTCAAGTTCTAATTGTAGCTCTGACTCTGTTCTATGTGGCTTTGGGTAAGTCACTTAACCTGTCTGCCTCACTTTTCGTAGAAGTGGAGGAGTGTTTGCAACCTGCTTTATAAATGCCATTGAAAAGTCTAAATAGTTAAATACTCATACTGAAGGTTTTCAGTATGATCCCTTCACTATATTATATAATGCAAAAAAAAAAAAATTACATTAAGAGAACATTAAGGATACAAGGTCAAGCACTCAAGTGAAGAGATGCCAGAATTAAGGTTTCTTTCACACTCCAGATTTTTCCAGAAGCATTTAACAGCTGTGAGCTTCATACCCTACAGGACTCCCATCTGCTAGTTAACTTTGTAACCACTAAAAAGAATAGGAGTACTTGTGGCACCTTAGAGACTAACACATTTATTTGAGCATAAGGTGCCACAAGTACTCCTGTTCTTTTTGCTGATACAGACTAACACGGCTGCTACTCTGAAATGTGTAACCACTGAGAGTGTTGTGCTGCAGACCTGAGCTGTTACAAGCTGTATACTATATAAAACCGCATTGGTTAGAACTAGGGCTGTCAAGCGATTAAAAAAATTAACCACGATTAATCACACTATTAAACAATAGAAAGTTAAATAAATGGTAATTTTGGATGTTTTCTAAATTTCAATATTGATTTCATTTACAACACAGAACACAAAGTGTACAGCGTTCACTTTATTTATTATTACAAATATTTGTGCTATAAAAAACAAGAAATAGTATTTTTCAGTTCACCTCATACACTTCATACAATCTCTTTATCATGAAAGTTGAACTTACAAATGTAGAATTATGTACAAAAAAACTGCATTAAAAAATAAAAATGGAAAACTTGAGTCTAAAAGTCCACTCAGTCTTACTTCTTGTTCAGTCAGGCACTCAGACAAAGATGTTTGTTTACATTTATGGGAGATAAATGCTGCCTGCTTCTTGTTTACAAGGTCACCTGAAAGTGAGAACAGGTGTTCACATGGCACTGTTGTAGCTGGTGTTGCAAGATATTTAAGGGCTAGATGCGTTAAAAGATTCATATGTTCCTTCATGCTTCAACCACCATTCCAGGGTACATGCATCCATGCTAATAAGGGGTTCTGCTCGAGAACGATCCAAAGCAGTGCAGAACAACGCATGTTCACTTTAATCATTTGAGTCAGATGCCACCAGCAGAAGGCTGATTTTCTTTTTTTGTGGTTCGGGTTCTGTAGTTTCCACATCAGACTGTTGCTCTTTTAAGACTTTTGAAACATGCTCCACACCTTGTCCCTCTCAGGTTTTGGAAGACACTTCAGATTCTTAAACCTTGGGTCAAGTGCTGTAGCTATCCTTAGAAATCTCACATTGGTACCTTCTTTGCGTTTTGTCAAAACTGCAGTGAAAGTGTTTTTAAAACAAACAACATGTGTTGGGTCATTATCCGAGACTGCTATAACATGAAATATATGGTAGAATGCAGGTAAAACAGAGCAGGAGATAACTGTTCTCCCCCAAGGAGTTCAGTCGCAAATTTAATTAACGCATTATTTTTTAATGTGTGTGTCATCAGCATGGAAGCCTGTCCTCTGGAATGGTACCCAAAGCATGAAGAGGCATACGAATGTTTAGCATGTCTGGCATGTAAATATCTTGCAATGCCAGCTAACACTTTCAGGTGACATAGTAAATAAGAAGCAGGCAGCATTATCTCCCGTAAATGTAAACACACTTGTTTGTCTTAGTGACTGGCTGAACAAGAAGTAGGACTGAGTGGACTTGTAGACTCTAAAGTTTTACATTGTTTTATTTTTGAGTGCAGTTACGTAACAAAAAAAAAAATCTACATTTGTAAGTTGCACTTTCACGATAAAGAGATTGTATGAGGTGAATTGAAAAATATTTTACAGTGGAAATATTTGTAATAAAAATAATAAAGTGAACATTGTACACTTTGTATTGTGTTGTAATTGAAATCAATATATTTGAAAATGTAGAAAAACATCCAAAATATTTAATACATTTCAGTTTAATAAATTAACAGTGCCATTAAAACTGCGATTAAACGCAATTAATTTTTTTAATTGCAATTTTTTTCAGTTAATCGCATGAGTTAACTGCGATTAAACGACAGTTCTAGTTAGAACCCCTACAGCATAGAATTTCTGGGGATCATACAACTAACACCACATTCACTGACTTCCTGTGTGACCTGCCTCAGTTTTTCTTTCTGTAAAAAGGGAATAATTCTGAACTCCCACATGAGTTGTGGCTAAGCCTAAAGTTTTTAAAGCACTTTAAGGCTCTCTGAGAGAAGGGTCCATTAAGTACATAGTATATTATTTAGAAATTATCCTTAAAGGTATAGCCAAAATATAGATTGAAAATATATAAGTAGCTCGGGGAACTCCAGTTATGGAGTCAGGAAAGTCATGGTGAGGTTCCAAAAACAATGTCCTGTCTGCTCTACTCAGAGGCCATATACCCACCCTCCATATCGTCCCTTCTAGTAAAAGCTACAGAACTTAAATATCCAAAGCAAAAACAGTATATATCAGACATGCCAGCTTAGTGTTCAGTATAAACTGCAGGCTCAAACCTGTACCAATTCATTTTCATTAAACATAGTGCTGTTGTACCTCCCCTACATTTTATTTATCTAGTCTCACATGAAGCCAAGTACACCTTCTCCATAATGATTAGACACTAATTCATCATAAAAGCAGTTCCTTATCCTCTATATAGGTAAAATATTTATTCACATCCTGTTCTGCTTATGCCTATTCATTAGAAAAATAGCTCCACATAAAAATTGTACTTCAGACTTTACCATACTGAACAAACATCTAATTTTACTGTTAGATTCATGAAGTTACTCTGAATTCACATAAAGACTATTCATATATAATAACTTAGTCAAACTATCCCAACACTGATCTCAAACTAGAGATACTCATTGGGTGTGTGTCAAACTAAGATTAAGGATTATGTTGGAATTGTAATAAATTTTCCAACTTGTTAACATTTAGTGGTTTTGTAACTCATGTAATTGATTTTCCCTTTTTATGGGATATTTTTCAGAATTAAAATGCTCATTAGGTTATTTTATTAAAATTGGTATTCTTCTTCTAGGTACTTGGTTTTATCTATGGCTACATCGCTGAACAGTTTGGTTGGACTGTCTATATAGTTATGGCTGGGTTTGCTTTATCGTGCCTGGTAAGACAAAATTACTTATGATTACTAACTTACTACATGATTACTAAAAATACTAATGGAGTTTCCAAAACTAAGTTGCCTGTTCATCAAATGCTGTTTTTACCTGAAACAGTGCTTAAATACAGGACTACTAGCATTGACTAGATGAGCATAATACAAAGAGATGCAATAGAAACTTTACATTATGCACTAATGCACTTTCATTCTGACCTCTGTTCTTCTAGTCCTGTACCTCCACTTAGCTTAGCCAATGTACCTTGTTTCTTATAGTCCAGTTCTGGTCCTAAGAGACTGATGTAAACAGGGACTCCAGTATAGAAGACTTCTATTGGTGATCTAAGTCACTAAATCAGATGTTCTCTTCAATCCGGTAGACCTTCATCTTAAGTAATATTTTGATAATAAATCAGACCTTGTTCAGCTGATACTACTATACAATCTTCATTATGTGGACTTGCAGTAACAGTCCTAATTACATGCTAGACGAAGTTGGGGTTAGTGAGTTATATAATTAAACTTTTTCTTCCTTTAAAGCTAACACTCCCTCCATGGCCTATGTACCGCCGCAATCCTCTGAAATGGCTACCTCTCCAAGAGTCGGGAACAGAAGATAAGAAGCCAGCGGAGAGAAAACTGAAAAGGCATACTAAAAGTTGAAGAATATGAACCCTCATGATGTAACATTGGAGAATTTTGCTTCATTAAAGGTTTCTATGATATTCCCAGTATGAGACACCTTCTTTTCTTAGTACTTTAGAGATTACTTGCTACTGTTAGTATACCAGGATCCAACTCAAGGAACACTACATTTGGGGTTGAGGAAAAACATGCAGATTGCTTCTAGCTAAAATTTTGTTAGGCTTTGCTGTGAAAGCAAAATGGGAAGTAAACATTAAATGAGATTAAATTATAAATGAATTTCAGGGTGCACTTAGGCAAGTTCTATGTTCTTGTAAGCTCTGCAGTTTAGTATTTCACTTGTAAGTAACACTGCCTGTAAAGTAATCAGTCTATTTAAGAAAACTGAGGAAATAGCTTGAATTAAAATACTGGTATCAGTAAAACATTTCAGCTGAAGTATCCGTGGTGCATTTAACAAAGGTATTGAGTATAAAATAACCAGCCGATTTAGTTATGTGTATTGCATTTGCAAGTTCATGGCTGCTCAAAATTTTCAAAGTATATTAAGGATGAAAATTTAAGTGTGTATATATATTATTACATAGAATTCAGGGACAAGTTTTGATTCCTGTGTAAAGCTAGGGAAGGTAAGGGGAATTAAGTCTTTCTGGTCCTTGTGAGTGAACTGCCTTCTCCCTTTTTAGGGAGAATCAGTCCTTTTTAATGTGATTTGGATGTGTATATATGAATGTACACAAGTAAAATATGCCTACATCTAGTATCTGTAATGTGGCAAGAATGAGGTAATGTGAACTAGGCCTTTAGGAAGACTTTACCTAAGATAATTTCAGTTGCAGCAAAGCTAACATGGCAGATATAGATAATTAACTGTTGTTTGGTGGTAAGGAGAAAGTTTAAAATCAAAGACGAGTTTTATTCATGAATTCAAGCAATTTAAGTAGTTGGAGTCACATAGAAATGAAGCATAAGAGTATGAGACAAGTCCTTCTAAGATTTTTGTGTGTGTTTTTTGTTACTGAAACACAACAACTTTGCAGGGTTGCTTTATAAGTGATTAAATTCCTTAGCCTGAAAAACTATCACTTTGATTGAGAGTACTTTCTGTTCTAAATGCATCAACTGTGTAATGGTGCAGAGTGGAATGGCTACACTACAAAATGGCTTAGAAGAGGAAATGAATACCAACACAACAGAAACTGGTGAGGCTACTTACTTAGCAAAATTTAAATATCCACACTGGCATTTGGCCAGGGTGCTGCCTCTTCTCTTGTGATCTTTAGTGTGCACTCTTGATGTTCAAATCATCTTTTGTACCAACACTCCAATCTTTGCTTATTAAAAGTGATTTTGCTCCTCGTAGCTTGAAGTTCAACTATAAACCAGACATGCCCAGAACAGTGGTACTGAGGGAGATGCAGAAGCTGCAATGGATGTGGAGAACAACTGAGTTGAGCCTCCTACCATTTTGTGAAGTCACCTACTCTAATGCACTTTGTGCTGATGATGGGCACTTTTATTCTGCAGCATCTCTACACATGAGCTATTCTTAGGATAGAATATCTACCAAGCGTATTAAGGAAACTGGACATTTTGTAGACTTACTGAATATGGTTTTATTTTACAAAATTCAGATATCCTTGACTTAATTATCCCTTTAAAAATCAAAGATTTACAAACCTTCAGAACACTGATGCTGCAAAACACGTTCTGTCATCAAACATTAGAACATAACAAAAGTATACAAAAAACTTACTATAAGACAAGTTGACAGATGAAATGGTACATTAAATAGACCAATTTATCTGAATGTACCTAGTCTTTCTTTAATCATTATTCCATTCCTAAAAGGAATTAGTATTTGCATTTGTTTTGGTTGGAGAAAACAAAATTCTAATCTAAACCTTGAACATGAGCTCTAAAGATGCCCAAGGGCTCAGAGTAAGGAGTCCATCTTTTTACTGTATCTTAAACAGTTTAAATTTTAAACCATTTATAGAAACTGCAGTGAGTTTTTGCAGCTACAGAAATCACAATCAGCTCTCCATGCCAAACAGCTTTAGGTCTTAACTTCAGTACATTATAATTCTAATAATCCCACATTATAGGCTTAGCAAATGTTCCCAGTCACTTGGTGGTATAGTAAGAGACACAGTATGACTGAAACAGAAATTAGAACTAAATCTTATATTAGTTTACATACAGAATTTAGTACGTACTTTCTAGAAACAATTTCATACCCATAAAACACTCATTCAGTAAGTGAGACCAAAAGGCAAGTAGTGTAAAGTAAAAATCCAAATTAATAACACTTTTTCTACAGAAGAAAAAATAAGTCTCACATTTTAATATAAAAACATTACTAGTTAATGCTGTAACAAAGATGTGCTACTGTGCACAGGCAAATAAGCATTCCACTCTGTCAAGACCAGTTTACCTCTTTACCCAGATATGAAAAATCCATGGGTAAATAAGTACCACAAAATTAGTCTATGCAGAATATAGAGATAATTCAGTCTACCAGACAACCTCTAAAAGTAGGTCCTTGCTGCTTTTCTCTAACAGGTCTAAGGGAAGAAAGGTCCAGTTAAGTCACCTGGTCAAAACTTAACATTTTCTTCAAGAAACTTCAGATGGCGAGCCTTCACACTGTAATTTGTGTACTTCTCTCTCATGTGCTCCCGTAAGTGCAACTATTAAGCATAAAAGAAATAGTCAGCTGTTTTTTAATCAGAGACATGAATGCTGCTACCTGATAGACTTACATTGAGGATACCAAAGCACCTTTAAATAAAAATGTCACATGAAAAGTTTGACCAATCAAAAGGGGGAGCTGATAACATTTAAAGTGTTGGCTCAAATAAAGAGCATATTCCAAAGTGCCACAGGTCAAAAGGAATTCCAGAATTAAAGGGTGTGAAATTTAAAACATAACCTGAATTTTTTATTAAACTTGTCTGCATAATAATTTGTAGCCAAGGTCTGCATGGAAACAGCTAAAGATCTCTTAAGATTTAATCTACATTAATTAGGAAGATGAAAAACGGTTACTTTCTCGTAACTGTTGTTCTTAGCTGTGGTGTTCATGTCCATTCCAATCAGACGTGTGCGTGCCGGCTGGAATATTTTTCCCTTAGCAGTCTCCGTAGGGTCAGCCTGGGCACCCCCTGGAGTCCCCTTCACGGCACCGAATATAGGGCTCTGCCGACCCACCACTCCCTTAATTCCTTCTTGCCAGCTACTCCGACAGAGGGGTAGGAGGGTGGGTATTAGAATGGACATGAACAACACATCTCGAAGAACAGTTACGAGAAGGTAACTGTTTTTTCTTCTTTGAGTGCTTGTTCATGTCCATTCCAATCAGGTGACTCACAAGCCTAAGTTCAGAAGGTGGGGTCAGTGTCTTCCACTGATTGGAGCACTGCTCGTCCGAAGGCCACATCGGCTCTGGCCTGCTGGGTAATCGCATAGTGCATTGTGAAAGTGAGTATAGAGGACCATGTTGCTGCTCTGCAGATTTCCTGGGTGGGAACCTGCACCAGGAATGCCACTGAGGAGGCCTGAGCCCTGGTGGAGTGCGCTGTGACTGAAGGAGCGGGCACCTTTGCCAAGTTGTAGCACTCCCGAATGCATGATGTGATCCATGGCGAAAGATGTTGAGAGGAGACCGGAGGACCTTTCATTCTGTCTGCCACTGCCACGAATAACTGGATAGACCTTCAGAACGGTTTTGTTCTCTCGATGTAGAAGGCCAGCGCTCTGTGGACATGCAATGAGTGAAGCCTTAGCTCCCTGGCGCTGGAGTGTGGCTTAGGGTAGAATACAGGTAGGAAGATGTCCTGGTTGATGTGAAATTGGGAGACAACCTTTAGGAGAAAAGCCGGGTGAGACCGGAGTTGAACCTTGTCCTTAGGGAATACAGTGTAAGGAGGTTCTGATGTTAGGGCCCTAAGCTCAGACACCCTCCTAGCTAAGGTTATCGCTACCAGAAATGCCACCTTGTATATGAGAGAGAGCGCACGCATGGAGCATGTCGCCAAGGGCTCAAATGGTGATCCCATAAGCCTGGAAAGGACCAGATTGAGGTCTCAAGCCAGTATAGCCTGTCGAGACATTAAGGAAACGGCTGACCATCAGATTTGCAAAGACTAAGCAGCCCTCTGTGCCTGGGTGGAAGATGGAGATGGTGGCCAAGTGAACCCTTATTGACGACATGGACAGACCCTGCTGCTTAAGATGGAGAAGATAGTCCAGTATAAGTGGCACCGAGGCGAGCGTCAGGGACGGGAGGTGCTCTGACCAGATTGAAAATCTCTTCCACTTGGCAAGGTAGGTAGCTCCTGTGGACGGGTTTTCTGCTGCCAAGGAGAACTTGTCTGACTTGATCAGAGCAGGAGAGCTCCACTGAGAACAGAGGCCTTGTGTTCTGAGACCTCCCAAATGTGCCCCCCCAACCCAAGTCTGATGCATCTGTCAGTAATGAGAGGGATGGTGAAGGGGACCCCTGCACCTACTACCTTTGGGTCGAGCCACCACAGGAGGGAGTCGAGTACCGGGTGAGGCAGGGTTATAATCCTGTCCAAACTGTCCCGGACTGGCCGATACACTGACGCTAGCCACAACTGAAGATACAAGCCGCCATGTGTCCCAGAAGCGTCAGGCAATTCCTTGCTGTAGTGGTGAGGAACTGCCTGAGACCCCATATGATGTCACCCAGGGACCAAAACCTGGCTTCTGGGAGGTATGCCCTGGCTTGTGTCGAGTCCAGCATTGCCCCTATAAACTCTATCCTCTGAACAGGGGACAGCATTGATTTCCCTTTATTTAGAAGGAGACCCAGTTCATCGAATGTCATTCTTATGAATGACCTGTGTCTCCACTTGAGACCTGGAGTGGCCCTTGATCAGCCAGTCGTCGAGGTACGAGAACACCTGTACCTGCTGCTTGCACAGGAACGCCGCCATGACTGCCATGCACTTGGTGAACACTTGAGGAGCCGCTGACAGGCCAAATGGGAGGATAATAAACTGATAGTGGCTGTTGTTCGCCACAAACCTGAGGTATTTTCTGTGGGACGGAATTATCGCTCTGTGAAAGTATGTGTCCTTCAAGTCAAGGGCGGTATACCAGTCTCCTGGATCCAGTGAGGGGATAATGGAGACCAAAGAGACCATGCGGAACTTGAGCTTCTTCACTAACTTGTTGAGTTCTCACACGTCTGGGATGGGCCTGAGCTCACCCGTGGCTTTCGGTATTTGGAAATACCAAGAGTAGAAACCCTTGCCCCTTTGCTCCTGAGGAACCTCTTCCACTGCCCCTAGAGAGAGGAGCGAGTGCATCTCCTGAATAAGGATTTGCTTGTGAGAGGGGTCCCTGAAGAAGGATGGGGAAGGGGGTTGGAAGGGCACAGAATTGGAAGGAGCATCCCCTCTCTACCGTGCAGAGCACCCAGTGGTCCGAAGTGATACGTGACCATGCAAGGTAGAAAGGGGATAGTCGGGACAAAAAGGTAAGTCGGGGTAGATTCAGTTCTTGCACTGGTGCGCCGTCCTCAACGACACCCTCAAAAGACTGGTCTGGGGCCGGGAGGTGTGTTGGGCTGGCCAGAGCCCTGGCCGGAGGACGGGTGCTGTCGTCTTCTGCCACTCCTATTTTGCCTCCGAGAAGCGTCCTGCCGGTTCTGTGGTTGGTAGAACCGTGAGGGAGGAGCGTGGAGGCCCAAGGACCTGAGGGTGGCCCTTGAGTCCTTTAGACTGGAGTCTTATCTGTTTTATCGGAAAATAGGGCCAAACCCTCGAAGGGGAGGTCCTGGATGGTTTGCTGGACCTTGTAGGGGAGACCAGAGACCTGCAACCAGGAACTCCTCCTCATTGCAACCCCTGTGGCCATTGTGCAGGAGGCTGCATCTGCCGCATCCAATACGGCCTGTAGGGAAGCTCGGGAAATCAGTTTTTCTTCCTCTACCAGTGCTGAGAACTCCGCACAAGAGTCCTGTGGCAGCAGCTTAGCAAACTTGGCCATCATACTGCAGGTGTTCAAGTATCTGCTAACGATGACCTGCTGGTTTGATATGCAGAGCTGCAGCCCCCACCCGCCACCCAGTAGAGTGGACCTTCCTCCCAAAAGGTCTAGTCTTTCAGTGTCCCTATTTTTAGGGGAGAGGCCCTGGTAGCCCTGGCGCTCACACTGGTTCGCTGCATCAACCACCAGGGAATCGGGGTGTGGGTGGGTACATAGGTGCTCATATCCCTTTTAAGGGACAAAGTCCCACCTCTCGTTTCTCTTGGCTGTAGGGGGTAGAGATGCCAGGATCTGCCACAAGATCTTTGTGGTCTCGGTAATAGTCTTTATTAATGGCAAGGCAATACGAGAGGGTCTGGAGGGGGCAAGGATGTCAACCATTGGGTCGGCATCCTCTACCACTACCTCTGCCTGGATGCCCAGGTTCTGGGCCACCAGCCGCAGAAGGTGTTGCAGGACCCTGTTGTCGTCCAAGGCCGGGGCTGTCCATGTCCCCACCATGGTTTCGTCTGGGGAGGAGGAGGAAGGTCCTGGCACTGGGCCCTGCTCACTCCTCTCAGCGCCCAGGGGGTCACGCAGCTGCCAGGTCCGTAGCCTGCGGTGCCAGGGCCGTGGGAACTAGGATCATCGGTGTTGATGCTGGCGGTGCTGAGGTCGCTGATGCCAGTGGTGCCAAGGGCGGCAGAGTTGGTGCCAGCGCTGCCAACAGTGCTTGTGGAGGGATGAAGGACGCCGAAGACACCAATGCGGACCTGGACCTTGACCCTTGTATTTGTCCCTGGCTCTGATGATACACCCAGGGTGTCCAGAAGGGCCACCGAGTCAAGGGTTGCCACTATGGTGGCCATGGCACCGGACAGGGCTGGTGGTCACGGCAGGACCTGGAACTTCTGCTCCTGGTCCTGTCGGAGTGGTAGAATTCCGCCTCCCACTCAGTCAGAGAGGAGGAGGACCACAGAGGAGCGGTACTCCACAGTGCCAGGGAGCGGTACTGAGAAACGGGACCGGTGAGGCTCCGCCACGTGGATGGACCATGCCAGGGAGAGGTGAGATGGAGATCGGTACGCCATCATTGCCAGCTTGCCCTTTGATGGGAACGGGGGCCAGGCAGTCATAGGCAACTTGTCTCTCCTCTGTCGGGAGGACGGCACCATGAGGCGCATAAGGTCTGAGATGCCTCAAATGCCTCCGGCGTTGAGGGGAGCTGGAGCTGTCCGCCATGTCCATCTGGAGAGCAATGAGGGTTCGGACTCAACTGTACCCCGGGGCAGAGGAGCCGAGGTGACATTGCCCGAATTGGGTCTCCTTGCCGCAGGCTTCTTGGGCTTGGAGGGGGAAGAGCGACCCCTCTCTGGCCTTTTCTTTTTCTGGGGCACCCCGCGGGGACTGAGACCGGTGCCTGACAGAACACTGTCTATGGGCAGAGCCGTGGCGGTGCCGTGACTCCTTGCGGTCCTTCCTCGGTACCGGCTCGTGCACCGGCTGTGCCGAAGCACTGCGCACCGATGAGGAGGTGCTGGCCGTGGGTTCTGCTGACCCCAGGTTGGATTGTGGTTTGAGTGCCACCGCCATTAGAAGGATCTTGAGTCTTTGATCTCAGTCCTTCAAGGTTCTAGGGCAGAACCCTTTGCAAATTCTGCACTTCTCCTTCTGATGGCTCTCCCCGAGGCACTGCAGACAGGAAGAGTGCGGGTCACTCTTAGGCATTAACTTTCCACAGTCCTCACAGAGCTTGAACCCTGGGGACCGGGGCATACCCCAGAACCAGGGAAGCGTTGTTGGGGGGAACCCCCAAAAGAAATCTTAAGAGCTACTAGAACTATGAACTATTAACTAACTGACTACTTACATTAGAAGCTATAAACACAAAGAGTGGACACCGCCCAAACGTGCTTGCAAAGCAAGAGCAACAGTTTGTTCCAGCTAGTCGTCACCGGTAGTGAGAAGGAACTAAGGGGGTGGTGGGTTAGCAGGGCCCTATATTGGGCGCCATGAGGCGCAACTCCAGGGAGCACCCAGGCCGACCCTCCGGACGCTGCTAAGGGAAAAATCTTCCAGCTGGTGTGCACGCGGCACGCACACACCTGATTGGAATTGACGTGAACAAGCACTCAAAGAAGAAGGATCGGTTTCTCCATTTGGATACATGTTCAAATACACATGCATAACTTCCAGTGAAGTCAGAAGACAGAATTTGGGCATTCAAAGTTGAACGCGTAATGAAGATATGCTAATAGATTAATGTCAAAGTAGTCTCTTGTACCTTTTCCAAATTGGAAGATAAGGGTATACGGCATTGCTATCAACTTCCAAGTAGGATCAAAGAATTCAAGGCTGCTTCCCTTCTTACATTCTGAATCAATTACATTGCCTAACATGGTAATTTGTGTAGTCAATATACATGAGTATGATGCTTAATTGTTTGCAGAATCAGTATGTGCTTAAGTCTTTGCAGGATCAGGGCCTATATCATTACATCAGATCAGTTTCTCAAGATATAAAAATGAAAACAATGCTCATTTAACCTTTGTGTGGAAGAAAAAAAAAGTAAATACAATTGACTATAGTATGTAGGAAAGACACTCACCTCTCTCTTCAGTTCATCATCTTCCTCCATGATGTCATATACTTTCTCTAGAAGTTTCACTCCCAGCCCTTGCACCACATCAGACCTCAAAATTTCAACCATTCTTCTAATCTTTTCAGGACCAGATAAAACATCTAAAAACATAATACAATTAACTATTTTTGCACTGACAATATTAACAGTCATCTTATATGTACTAGAAGTACTTAGAGTGGTTGGTACCAGCAAAGGCCTGGGAGGTGGTTTAGGATTGTGGAATAGGCACATCAGCTGGATGTCTCTGATCAGCAGAAATACAATTAAATAGGTCAGTCATCAGAAGGTGACTGCTAGGCCTCTAAGCAGGTGCAAGGTTCATACAGATTCAGTTTGCAAAATCAGGTCTTGGAGGGCTCAGAGTTTCAGACTCAGAAAGACATCACTGTATTAGTATATACTCTGATCATGTCTGGAAGGTTCTTTGTAGTCATAATGGTAGAAACATTTTTTAAAAATTAAGTTGATGTTCTGAAAATAATTGTGTGGCAAAAGGTGGATTCTACAACAAATTTCACAGCCATACAATATACAGAAGCCTGATAGAGAGGTAAAAAACAACAACAAACGTAAATTCAGTAAGTATTGTATTTATACACAGGACAGAATAGCACGGGCTGCAGTATAGTCTTCCACCAGTGTGTCTCAACCTTTCAATCCTTCACTTCTCTGCTTAAACTGCAAACAAGGGATCCCACTTATGAATGTAGTTTTATGATAATGGAAGGTCGGCACCAGGAACAAAACAGAAAGTGCCAAAACTTTACTTTGGACATTGAAATCATCCAAAATTAATATGGCTGTCACTACTGACATAGGCTGGATTTAAGCCAATGATTCAAGGCTGAAAGATATATCCTATTAGCACCCTAAATCCCCTTTCTGCATTAACATTTGAAAGTAAAGGATTTGATCTAACCAGAAGAGATTGCAATTTAAGAAAATTTAAGCCACTGCACTTCCACCAGCACCTTCAAATTGGTTATAGATTTCCAGTACCAGCAGCTGTAAAATACCTGAGCAGATCACCACACTATTATACCAATTTTAAAGTGCAGCTATGTGAGAAAAATTGACTATGTAAAAAGGCACTTCCTTACTGACCAAAATTTGCTCCCTGTACATTCACAGAGCCAGGAAGAACAGTTGAGACTTTCAGATTCCAAGCTGCTTTTTTTCCATCCAGCTTTTGACTTGCAAACTGAGCTCAAGCTCTGGGACCCTGGGCGGGGGGGAGATATGATCCCAGAACCTGGGCTCCAGTCCAAGCCAGAACATCTACACTACAATTTTTAGTCCTGCAACACGAGCCTGGGTCAGTTGACCTGGGCCAACCACAGCCATGGCACAGGTCTTTTATTCCAGTGCACAGTTACTCTGAAAGTCAAAAACAAACCTTAAGATGCCATTTTTAGAGTAGCGTTTCAGAATATGACCACTCTTGTGAAGGCTGAATTTCAAAAGTTGATTTACCTGCATTGTTGCAAAATTAAAGAACTACTTGTAGCTGCAAAATAAGGACCCCATTCTGTGATGGGATCTCTGCAAGTGACTCCTGCATCTGCACAAAGCCCCAGGTTTTTAGATGCTGAGTTGAGTCCCATTTAAAGATTAAGCCTTAAAGGTGATGTGCAAAGCTTTACAGCAACTAAATTATTTGGAAGTTTTAAAGTTGTATTTTAAGACATTGAAATCTACAATTTATGATTTTAGATCTTAAACGGTTATTTAAAACCTTCATAGTGTCGGTCACATATTGATAGATTACCTCATGGACCACCTTCTCTTCCATTCACAATTAGATGAAGCACTTCCCCTCCAACTGTCAAACAAATAACATCCCTGTGGCAACTACAGCAATTACTTAAATGGAAAAGTGATATTAAAAATGTAATTAATTTTAGCCGCTTTCATGTGATTTAACAGAGGAAAGGAGAACAGCCCCATGTGACTAGTCAGCTTCCTGTAGACCACCAGCAAGTGCTCTGCAAACCACTGGTGGTCCATAGACCACAGTTTAAGAACCACTATTTTAAAGCATTAACAGAGCTACAGACCTGAAGGAAATTCTTCAAATTTGAATTTCTCTGGTTCATTAGATACTTTTCCATGTAGGATTAGAGTGTCTCTGTATTTCCTATGAAGCTTGAACTCTGATGCAGGGGTTAGGATTGAAGGGTGTTCACAGTTCTCTTTAGAATCCATTTTCAGTGTCTGAGTCATTAGCTGTACCAAATCATTCATTTCATTTGTATTGCTTTTTCTAGAAAAGGAAAAAAAAATCTAATTCAATCCCAATCTCCATTTTGCAGTCAATGAGGACTTTCCATAATCTTGTGATCTAAGCAGGCCCTGTTATGTACTCTGTTAAATTATTGTTGCTATGCAGATCCATTGGTGGTGGTAGTAATGCAACAAGGCATAGGAGCTTTTAGCATCATTTCATCTAACTTCTGCACCAAGCAAGTCTTAACTACAAAGTTTAAGAACCCAGCCAGCCACCAACATCCAATCTACACTAGCATTACCACCACTGGAAGTACAATGGAGGACGATTTTAAGAAAGATGCCAAATGTAGACAAGATCCTAGATAAATACTTCAGCTGAGCCCACAATGTCAGGAAAACCATGTTAGCAACTTTCCAAGTAATAGTTCTCAGTGCTTCCTGACACATTAGTTCCTCTCCTCGATGCTGGAAGATCAATTTCCTGGAAAGCATTCATGCCAGCACTTGGAGGCACAGCAGCCACACACAAAGAAGTTAAACACAGTAGATAAAGAACTGTGTGTCACAAAAGAGCAACAAACAAAAGGTATCTGATTCATTTACTGTGTAGCTCATCATAACACCACTATGCATCATCGTTAGAAACATATTTCTACACACAGTTTTCCACACCAAGTTAAAGCACAATAAGGAACTTATTTGCAGTGTCAGTGACTACTGAATGTCTGTATGCAAGTAAGAAAACACTTACCCTTCCTTGGAATCTCCATCTGACTTATCTGTGGAGCTTGTGGAAGAGCTTAGCTCATCATCAGACAGACAATGGATTAATTTTTTTTTCTGTTATAGATAAAAAAAATATTTTGTAGACTTAGGCATTTTATTCAATCAATAGTTTGTACTATAAGCATGGATTCTTTGAAGCATGTGACAAAATAAGCTTCAACAAGCACATTTTTACAATTTAACTTTATAAGTAAATACAAGGGGCTTTTAAGTATTAAGTCCAAGAGTCAAAATAAGCTAGTTAAAGCACATACACCATCATCATATACTCATTTAACTAGCATTAAACCTCACCTGTGCTGTTTCAACCTACACTGAATGCTTTGCCAAGTGTGTTACAGAGTCGGACAATTTGTGCTATATTTAGTCTGGGACCATGTGTAATTCCACTGGCAAATTCATGATAGAAAGGTAAAGCAGGTGTCATTTGATTTTTAAAAATCTACAGAATCATCATTTCAGTGATGTCACCCTCTGTGGCATGGGGGGGGGGGGATTCACCCCCCCACCCCACTGTCTCCTAGCCCCTCCAGTTGGTGGAAATGTTGATAGTACAATGTTGTTGGAAATTGGTCGAGTTGGATATTATTCAAAATCCCTTTCTCCCATGAATACAATGGTACCAAACATGACAAACCTAGAACAATTATGCAGATACATATTAGAGAAAATATTTAAAATCAACATTTTTAAAATTATACTTTGACAGGCATATCAAACATGCAGCCCTCATAAAGTTAAACTGTGGCCCTTGACTGACTATACTGTGTTACCAGTTAATGCTCAGAACATGATAGTCCCTATTAATTTTTTTAAATGTTAGATTACGATAAATGAAAGGAGTGCTTCAAGTTGATTTGCTATCATTGGCAAAAAAAAGCGGTTCACTGGTATTGATTATCAGCTTTGTTTATTATGCCAAAATAGTTGTAATGAGGCATTGCTTAAGATGTCAGCGTTCAGCTAGAAATTACTGGAATCCACCTGTGAATGGTATGCATACAGTTAAGTATCATTAATTACAATCCCAAAGTAATTATTACAAAATCCTTGTTTTTACTTTGGTCTTGATCAACTAGCAGCTGAATCTTTGGAGAATACCACCATGGAGGATGCGGTTAAACAATGCCTGGTGGTGTTGCCAGTTCCCTTCTGTGCACTTGGTTCAGATGAAGGCCTAGGACACGAAAACAGAGCAATGAAAGTCACTGGTGAGGGTTGGGAGGGGGGGGGAAAGAGAGCAGGTAGTTGGTGGTCATAACACAGCATCTAAATGCCCTTTCCTGGATTTTCCTGACAACTCCAGAACACTTACGCATGGCTGGGATGGACTTCCCCAGAAATAACCAAGCTCCATCTAAACGCCATCTAAACTCATTAGGTGCTGTTATATGCCAAGAAGGGACAATTTTAAAGCTACAGGATGAGCTTACTGGCAACCTATTTGCATATGACACTCCAGAACTCATTAATATCATGACAAAAATCAGTCTTCAGTGATGAGATAGCTAAAGATGTCAGTCCAATGGATACTTTGGGTCATGACTTGTATGAAGCCTTCAAAACCCAAAGAATTATCCAAGGCTCCATTAATCTATGGGCTCCAATCAAGAACAGACTAAAGCTGTGCTCAAATGCAAAGAAGAGAGTCAGAGTGAAGACGGCAGAGACTATTCTAGAGCTAACCGCAGGGTCATTGTTCGCTCATCTCCTGGTTATGTCCAGATCTCAGCATATTGTTGATTTACATGAGTGTTTGGGAAAGTACTCTAAGAAAGTACAATCGACGTTCAAATGTGACAGAACAATGCACGTGTATCAGGTGAAAAGCAAACTAATACACATCTTGCATAGTCTTCCTAAAACAAGACCTAATGACAATATGACAACCAGTACCTTATGCCAGCAGACCCCTTTGAGTATAACAATCATAGATGGTATGGCTGAGGTACAAGCTCTCGAAAAACCAGAAACTTAACACTTGCCGAGATTTGGCTGAACACTTCATTATGAGGCTACAGAGTAAATATTAGACCTATGATGAAATCCACCTTGTGTTTGACAGGAATCAATTAAAAATACTACCAGAAAGAAGTGGCTCCATGGTACTGCACCTATCCGATACCACAGTGGTTCTCAAACTGTGGGTCAGGACCCCAAAGTGGGTCATGACCCCATTTTAATGGGGTCGCCAGGGCTGGCTTAGACTTGCTGGGACCCAGGGCCAAAGCCCAAGCCTGAGGGCTTCAGCCCTGGGCAGCAGGGCTCAGGTTACAGGCCCCCTGCCTGGGGCTGAAGCCCTTGGGCTTTGGCCACCCCGGCCGGGGAAGGTGGGGCTTTGGCTTTGCCCGCCCCCCCAGGTGGCGGGGCTTGGGCAGGCTCAGGCTTCGATCCCCCCCCCCGCTGGGGTCCTGTCGTAATTTTTGTTGTCAGAAGGGGGTCGCGGTGCAATGAAGTTTGAGAACCCCTGCGATACAAAAATAATTGACTCCATGAACATCTCCAATGTCATAATGAAGAAGCTACTGTCTTATACTCACATGAAGTATGAGTTAACCACATACCCTGCAGGAAAAACACTCATGCGAAGAACTGCTGAAAGAATTTAATCATTGCATGGTATAATGAAGCTGCTGCCTCACACTGTTCAGTGGAGTTTCTTCTTAGTTACCATAAGGAAGCTAACACTAAAATTATCTTGCATATCATCAAAGCCACGGGGAGAGGTGCTACTAAACTCTGCATTTTGGCATTTGACATAGATGTTCCAGTTCTCCGAGACACAATACCCAAGACACAATACCCAAGACTTCCTCAAGATTCTGCTGGGGAACAGAATTGTTGTATATCCCTCAAAGACATGTTCCTATCACTTGGACCATTAAAAGCCACTGCACGGCAAGATTTCCATGTCCTTTCAGGATATGACACTATTGTATTTGGTTCAGCCTCTGAAGACTCTCTCCTCACTCTGAAGGTGCTTGGAACGGCTGATACAATCACTGATGAGGTCATAAATGCAATGGAGACATTCATATGCCGAGTTTACCATTTGAAGACCAACATTATGACACTTTCAGAGCTACATTGATGGCTGTTTTCCAAGAAACAGAGAAAAATTGCCATTGACATGGTGTGCATTTATAACTTCTACCAAGAGGGCAAATTATCAAGCAATGGAGTGGTTCCAAGATGTTCAAGCACACCCAAAACTACATTCCCCTATTGGGCATGGATGAGTCTTGGAAGATGGACTGATCACAGCAGTTCTGTGAAATACCATGCAATCCTGAATCAATCCTTCAGCTAATCAAATGCTTGTGTGCAAAAACCAGATGCTCACCACCCTGCAAATGTTTGGCCAGCAGCCTGCCTTGTACAGAGATGTGCCAATGTGGCACAGAAGATGGTCAGCATGACAGCAGGTCTAGAATTGGTGCCCTAGACAGAGATGACACTGATGATGACTTCAGTGAATAAATGTTTTCAGTCCTACATGTCAAGGCTAACTTCCCTAGGAGCAACGAAGGTCAATGTCTTTTTTAATTAAGCAATGCATCTGTGTGTTAAAGTATAATTAAAAAAAAAATGTTGATTTTAAAATATTTTCTCAAATATATATCTACTTAATTGTTCTAGGTTTGTCATGCTTGTTACCACTGTGTTTGTGGGAGAAAGGGCTTTTAAATGATATCCAACTCAACCCACTTCCGATGATACTGTACTATCAACATTTCCACCCACCAGAGAACCTGGACCAGGAAGCCGGGGCAGAGAATAGAGAGTCCCTCTGCCATACTGCAAAAGGCAACACCACTGAAATTATGACTTTGTAGATTTCTACTAATCAGATGACACCTCCCTTACTTCTCCATCAATAACTTGCCCATGGAATGAGATTTTTCTACATTATGCTCATTATGTTGGTAAATTCTCAGTTAATGACTTACTAATGACTACAGTATTTTAAAGAACCATGGTCCTTAGACTACAACATATCAGTCTTTATAAAAATAAATTGTAAATATGTAAATACTTTGAAATCTATTTTTCTATTTACTCTCCAATGTCCCCCAAAATTTTCCATGGTGCTTCAAACCACTCTCCATTTGGCCCTCTCAAATTTTGTGTGTTCAATCCTGCACATCACTAGCATATGTAAATATAATTTATATGCACTAAACCCATCTGTCCTTGATTTGTGTGCGCAGATGGGGTTTTTGCATGTAGATCTTATTTGCACACATAATAGCATGCAAAAAGACTGTCCCTGCAAATGGTTGGGGTGAGGAGAGTTACATGAACAAACAGAAGTCACACTATGAAAGTCTGGCACTTAAGTATCTTTGTTGGACCTCTTTCAAGTCCATATTTAGAAGCGTGCCTTTAAAGAAACTTCTACTTTGTGTAGTAAAATACATTTGTGATCTTACTAAAGCTATATATGAATTATGCAATGAAGATGTTAATGAAAATTAATCACTTCCATTGTAAAAAGTTTGTGAATTTGATTTAACAATTACTACTTTTGTCAGCACATAACTTTATGCTGACAAATCGAGCCAATAGGACTACAAATTGAGAAATAATCTTCAAATCCCAGTAAACAAACAGTATTAAGTATTCCAAGTAACCAACTTGCTTGAAAATGATTGTTGGGGGATTGTTTTATTGATATTTGATTTTCAGTGTGCCCACTCAAATGGCATTTTTTTCATTAAAAAAAAATAAATTACTAATTCTCTTCAATTGTATATTTTTTTCTTTTCAGAGCATCGGTTCCATAACACTTGTTTTAAGTAAATTTAGCAGATAAGCCAATCAGACTACATGAATGAACAAACCTCAGGGTATTTTGCAACTCACAGCAAGTGAAATTATTTATCCAGAGTCAAAGCATAGTTGAGGAAGTGGCAGGGCGAGCTTCTCCCCAGTTATGGCTATCCACTCAATAAGCCATAACTATACTTCAGAGAGGCTAACTGACTCATTCAATTCTTTGCCTCTGCTGAGTGAATTGACCTGAATTAGAAACTGATCTTACCAAATATAAAAGCTGAGTTAAAAGGTGAGTTATTGGTGTTTATTGTACCCAATGTCTTTTGCAGCAACAGCTTCAGAATAGCCATGCATTTTTATTGGCCAGGAGGTTCCTCTATATGTACTACAGCATGTTATATTTTGTAATACAAGCTCTTTTTGTTTATTTTTCTACTCAAATTTGGTCTGCATTTAAATATTTCAAAAGCAGATGACCCCAGTTTACCTGAGAAATACTGGGATCTGACGAGGATTGAGTAACTTTAATAAGATTTTCCACCAGTGATTTTGCTTCAACTACCGCACTATGTGATGCTCGTCTTGCCGCAGGCACTAGAAGGATGACATTTTTACAACATTTATTTTGAGTACGTACAAGGGAGAAACCAAAGTCTGTCAGAATGTAGGTGTATGCTCTGTTAATTCCCCATACTGCTCTACCAAGGACTCTTAATTCTGGCTTTCACCGTCCCTTGCTATTCCATTCCTGACCTGGGTCTCTCCACAAAGCTTTGCCAATGCACTTAAATTATGACATTCACCACCACCTGCTATTCCAGTCCTGGGCCTCTCATGCAGACTGCCCCTAATACCAGTTGTACAGTAGCTTAGTGATAGTTACATGAACAAGACCAAACTCATTTTTCTTGACTAATTCTGATTCTGAACCTTTTCATCTTGTTTTGCAAACTGGGCACTGGTGACAGTAAAGCATTTTAGTATGTCCTCCAAGCATACTATCAGGGTCAGACATAAACTAGCCAACAAAAAACACTGAGGCTTCTAGCTGAAAAGTGCATTTCTTGTGGAAACGTCACATTGCCACCATTACAACCACTGAATGAGCATTAGAAAAATAAAAGTTGTGTTAAATAACTATTAACATCAAAGCTACATTTCAACTGCATCTTTTTTGAGGAAGTTAATACTAAAGACCAGATTGCAAATTAGTGTTTCCAAAGAGAAGCCATCCCACTGCATCAGTTGAAGAGTTAGCATGCAAAGTTACCAGAAGGAAACATCTTTTCTTGTGATTGTTTTAGCCTCCTCCTCTCTCTTGCCGACAACGGTCGATCCTTTAAATAAATCAAATCAATATTAATAGTGGCAGTCATGGTGGTTTTTCATTTTGTCATATTTGAAACGAAAACTTTTGTCTAAATGCACCTGGAAAAGATGGCTACTAACTAAAGTTTTCAGGCAGTTCAGCATGCATTGTATTAATTTTTCCATGGCGATCTTGATCAACAAACCTAATTCCTGTAGGAAAGGAGCCTCCAGCCTCCTTATTTCAATTAAGGGAAAGAGGAGCTGGCTTTCTTTCCTCCTACCTGATCAATCAGATACAAGACAGAAATTGAATCAGAGAATAGCTTCTGTACATTTCTTTTCCGCACCCCTCATGCTTTTGGAGCAAACTACTCGGAGGAAATAGTAAGAAAATGACAAAAATAAATATGCACATAAAATGTTCAGAACAAACCTTTGAAATTGCTCTCTCACTATTTTTAGAGCTATTTACAGACTCTGTGACTTCAGTGCCACACTGATCTGCAGGGCTATAAGTTGTCTTCACATTCACATCAGGAAGAGAAGGTAAGGGCCGCGGAGCAACTGCTCTGAGCTTAGAGAGAATTAGAAAGTGATTACAGTCTCATTTCCTCTTTCAACAAATTAAAATGCTTTGAAATCTAGAACTGCAAACACCAAGCTAGCAACCCAGGACTGGGAGTCAGGACTCTAAGGCAATGGTAGAATTGTGAATAGGACCCAACTGTGCCCACCCACCCAACCACTTTTCCCTAACTTCCTTATATTCCCTGTCTACATTTAGCTAACACCCTCACAACAAAACCCCACGCAAAAACAACAAAAAATCATGGAACTAAAATGACATTTGAAGCTCACCGCAATGTTCACTATGCTTGTATGTCATACCCTTTTCCCCCAATCCTTGGTCTATTTACACTGTCAGCTCTCTCTGGGGATATTGTCTTTAACTACACCTCTACCCCGATATAACACTGTCCTCGGGAGCCAAAAAATCTTACTGTGTTATAGGTGAAACCGCGTTATATCGAACTTGCTTTGAACCACCGGAGTGCGCAGCCCCGCCCCCCCAGAGCACTGCTTTACCGCGTTATATCCAAATTCGCATTATATCGGGGTAGAGGTGTATATGTTCCGTACAGTGCCAACCACAATAAGGATCCCGTCTTGGCTGGGGGCCTCTAGGTACTACTGTAGTAATAATAAATAATAATAATAATAGTGTCATATAATATTTCTGGGTTTTAATTTGCTCATGTCCCCTAGAAGGATTATAATTTTGTACCGCTGAGTGTTGAGAGGCTTACTAATTATACAGTGCTTTGAGATCCTTGGACAAAAGGCACCCACAAAAGTATATTTCCAAGGCCCACAGAGTTACCCATTTTGTTATAAATGCAATTCTATGGATGTGTATGAAATGAGATTATACACAGACTGGAGATGGTTCAACTAGTGGAAAGGATCTACAAACTGTTACAATCTTTTTGTAGGATGGGAAGAAAACTAAGGTAGTAGTACCCTGCCATTTTAAAAGATCAAATTGTCAGATACATTTTTATCTGCACCTTCTCTGAACAGACTTCATCTAGCTCCCTTTTCTTCTGCCATTGCTGCCGTGAGAGAGAAGGTTCATAGAAAGAGCTATGAGGCTGTAAGTGAAAAGTGATTTTTTCCTGAACATGTTCTGGATTTCCAGGAGAGGCTTCATCCTAAAAAGTAAAAATATTTTTCTAATCTTTAGGCACGTGTTTTCCTAATTCCAACGTAGACTTGTTCTTGCACATACAGTAACTCCTCACTTAAAGTCGTCCCGGCTGATCAATTAGGGAACATGCTCGTTTAAAGTTATGTAATGCTCCCTTCTAACGTCATTTGGCAGCCGCCTGCTTTGTCCACTGCTTGCAGGAAGAGCAGCCCGTTGCAGCTAGCTGGTGGGGGCTTGGAACCAGGGTGGACTGGCAGCCCCCCTATCAGCTCCCTTAGATTCCCTGTTTAGCAGCTGCCCAGCAGGCTAGCAATTGCAACTGTCCCTCCCCCCACTGCCATGTGCTGCTCCTGCCCTCTGCCTGGGAGCTGCTCCCCGGGACTCCTGCTTGCGGGGCGGGGGGGGGGGGGGGGGGGGGGGGGGGGGGGGGGGGAAGAGGGGGGTTAATGTCAGGGTGTCCCCCTCCCCCCCGCTTTCCCCATCTTCCATAGAGCAAGGGGGACACACCAGGGCTCAGGAAGGAGGGAGCTTGCTGATCTAATTAACAAGGCAGTGTACTTAAAGGGGAAATGCACATATCTCCCTCCATTCCTGCTGCCTTGGAGAGTGAGAGAGTTAACCCTTGAGGGCTCAGCCAATTGCTACTTCATCATTTAGCAGTAAGGGAAATATCCCACCCTCTGACTCCTCCACCTCAACCAAGCTTCACAATCATCATCACTGTGTACCAGTATTAAATTGTTTGTTTAAAACTTAGAGAGAGAGAGACTGACTTTTGTCTGGTGAAAAAAAATTCCCCTGGAACCTAACCCCCTCATTTACATTAATTCTTATGGGGAAATTGGATTAGCTTAAAGTCGCATTTTTCAGGAACATAACTACAACGCTAAGTGAGGAGTTACTGTATTGACAAAGGCCACTTTATCTCAATCACAACCACATAAACATCTATTTGGTTGTCAGTCTCCAAAATTGCCTGCAATCTCTTCTTTTAAATTACAGACAGGAAAAAAATCAATCAATAAATAAAATAAACCACCCCAAAAAAACAACCAAAAACACTACATTAACATTGCAACAAGGTGAACATTTTAAATAAACTGAAGTTAGAACATTCAAAATTATACTCCCCATCACAGTTAGCATGTTAGTTGAACAGGAAACCATAAACAAATTTCACAAATTCTGTACACTTATGTCTCTATCGTAATACTGCAATATCCAGTTTTAGTATTTTACAACAAATACGTGTTAGCGAAATTTCAGATATGTTCCACCATTCTAATAGCAACTTCAGAAAACCAATTTGTAATGCAATAATAATCCTTCTCCAAAAATCAAATATTCTAGTGGAAAAGATAGTCACCAGACAACATCATTTGAGATTTCCCTTTAAAGAAATACAACTATTTTAAAGCCAACAAACTAAGCAGAACTATAATGCTAGAACACTTACTTGAATTATGACAGGAACAAACGATGCTAGAAGCTTCTCAGTGGAGTCCAAGCTCTGAAATAAGAAGTTACTACATTTTCATGAACAAACTAAAATAAGAGCAAGCTTAGTAAAGTGTATATATTAGCAATGCGAGAAAGACAGGCTTTAAAAGTCTCATTCTAGAACAGAACTTGGTGAAACACTAAGTGAATAAAACAACGTCCTTATATAGGATTGAATGGAAATGACAGCTGCACATTTAGGACCGACCCACTGTTTAAATTCAAGGCATAAGATACAATAGGGAAATCAACTGTATTTTACTTTAATATACTTTCATTAAGAGCCAAAATATTGCTGGCCCTGTGCATGTGCACTAGAGAGAGACAAGGGCAAAGAAGCCCTTTACCCGCTTCCCCAGCACATTCATGTAAGAGAATCATTTTGGCTGCAGATGCTGAAGAGTGCAGGGGAAAGGGCAATGGTCAATGTTTCTGCATCCACCAATCACCCAAATGAGGCACCCTGGAAGCCGGAAAGGAGGGAGGGCCAGGATACTTTAACATTTTCCCCCGTCGCAAGGCTTCTCTTTTCTGGTAGTCTCATTTCCTGTTTACTCCTTCACTCTTCTCTTTAGTAATCACATCTCCATTAAACAAATTTTCCTTTCCCCTCCTTCTGTCTTCCTTTAAAATCTCTTCATCTCTCTCTTCCTCCTTCCCTTCAGTTTCTTCCCCTACATTTTCATTCCACCATCCTCCACCTTCTCTAACTCCATTTCCATTATACTCTCCCTTCCTCCTCCAATCCCCATCCCAAATTAGGGCTGAACATGGCAGAAAGAGATAGAGAAGCATAGTCCGTTTGGAACAGGGATGTAGGAGCTCCGAACATTTTCTTGCCTTGTCCTTTTACAATTGGAAGCAGACAATTTTTGATCCCAAGCAAGAACAATACAGACAATTAAGGTTTGAGCCCCAGCCTTTGTCTTATACAGAAGCAGTGCTGCAGGGATACTAGGGCTTCTAACTCAGTGGCTCTCAAACTTTTTTTTACTGGTGACCCTTTTCACATAGCAAGTCTCTGAGTGCGACCCCCCTTATAAATTAAAAACACTTCTTTATATATTTAACACCATTATAAATGCTGGAGGCAAAGCGGGGTTTGGGGTGGAGGGTGACAGCTCGCGACCCCCCATGTAATAACCTCACAACCCCGAGGAGTCCCGACCCCCAGTTCTAACTGCTTTGGCACCCCAAGAGCCTGATCAGAAGTGCCCCACTTTGAAAGGTAACATTTTTTCAGCTTTGTTCTTTCTATAAACCATCCACTAGTTCAACCTTCTACGAAGCACATTTAAGAGTTAAATAATTACCTGGTCATCAATTTGCTTTTGGTCCTTTGAGACAGGCTGCAGGAGTTTCAAAGTGTCATCTCCTTCATCTGCGACATCAACAGCAAAGTGCTTCGAATCCACAATTTCAGTTCTAGAACCTGGCTTTGAGTTTTGCTGTAGTCTGTCTTCCTTAATCTGTGGGCCATTAGATGTTATTTTAGATTCTACTTCACTAGGAATGCTGAAGCACCTTGCTTTGTTATCCTGTAGTAAGTGATCACTTTTAGAGTTCCTCCTTTCAGACAGTAAAATATCAATATCCACTTTGCTAATTGTTGCTATGGAAACTCCTGTGCTGTTCTTCTCATTCTTGTTTTCAATTTTTTCAGGCTCAGCTGCTGGTTTCTCTGAGGGATAAATTTCAAACGTTTTATCTTTGATTAAATGTTTTTCTTCATTCTGTAATTAAAAAAAGCAGAAGTGGAATTACCCTCTGAGGAATATTTTAGATGCTCCAAGAAGTCACCTGCATACCAGACAGTACATAAAGTGATAGTGAAACAAAATCATAATCAAGTACTATTTGGAAGCATCAATAAGGGGTATAACAAAGACTCTCATAAGTTTTTAAGTCTGATGAGAAACTTGGCACTTCAGATGTCAACACAGCCTATTCCATAAGCAATGCACCCACTTTGCCCCTATGATCACAAGTGATGACCTGGGTTCTCCTAGTAGCTCTCTAAAATGTATTAAACCACATGTTTAAGGCTTCAATATTAAAACTAACACCAACTGGCAAACAGTGCAGAAAATGAACAGCAGGCAAGTGATTCATCTTTGTGACTCGATCTATTTGGATCACTGTAAAGCAGTGGTTCCCAAACTGGGGTTCGTGAAATGTTACAGGGGGTTCTTGGGGAAAAATTCCCTAATGGCAGATAGAGCTGTCCCTAGGGACCCCGGGCAGCATGGGGCCAGCAGCCCAGAGCCCCTGGACTTCCAAGAGCTAAGCAGATCAAAGCAAGCATATCCATCACACTGAGGACATTTAGCATATCCATCACACTGAGGACATATCCATCACACTGAGGACATTCAAGACTCCTTATAAGAAATGGAAAGGGAGGTGGATATTCTTTGCTGTTTTAAAAATTAAATAGGCAGCCAGTATTGTTTTTAAAATTATTATGAAGAACAAGTTTAAGCTTTGTTGTAATGTGCGTTGTTTGCCTGGACTGCTCAAGACCCGAATGCTTGTGTAGGAGGAACTCTTTGAGTTGGCTTCTTAAATACCTTCAAGCTGGTTCACATCTGATACTCCTTGATGAAACATAGGAGCCTTGTCTTATAACAGGCTTATTCAAAGTGATACAAGCTACGAAAGTGAGATCTTGGAAGAGTGTTGCTGTTCTCATAATGTAATAAAAATACTGTAATGATAAATAATAAATAGTGTGTAATAAGCATGTCGTAAAAACAAATTTTATATTTCCAAGATCACTACTTTTATAATTTATACTCAGGTAAAGGAGAAAATCCCTGGAAATAGTCATTTTTACGAGGGGGTTCGCAAGACTTGACATTTTAGTGATAGAGGTTCACAGGTTGTTAAAGTTTGGGAACCACTGCTGTAAAGTATTCACCTCAGGTAACAAGCAATTTTCCTCAAACATATAATTGATTTTCCAGTCACAAGCTGTGGCAAACATTTTCACTGTCAACATTTGCCTGTCATTAAACATTTGCTAGCATTTCTGTTAGTCCAGTGACTTCCGATACTCTGCTGGGTACACAGTGTCACAGCATTCACATGATTGTGCCACATGCAAAAGTTAATGCAACTGTAAGGTTAAAAAATCCACATGACAGCTTCACAGAATAAGGATTAGGTATAATGTTTCATGAGTATCTTTCAGTAAAGACCAGTGCAATTAGTTTTACTGATCTGTGGCTATTTTCTTAGCTCCAACTTTAGATGAATACAGCTCCTCTCCCCCTTTATATGTAGTTTACACAGTTTTATTGAATACAAATATATTAGGAAAACACAAAGCATTTCAAAATATATTTTTATATCATGTCACTGAACATTTACACAAATATTAAAAAAACAACAACAGATGTATCCTTTGAAAAAAAGTAACTTACGGCTCTATATCTCCTGGCTTGCTCAGAGGGATGTTTTTTGGGTGTGATGTTTCCATTATTAGATCCAGTCTTCACTGAAATCACAGAAGCAGCACTTCTGGGTGTAGAATCAGATATTTTCTTATGATTTTTGGCTGTTTTTCTTTAAAGAAAATGGCAACAACAAAAAAAGGACAAAGGCTCTAAGGACAAAGACTTTAAGATGTTTGTGGTTTAGACTACCTTATTAAATAGATGTCATCCAGCTACAGAACCCTTTCACATTTATAGAAAATATTTTAAATTTCCACTGATTACAGAGTTTCTATCTGAAGTGCTAAACACTGGGCTTGATTTTCTCTGCTTTGTATCTTGTATAGCAGTGATCTCCAACCTTTTTATGCAGAAGATCACTTTTTGAATTTAAGTGCAACCCAGGATTTACTCCGGCACTTCCTCGAGGCCCCGCCTCACTCACTCCATCTCACCTCTCTCCATCGCTCGCTCTCCCCTACCCTCACTCACTTTCACCAGGCTGGGGCAGGGGGTTGGGGTTCGGGAGGTGGTGCAGGCTCTGGGCTGGGGCCGAGGGGTTCGGAGCATGGAAGGGGACTCCAGGCTGAGCCTAGGGCAGGACGGCACTTACCTCGGTCAGCTCCCGGTTGGCAGCGCAGAGGGGCTAAGGCAGGCTCCCTGCCTGCCCCACGCCGCTCCCGGAAGGGGCCAGCACACCCCTGCAGCCCTTGGGTGGGGAAGGCAGGGGTCCCCGCGTGCTGTTCCTGCCTGCAAGCACCGCCCACGCCGCTCCCATTGTCCACAGTTCCCCATTCCCGGACAATGGGAGCTGCAGGGGAGATGCTTGCACACGGACCTCCCCACCTCCCCGGCCGCTTCCAGGGGACTTTTAGCAGCCAGATATCACAATAGACTGTCGGAGGCTCCTGGATCAACCAGTTGATCGCGATCTACAGGTTGGTGACCACTGCTGTATAGTCATTTTCAGCTGTGCAAAGTTAGAATGTTAGTGGTACTTTACACTGATTTGGTAGTAATTTATATCCACTTTGCATAGGTGTAAGTGACTGCACAGTGTACAAACCAGAAGACAATAAGGTTCATCCATGTGGGGAAATAAATATTTGGCAATTAAGTTTATTGCCATTATGTCTCAAAAACTGGGAGCAATGAAGTGGTTAACCAAATCTGATGACAAATTTTATATTCAACTTTTTTGTCCAACATCTAGTTAAAAACAAGCAAATAGCAAAAGGAACTTGTCTTTTGGTGATTTCAGATATGATGAAGTGGCCTTAACACAGACTGATAAGGAAACGCCAAGTGACAATATATATTTCCTATCCTTATTTCAGATTTATTGTCTGTCTTTATCTCACTTTTCTATTCGGTGCAAGAATTGATCACAGATTTACTATAGAACTTGGAATTTGCACAGAGTTTATTAACCAGATGATTTGTAATTTTCTCAAATGTCACAGAATGGTTTCTAATTTTTGCCACTATCTCCTCTCAACTTGTGAGCTCACTCTGGTCTGTGTATGCTAAAATGGTCAGCAGGAGAGAAGCAGTCCTGTTTTTGTTTTATTTAAATATGAGATACATGAACTGGGATAAATTGCAGCAACTGGGGAGAGTGTGTCTCTCATTATTCAACATCCTATCTCCCATAATCCAAGCTTTTTTTCTCTCTCTCTCATTGTCCGGCACTGAATGAAGACCAGCCTCCACAAGCTCTTACATGTCCCAATCTGAAAGCTACTTCCCCCTCTTCTTAAGCGACCATGATGCTCTTCCTCCAACCAGAAAGAGGAGTAAACAGACCCTATGGGTATGTCTATACTGCAGTTAAAAACCCACTGCTGTCCCATCTCAGCTATTTGGGATCAGGCTGGAGCCCAAGATCTGACACCCTGTGAGGGGGAGGGTCCCAGAACCCAGGCTCCAGCCTGAGCCCAAAGTCTACACCAAAATTCTACAGTCCCGCGCAGCCCAATGAGCTCGAGTCAGCTGACATGGGCCAGCTGCAGGTGTTGAATTGCCGTGTAGATATACCCTAATTCTACTCTGTGCATTGGTGGAAAGGTAGTGCTCATGCAGCTATCTTCCTTTCATCCCACGGTCCAAGTGTATCACAACTGCAAGAGACTTCAAC
The DNA here is from genome assembly GCA_003942145.1 of Platysternon megacephalum. NCBI lineage: Eukaryota > Metazoa > Chordata > Testudines > Platysternidae > Platysternon > Platysternon megacephalum. The sequence goes on from QXTE01000124.1 coordinate 461,705, forward strand.
CTTATTAGTGCTGAGAGTCTCAAGATTACTCCCAAAACCAGGTCTTCTCCATTGCTCCAGCCAAGCTACCTTACATTTTTAACTTTATCAAATTGAGGATTACAGTGGGATTCTCTGGTTGTAAATAATAAAAGCACAACCTCTGATTTTCAAATAAGATTGTTAATTAGGGAACAATCTATGTGGCACATCACTTTAAAATTCTCTATGCCCACAATACTTTGCCCTTTATAGCACTTACCTTTTGAGGATCTAATTGTTTTAAAACATTAATTAATCCTTACAACTTTTCTGTTAAGTAGGTCAATATTACCATGACCATTTTACAGATGGAGAATACAGACACACAGGTTAACCAACCTGCCTAAGGATAATTAGTTCCAGAGCTATGAAGAAAACCTGGGGTGTCCCAATCACGTACTCTAATGAGTAATCTACCCTCCCATCTTTCACAAGTTATAATATACTAAAATCAACAGTGGACATGAACCAAACAACATGGCATTTTCCCCCCCAAATAATGGATACATTAAGAATAAGGTGTTTAGTTTTTCTATAAAAAGAAACATTGATTCATTGCAGTTAAGTACTAAGTGCTCCTAATTAGGGCAGCCAAATACAACTTCTAACATTTAATCAGGTAAGACTTTTCTGTCTGGCTGGTTTCAAACACTCACCAAAGTGAATGAACAATAGGAGGATTTACTTTCTGAAGGTAATATGCAATCCCAAACTTAAATCCACTTTCCTTCTACATAGGCCTACTGTAACTAATTTCCATCTTCTCTCTTAGTTGTCTCCTGTTATAGTTCTCAAATAATTCCTTCCCTCAACAATCTCAAAAGATCCTTTCTGCCCCATACCCTGCAGTTACACACAGCAAAACATCCTGCTCCAAAATCTGGCACAACTTGTAAAACAGTGATTACAACATTATGCTCAACAATCTGTTACCCAAACCAATAATTTTATATAGAACTATTAATAAAATAAATGTATCTTACGCCTTTGTGGCTTCCAAAAAGAGAGAGATTTGGCGCTTGATATACGGTTGCCTTAGTATGCTTTTCACATTGGGTCTTTCTTCAGGCTTTTTGCTAAGCATAGTACTTATTAGTTCTGCCAGTTGTGGACTGTAATCCTTTGGCATTGGTGGCAGCTGTAATTGTATTGAAAGGATACATCGTATTATGAGAATGAATGGATTGCTAATGTTCATAATAGGAAGCTGATTGTTTTGATGATGACATCAATGTACAGCAAACAAAAACCATTTACACATTTGCCTACAGGAATTGCTGCATTATTTGAGCATTAGGGCTCTGATTCAGCTAGGTACTTAAACACATCCCTAACTTTAAGTGCAGTAGTCCCACTGACGTCAATAGGACAGCTCACATACTTAAAGTTAGACAAGTGCTTAAGTATCTTACTGAACAGAGGTTTGTGTAAAGTTTAATGAAAGAACTCTATACAATGTTTTTCTTAATGATCAGCTAACCACAAAATACTGCCAATATACACAAAAGACTGCATATAAGAAAATTAATTCCCTGGTAAGCTGGATTCAGAAATTTTAAAGCAAGGTATTCAAAGCTGGTCAGTTGTACTTTCTAAGATTTGCAAATGAAAATTTAGTCAGAGAATCTTCCATTTATTTAAAACATTTTTGTTACAGCTGAAGATCAGGATTTAAATGTGTTTTTATATCATGTCAAACCAAATAAGGAACTAACATTGAGCTAAAGTCATCCAGCTCTATATGTCAAACAAGAAAATACCCTGAGATGATTCTTTGCATAATGTTAAAAGTGGAAACTTTATACTCGAAAGTGCTGAAGTGACTTATTTCCTCCAATCTACTAGCTGCACAAGGTGAATATAAGAAAATTCTAGTGATACCTCAAAAAGAAACTACTTTCTGGATCTGCCATTACATCAGTAGGTACCCACATCTCACACCAAACATTAGAATGGACAGGATGATGCAGTGTTCCCATCACACGTGGAAAAAAAATTATACTAACCCCACAAATCAGAGTTGAAATTCTTACTTTTGATTGAAAACAGTTATCTCAAGTTCCAGACACAAGATTGGACTACAGGTCTGAATATACAGATTTTGCATGATTAAGTATCCACATCAGAAGGGTCTTCATACTGTAGCATATTTCCAAAATGTTTTCACTGAACCAAAAACAACTTTAGATCAGTTTTTACCTTTCCTTCAATAATTCGATAAACTAAAGAGTTCATGTCTTTAGCGTTGAAGGCATGTTTCAGCGTGGCCATTTCATAAACACAACAGCCCAGAGCCCAAACATCAGACTGTGAAAAGAAAACCAGAAAAATCAGCATAAGCACTTCCAATGCAATACTGAAAATTTACTTTTAAAAAAGTAGATAATATGCTCCTGAACAGCCCATTAGGAATAGACTGTTATGCTGAGTTGGCAGCCACTATAGTTAAGATCACAATCAAATTCCACTACAAACTTTTGGTTGTGGCCTCAGGTAACAAAACTGGTTTATACTGAGTATGGCCACATTTACTCTGAAGGGTAAGGAGAATTTTTCTGCAAAGCGTGTAGAAAGTTGGTCTGTTATTGAGTTACAGATCATTAAAAAAAATATCCTGATTTCAAATACTGGCTTGTCTCTAACATTTCTTTGAGTTCCTTTAACTCCAAAGAGTTCTGAAACTAATTCTTTCTTCAGACTTCCCATATACAGTAACTCCTCACTGAACACTGTAGTTATGTTCCTGAAAAATGCAACTTTAAGCGAAACGATGTTAAGTGAATCCAATTTCCCCATAAGAAATGAGGGGGTTAGGTTCCAGGGAAATTTTTTTTACCAGACAAAAGACTATATTAAACAAACAATTTAATACTGGTACACAGCGATGATGATTGTGAAACTTGGTTGAGGTGGAGGAGTCAGAGGGTGGGATATTTCCCTTACTGCTAAATGATGAAGTAGCAATTGGCTGAGCCCTCAAGGGTTAACTCTCTCACTCTCCAAGGCAGCAGGAATGGAGGGAGATATGCGCATTTCCCCTTTAAGTACACTGCCTTGTTAATTAGATCAGCTTGCTGAGACTGCAGCTGCTGACCCCCGTCCTGAGCCCCGGTGTGTCCCCCCTCCTCTATGGAAGATGGGGTAAGCAGGGTGCAGGAGCAGGGGGGAGGGGGACACCCTGACATTAGCCCCCCTCTTCCTTCCCTCCCCCACGCACAGCAAGCAGGAGGCTCGGGGAGCAGCTCCAAGGCAGAGGGCAGGAGCAGCACAGGGCAGTGGGGGGAGGGACAGCTGCAATTGCTAGCCTGCTGGGCAGCTGCTAAACAGGGAACTTAGGGGAGCGGGGAGCTGATAGGGGGTCTGCCAGTCCACCCTGATTACAAGCCCCCACCAGCTAGCTGCAACGGGCTGCTCTTCCTGCAAGCAATAGACAAAGCAGGCGGCTGCCAAACGACATTAGAAGGGAGCATTACACTACTTTAATCGAGCATGTTCCCTAATCGATCAGCAACGTAACAACGAAACCACATTAACCGGGACGACTTTAAGTGAGGAGTTACTGTAGTTACCTCTCACTGAAATCTCAGCCATAAACTATCTGTGAATAATATAGATTGCAATTAAGCAAAGTTATATCCATAATGTTTAAGTCCCAATCCTGTACTGTGAACTACACATGCAGATTACTGCACCCATGTAGAACTCCAGACTTTCAATGAAGTTCCAAGCAGTGTAGCCACACACCAACATGAATCATGAGCTTCGTAATGCATATGCATGCACGTGAGGGAGAGAAAACATTTTACTCACTGGTGGCCAGCTGTAGTAAACTGGAAGTCTTTCTATATTTAATTATAGTAACAGAAGTTTTTCCTTAGTTCCTGTTTTTGGTACATGTGGCCTACAGCTGCGATTTAATTAACGGAGGGGCATACTTTTGTTTTTTTAAATATGCAATGTAATATTTCAGGGCCGTCCCAAGCCATTTGGGTGCCCTATGCAGCTCCCCCCCCCCGGGGGGGCTGTGTGGGGTCCCAGGCCTTCCCCCCTCCCTCCCAGGGCCTGGGAGGCAGGAGTTGTGGGGGCCACTTCTGGGGGCCCCACAGGCCCAGAGTGGCCTGAGGGATTAGCGGGGGGGCGGGAGCAGCCCACTCCGCTTCCTCGCCCTGGCCCCAACCGTGTCGCTCGGGGGAGGAGGCTTGGGGGAAGGGATCCCCCACTCACCGGCAGCAGTGGGAAGTGTAGCAGCCCAGCCCCAGCCCGCCCTACTCCGCCAGCTCCCAGCCGCAGCGCTCAACTTCCCAACCCGAGCAACATGGCTGGGTCCGGAGCAAGGGAAGCGGAGCGGGCTGGGGCCGCATCGCTCCGCTTCCCGCCGCCATTGAGTGTGGGGGGGCGAGCATTTCCCTGCACTCACCAGCAGCGGGAAGCAGAGCGCCGCAGTTGGGAGCTGGCGAAGTAGAGCAGGCTGGGGCCGGGTTGCTCCGCTTCCCGCCGCTGCCAGTGAGTGCGGGGTCGCTGGGGAAGAGACGGAATGGGGCGGGCTGGGGGCGGAGCAGGGGGGAAGGGTAAGAGTAAGAGGCAGGGCGGAGGGAGTTGTCTGGGGCCCCACACCCCTCTAGGGATGGCCCTGCTCCTTGCAGGGAGGGCCAGCCGAGAGATAGGGCTGGTGCTGCCGCGTATGCAGCACACAGCTGCCTAGGGCACAATGAAATTTGGGGCAATTTGGTGCCTCAAATTTCATGGTGCCCTACGCAGTTGCATATGCTACGTATTCCTAAGGACGGCCCTGCAATATTTCACATGTACATTTATTTAAAAGACTGTATAAGCCATAGGCGCCAACTTCTTCTGGCGTCGGTGGGTGCTCAACCCCTCTCTGCCCCCGGCCCCGCCCCGATTCCACCCCTGGCCCGCCCCCATACCAACCCCTTCCCCAAAGTCCCTGCCCCAACTCCGCCCCCTCCCTGCCCCTATTTGACTCCTTCCCCAAATCCCCACCCCTGCCCCACCCCTTCCCCTGAGCGCACCACGTTCCGCTCCTCCCCCTTCCTCCCAAAGCTTACTACAGCTGTTTGGTGGCGGCAAGCACTGGGAGGGAGGGAGGAGCGTAGACGTGGCGCGCTGGAAGGAGGCAGAGGAGGAGGTGAGGCGGGGGGCTGGGAGCTTGGCTGCTGGTGGATGCAGAGTACCCACTAATTTTTCCCCGTGGGTGCTCCAGCCCCGGAGCACCCACAGAGTCGGCGCCTATGGTATAAGGTATGAGTATATTTGAATATTGAGCTACCTTCCCTTATATGTTCATCTCCATACTTGTAAATGCTTATTAGGCTTTTTTGGTTTGTTCTCTTATTACATACATAATAACAATTTTAAAGATAAAGCCTTTCACAATTATCTTAGGCTTCATATGCCAGTGTCCTAACATACATTTAAACAAAAGGGGTTTTTTTGTACTGGAATTCTAACTTACACTGATACAGTCGATTGACAAAACCTGGTCCTAACCAATTAACAGAAGTTGACAATTCACATACACTAAAGAAAACTAAATTCCTTTAAGATAGCTTTTTGTGATTAATTTTTTCCCCTGTGGGTAATAGTGAAAAAGGCAGCAAAAGTTAATCAGCAGTCCCCAAAAAAGTGCTTTTTACACAGGCATTACTTTCATAAACACACAAGATTGTACTGCCCTATGGTTATAGGTGAGTCAACAAAATAACTCGCATTATCTTCTAGATAATTTATAAACTTCTCAGAGTTTAAGGCTCCCTTAAGTCAACTAACACAATTGGGGCCAATATTTGCATCAATATACTTTACCTTGTAGTTGTAAGGTTTGTTGGAGAACAGTTCAGGACTCATATAATAAGGTGTGCCAATGAGAGTACTGGCCATATCATACTGATTTTCTAACACTCTGGCTATTCCCAGATCTCCCACTTTGATTATATTTGTCCTGGTCAGGAAAACATTTTGAGTTTTGAGATCTCTGTGTAGAATGTGTTTTTCATGTAAATACTGAAAAATAAAGTATTTCAAGCCAGTTAAACAGTGAATTCCTTCTTTTCCTCTGACCAGAGTCAAAAAGGAAAAAGTACAAATGCAACAAAACTACATGTCACTCTACAAGAGATGAATTACAGTTAATATCATACTAATCTGTTCATGTTAACATATGTATATATACTTCGTTATTTCTTTAGTTTAATGTGTCTATATAGCAGCAAAACGTGCAAAATTAAGGCTGAAGCTCAGTCCTTAATTCACTCTCCACTGTGTCTTATTGCAATTGATTTCAGACCCAATCCTGCAGTCCTAGTAAGGAATTTTGTCTGAATTAAGGACTGTATGAAATCAGTGGGAATTTTGCCTGAGTAAGAACTGCAGGATTAGGCCTATGATGAACAAGATCAGATGCTATTGTGTACATTTGCATTCCTAGCCACAACAAACAAACGTAGGAATGGCCATACTGGGTCCATCTAGCCTAATATCCAGTCTTCCAATGGTAGCCAATGCCAGATGCTTCAAAAGGGAATGACAAGAAGAGGGCAACCATCAAGTGTTCCACCTCCTGTCACCCAGCCCCAGCATCTGGCAGTCAGAGGCTTAGGGATATCCAGAGCATGGGACTGCATTCCTGACCATCTTGGCTAATAGCCATTGGTGGACCTATCCTCCATGAACTTATCTAACTCTTTTTTGAATCCAGTTATAGTTTTTGCTTTCACAACATCCCCTGATGACAAGTTCCACTGGCAAGTTAAAAATATAATTTTCAGTCCAACATCCTAGTTTCCTCACTATCGTCTTTAAAAAAAATCTTTATTATTGTAATGAATTTTTTGTGATTTGATTCCCTTTACATTTTTAAAATGTAACAGACTGGAGCAGCTTCCAGTAGAACTTATGAGTTAATGGTCTGGAAATTTTCACTTAAAACGTAATTTAATTACAGGAGCAAAATAATAAGGTTTTTTGTTCAAACACTTCTTGGTTAAAATTAGTTTTTAAGATGTTATCAATAAGTTTCAGCACAGAGAAAATTTGTATAATTGAGTTGTAAACCCCTGGAAACAGAGGGTTATGAATAACAGAAACAGCCCCTTAACTAGAACAAAACTTGCTTATATTCAGAACTCTATAGTTATGGGCTACAATTACAATTAACTGCCAACCATCATGTCACATTGTCTACAATACTGAAATGATGGAGGTAAAGTATACAACGGCAACTCTTTTTCTACATGGCTACCTTAGGTTGACATTGATAATCTGTAAGCAAAGTTAACACATCAAAACTAAAATTAAGGGGGTTTTTGATGGAAAGCAAGCAAAAACAGACCTATTTCTTTTAAAACTAAGAAGTTATATGTTACAGTATATTAATACCTGCAATGCCATGGCAATCTGGACAAACCATTCCACCACCTGATTCTCTGGCAAAGGTTTGCCTTTCTGCTCTTTAAGTTTATGATACAGGTCCCCTCCTTCACAGAAGCCCATGACAATATATAACAGGCCATCTTCCCCCTCCCAGGACTCCCTATAGGTGACTATGTTGGGGTGTTTCAGCTGAGACAACAACTGGGCTTCTTGTTCTGCTGCTTTCCTCTCTCGGCTAGATGCATGTTTAAGGTTTAGCTTTTTGATGACATACTACAGAGGAAAAAAAAAAGATTTATAATGAAAACATCCAAGCTACTATTGAAACACATTGGCAAATTCTAAAAAATCTATAAAACAATGTTTTAAAATAGTTACATTTAACAGTGTCCATTATGTTGTAAGAATGGAACAAATATGTCTTCCCCTCACAAATGCACAAAACTGAAATTTAAAACTTTACATATATTATAATTTTAAATCTAAATGCCACCATTTGTATTCTCTTCAGGTAGGCATTTAACTGGTATTATCCTTGCAATTTGCCTTCTTGACCATCCCTAATGTCTATCCTAGTGCTCATCTGCAAGTTATTAAGCCATCTGCAAATTAGAGGGGTAGTTGTCACGGAGTTTGGGGGAGACAAGGCCCTGCACCCCCAGCTTCCTGCGATTCACCATGACTCTCAGCCAGCCAGTAAAACAGGTTTATTTAGACGACAGGAACACAGTTCAAGACAGGTCTTGCAGGTACAGACCACAGGACCCCCTCAGTCAGGTCCATCTTGGGGGGCCAGGGGAGGCCAGGAGGTCTGTCTGGCCTCCCCTCCATTTTCCCAGCCAGCTCCAAACTGAAACTCTCCAGCCCCTCCTTTCCCTTTGTCTCTTTCCAGGGCCAGGAGGTCACCTGATCTCTTTGTTCTTCAACACCTTTAGTTGGCAACTTTGCTGGGGAGGGGATCAGGCCATTAGTTGCCAGAAGACAGGGTGTCGGCCATTCTCTGTGCAGACAGGATCACACTGGCCCCCTAGGGCTCTGCAACAATCTCACCCCCCTAGACACTCGAGAAATGCATAGGGGAAACTGAGGCACCCACACAGTATTCAGAGAAAACATTAAGAACATTCCCACTTCGTCACAGTAGTAATTGAATGAGAGTAAAAACTGATCAGATCTTCCCTTTTGCTCTTTCCTATAATACAAGACATACTGAAGAAATTAAAAGTAGGTGCAGTTAAAACAAATAAAAGGTAATAATACTTCTTTTCACATAGAGTGGTGGCCTTTGCACAACACTACATGCTAAGTTGTCCAAGAGATCAAAAGTCCGAATCAGCCTGTTATATACTATTGCCTTTAAAATTTGCTTACTTTCATAAGCAAACTATGGTACAAACTGTACTGTTTACATTAAAAAGAACTGTGATAAGGGCTCAAGGCTCCTGCTAAAGTCAATGGTTGGCATGACAATGAACTGAAAGATTCTACAAGTGAAGGGAAATGTTTGTAGTAGAAGTAACCGCAATGTATTCTGATTGGTTAATTTTAATAGGATGAGGATGCTACCCCCTTCTTGGACATTATTTATCCAGGAGTCACTAAAGAGGGGCAGTGGGGTGTATGGAATGGAAGAAGCAAGCTTTACCCACATGGCTACCACCTCCACAGTCTCCAGGGACCAACCATGAGACCATTGGGCCTTTGCTGTCCTGATCCTGAAAGACATCCTGACCAGACAAGACCAAAGAAAGGGAACCAGATGACACCACCACCTCCATCAGCTTCAGCTAAATCCTGAACCTAACATGGGACATGAACCTTAGATTCCTCCCTCATGTTGTTTTCCTTCCCCACTTTATTTCTTCTGTTTTTTTCTAAGCCTGCTAAGACACCATTCACAATACTGTTGTGACTCTGTGACAAGAGGGGCACGCTAAAACAATGCCTTAAAAGCAATGACTTAAACTTTGCCAGTGTCGAATGTGCCAGGTCTTGTAGTAGCTGATATAATCATGTACTGTGCCTATGTTTCTCTAGCAATGAGGCTGCAAGTGAAAGTCAGCACCAGAGACAGAAACTGCATTTTCTATTTTTGTAATTCTTCTCCCCCTTTTGAGTGTTTGTCCTAAAGGATCAGATTAAAATATCTCAAAACCTTCTATTTTAAACCCAAAAGGGCAGTTAATATAATCTTTAATACCATCCAAAAGACTATCAAGGCAGGGTTTTTTTTCCCTAATGAAAGCCTCTATACAGCTAAAAGAAAAGGAAATTGTTAAAATGAAAACCCAATTCTTTAAATTTTGATTTTTTTAACTTGTCTTTTTCTATTTAATAAAACTTTTAAAATGTTATAATGATGGCATTAAACCAACATTTAAAATGATAAACAGTTAAGTGTGGTCTGGGGTAACATTTTAACATAGTGAACAAGGGTTTTATCAACATTTTCTCCTTTGTTTGGACCGAGATAACCCTTTATCAACAAAATTGTAGCCAATTTGTATAATCTAGGAGATCAGCACTAAACACCATGGCTGGACAATTTTGTGACTGATAACCTTTTTTGTAACAGGTTCTGAGATAAGGATAATAAAATCTCCATGCTTCAGAGCATAAATTCTCGCAAGGGTCAGGAAGGAATGTCCCCTTGCAATGCATAGCAGGCTAAATGGAATCACAGAATCAGGTATTGGTCCACACTGGAGGCAGAGCTGGAGCAAGAGGAGAAAGGACGGTCTTGCGGTCAAGGAACTAGACAAGAACACAAACCAATCATTCCCCTTAGTGCGCAGGGGGATGGGAAGGGGAAAACCAGACCAGATTCCCCTGCATCCTGGCACTCCTCCTCCTCACACCATTCTCTAAAGGCCCGGGGGACGGGGGGTGTTAAAATCGGGACATCGCTTCCCCAGATCGCCCCACAGGACACGGAGAGAGACAGACTCCGCTTCCCCAGAACCCCCCGCTTCTCTTACCAGGCTCCGGGGCTGAGACGGGGGGTCGGACCCGCCACAGGCCCCGGGTCTGAAGGGGCAGGTCGGAGCCCTCCCGCGGCCAGCTCCCCGGTTACCTGTCTGTTGTCCTGCCGGTGCCGCACCAGGCTCACCTCCCCGTAGCTGCCCTTGCCCACGGCCCGCAGGAAGAAGTAGGCGGCCAGGGGCATCCTCCCAACCTCCGTCGGCCCCCTCAGCGCTCGGGGGCCGGAGCCGCTAGGGCTCAGCTGCCCGGGCGACTTGCGAACGTTACTGCTGCTGCCATAGAGATCCACAGGGATCCCTCTACCATAGAAAGCACCGCACGTAAACACAAGCCCGCCCGCCTTCCTCTCTATGGTACAGCTCTTCACGTCACTGCTATGGCCATCTTGGATGTGGGCAACCTCCCTCAGTCACCTAAGCAGCCATTATAGATGTGGGCGTCCTTCCCGGCGGCCATCTTGAAATTTGAAAATTAATGCCCCCAGTATTGGTGCTAGCAGCTAGTCTCTAGTGTGGGCCTGCTGATGTAGCCCATACCACAGGTCTCCTGCCCAAATGAGGGGCTGCTCTGATTGTCTTCTGGCCTGGAGCCAAAACTCTTCACCTGAGTGGCACAAATGAAGAGGAGAGCAGCATGTGCCTCCCTACACACCCTCTCAGGGCAGCTGAGTTACCCAGAGACAGCAGGCACCCCTCCACCGCAAGCCAAGCAGCGTGCGGTCCACCTAGAAGACAGGTCTCAGCATGCACCACTCCACCTCAGGCCTACACTGATGCAGTCCATCTAGGAGACAAGTCCTGCCATGCAATGTTCCCCCTCAAGCTCACAGCAGTGCAGTCCACCTAGGGGACAGGTACCAGCATGCAGTGGTCCACTTCAAGCTCACAGTGGTGCAGTCCAGGTAGGGGACAGGTCCCACCTGCAGCACTCCACCTCAGTCTCAGCAGGTGCAGCCTACCTAGGAGATGTATGTCAGGTACCAGCTAGATCTGCCTAAGGTGGGAAATTGAAAACCTATGATTTCCACCATAGCTACTCCCCTCTCTCGAGGCCAAAGTTCTTTCATCATAAGACAAAAAACAACCCTCCAGAACCGAAACCTCGTTTCTGTTCAGTGCCCCTTTCACAGCTGCAGCACTGAAAGACTTGAGGCTTTGGACAGATATTTAAAGTTGAGATTTTTTCCTCTTACAAAATACCTAAACTAAACACAATGTTATAGTTGAAAATTATAGTGGAAATAGTTAAGCATAAACCTGACTATTCACACACACACAGTTAGGTATGTGCTTAAGTATTTTTAGGATTAGGATCTAAAATGTTAAAAAGTCAGTAGATTCTTAGTTACATCAGCTTTATCTCAGGATCCATATATCTCTAACCACTCATCACTTATGCTGGAGAATGCTCCTTATTCCCCTTCTTGCCACATTTATTTGCCTGATTTATATCAAATTATATTTAACTAAATAATTCCTTATCTACCAACCTGCCACTTCTGGCATTGGATAAGGCTATAGGTGTCTCCAGCTCATGAGAGAGTAAACAGCAGAAGGGCAGGAGCATGGAAGAAAGTTTTCTAAGCCATGGAGGGGTAGGTACTTACATTTTTTTATTAAAGCTAATGTTTGTATATATAATACACAGGTTAAGAAATGAGTGTCTGTACATCTGAGTATAGTTACTGCATTGGGATTTGGACCTGTATGTGGAAATTGGGCAGGAATATGTGGAAGATGGGTTGGATGCATGTGTGCAAATGTAAGGCTAATGTTAGAACCATAATGGAGATTTGATTTTGTGACATTCAGTCACTCAGGTATAATGCAAAAATGTTAATTTGGAAGAGAGAATATATTTTCACTCTTAACTGTAATTAAAATGTTGTTTTGGCAGAGAAATTTTGCAAATCATTTTCTACAAACTTTGTTATAACTTCAAAAGTTCACTATTTGCTTTTTCCCCATTTGCCTAATGTTTAACCCCTGTTTTCACATTTGGTTGTTTATTAACAGACTGTAAACAGGGTATTATTTATTAGCACGTAACCTTCAAAGTAGAATTGCTCATTTTTCCAAGATGGAAAACCATCTGTTGTTTTACATTTTATTGGCATTGATTCCTGCGCTTGAAACATCAGACTTTTTGATAACACCTTTCAGGAACATCCAGGTAAGTAACTAAAATCCACCAGGTAGCTACTGCTTCCATGATTCATGCACCACTGAATGCACTAGGACCTAGGGTGGCCATATGTCCCAGTTTTATTGGGATGGTCTTGATATTAGGGGCTTTATCTTACATCGGACCCTATTGCCCCCCATCCCTGTCCCAATTTTTCACACTTGCTATCTGGTCACCCAACTAGGACCTTTGCCATTGACTTCTAGGGACACAGGATCAGACCTCAAGCAAACTGGGCAGGCATGCACCTCCTGTGCTTCCAGTTGAATCAGGTGTCCCTGCTGTTCCACTGAATATAGTGGTTATGCCAGGCAGATAGGGTCCTTGCATACTTCTGAATGAACCAGGTAGGTTAAACTGAGAGAACTCCTGCTGCTGCTGAACATAACATGAAAATGGACACTTCCCTATCTGCTGAATTTATGAGGTAATTGAGGCAGTTGATCATCTGTAGGGCTGCACAATGCTTCTGAGTTATCTATTGTAGAAACTTCTGTATTTCTGTTTTTAAATCACTATCACTTTCCTTACTCAGAATAACCTTCCTCTGTTCTTCTGTCCTTCCATCCCTCACCCAAATATAAAAGAAGATGTTTTCAAGGTTTTTGTTTTTACAGAGGTAGAATAATAACTGTAGCACCTGATTATTGCACCTGAAAAATAAAACAAAATATTGGGGGCAAAAACCCACCAAAGAATATCAGATATCAGAGACACAAAATATCTTTCTGGTGATCATGTCCATTACCTGGGTGCCAGGACAGGATTGTACTCTTCAGTGTATTTTATGACAATATGGCAGAGCTTCCACCACATCTCTACGGGACACTTTTTTATACTTGACTAGATCTCAGTGTAAGAAAATGCTTCATGATATTCAGTCTAAATATTCTTTTTGCTCCATTTTGTGCCAATACGCCTAACAACAACAAACAGTTTTTCTTCCTTCTCTGTGTTTCCATGTTTCAAAGACTTGTAGATGGTTATGGTAAGCTCCGTTTGGTAGCACTGTTGTCTCAGGGGGTAGGGCAGAGAGTTAGACCACTTCATTTCCATTAACTGGTTGTATATACTTTAGCAAGTCTCTTAACCATTCTGTGCCTTAGTTTCCTTGTCTATAATGTTTATCCACCTTTTCAAAGTACTTTGAGATGTATGACTGAAAATGCTCTTGAAATGACATGTATTATTATTTAGAGAGACGGCAGGGGAGGTAATATTTTTTATTGGAACAATTTCTGTTGGTGAGAGAGACAAGCTTTCGAGCTAACACAGAGCTCTTCAGGTCTGGGAAACTAACCCAGCTACAACAACACTATATACAAGTTCCATTATTTAGTCATTATGTAACACAATTATAAAGTACCTCTTTCCTGCTCTCTTCATAAATTAGATTCGCCCATAACACTTAATAATTGTTACTGTTCTCTGTATTTCCTCTGATGCTGAAACCTTTCTGAATTTAAGATGCCCACAGCTCTATGCTATATTCCTGGTAAGGTATATGCAGAATCCTGTAAAGAGAAGAGCTGATTGTCTACTGTGGTATGCCACTTTTATGATGATATAATTCCATTGAAATAATGGAAATCCCTGTGTGGCATAGAGGTTCCTTCCCACCCCATTTCTGGCCCCCTGGACTAGGGGGTATGGCTTGAGGGACGGGGTGTGACAGGAGCAGCTCTGTCCTCTGGTAATCGCCAACTGCCATTGGGGCCACAGGCAGACAGGTGTGATTTAGAGCAGCTCTGGGTCTGCTCTAACTTGCTCTTGGGGGGCCAAACCAACCCCAGGATCAGAGGTGCCATAAAACTCCCTTTGCACCTCCACCCCCTGCAGCTGTGCTAGGGGCACAAAGTAAAATTGTCAATGGCAAAGCTTCTACTGGATAGACAGCCTTGGAAATTGAAGTCCTCTGCTTATTCACAGCATGGGTAGCAGTAGTACAAGCTTCCTTACACTACCTTATTTATCAACTTAGCTTTGGAGGAACCTCATATACGTGTATCAGGATTTTCAGTTTTCATGGCCTAGTAATTTCTTGGAGAAGTATAGTTCTTACAGAAACTATGATAAAGATATGTGAATGTAACACTTTTGCCAGGTGGAGTCGGCAGCAATAAGGGCTGGGTTCAATATCTAGGAGTTTCTCTGAACAATATAAAATAGAATTGGATATCTGAGAAAACTAAACACCAACCCAAAAGGCAGTACTTCTCCACTCACAAGCATTGAGTCTGTGTATAACAAAAGAAAACTTTTAACAAAAAGGAAAAGGGAACCCAGCATTAATTTTGGAAAACACCTCAATCACGATATGACAGCATGTAACCATAAGGAAACACCCACCCCACAGTATATTGGGCAGTCTCCTTTGCCTCAGTTTCCATTCTTGTGGTGTCAAAGTTAATGAACAAATGTCCATTTAATATGCCACTCCCCTTTCCCTCCACTGCATCCCACTCACACTTGGTTATCCCTGGCCAGCAAAGACCCAGAGTTCAGAGCTGCGTTCACCTGAGTTCATGTCCGACCCCTGTAAGGGGCGGGGGGGGGGGGGACGCATCGAGCAATATCTCTGCTGCTGTGACTTGCCTCTGCAACTGACTTGCTGCTGCTGCTGTTTTCTCTGCCACCACTTGCCACTGTAATTTGCTGCTGCTCGCCACTGCTACTGCTGTACTATTTCTACTACCATCATTTAGCCCAGCTCTTAGTGATTTCACTGGATAGTGGGGAACCTCTCTGCTGCCACCTTAGTTATTTTTCACTGCAACACTGTCCCCACACCAGTTCTAAGGCTTAGCCCCTAGACCTGCTCATCAGTGATTTCAGCTCTTGTAATCATGAACAGAAACAAGGACTCTCAACTGAATCCAGTCAGCTCTGTCTTTAGACACTAGAGAGGGGAGGGATTTTAGGCACAGTCCATGTCCTCAGGAACATGTGTTCTTCCACCCTCTCATTTTCACTGGGATTTAGGATCCCTACCTTCTGCTTAGCAAGGGGGGTTCAGTTTAGGGGATCAGAGCAGGCTAGGTACAGTTCTATTGCCCTTTACTCATACAATAAAGATAACATTTCATTACCCCTGCATTCAATACTAACATGAGCTGTAACCCAAAAACCATCCAAAACTGAACCCTTCTGCAAAGCAGTTCTGTCTGGTGAACACCTAGGCAGAATAGGTGTGTCTGTGCAAATATAATCTGTGCATGAAGTATTTTTCCCCAGAGAAAAGCTCATTGAGACCCTGCTTGTCCCTCTCTTTTATGAATCCACAATCAAAATTACTTAACTGGATACACTATAGAGCTGAAGGTTGTAAGTGACTCTAGGCAGGAAAACAAACATTTCATGGTGAAAGTAATAACTGTTTTGGTTTTGTGAGAAGTGGCACAAGCAAAAAAAAAAAAAATTCTTTGCCAGTGGAGTGGATTTTTTCACATGGCTCTAAGTATAAGTCTAGTAGACAGGTCACCCAATTGGCTGTAATATAACCAAAGAACAGATTTTAAAAGTGTCTTGAAGCTGTTTTTTTCACTATATGGAAATTCAAAGTCACTTGACATTTCAGAGTAATTCTAACTTTTCACTCCCTGGAGTCTGTACCTCAATGCATGACTTATAAAGTTGCAATCATTATTTGCAATGAGTGGGTTCATGTAATCTCTGGTGTATGTTCAGAGGGCTATAGCCAGGACCTTCCACTTGGATGAAGCACTGAGGAAAGTTACAAGAGCAATGGTGGGAAATTTTGATGTCAATTGTATTAGAAGTACAGGTCTGTCGCATCTTAGGCGCATTTAACATGTGCGATTTCAGCTTTATGCGGCCGGCAAAATCAAGAAAAAAACAAGAAAAAAACAAAAAAAAAGAGAAAAGTAACAATTTAAATACTGTTTCTGTAGGGCGGGCGATTCTGCCCACCATTACACTCAATGTAATTTTGACTATACGCGGTTTTCGCTTTAGGCGCTGACCGCGGAACGTAACCCCAGCGTAAGATGAGACAGACCTGTAGTAGTAATAAAAGTTATTTATGTAATGCCTAACAGTTACACAGGGTGAGACACATTCTCTACTCCTTGTTCAAAGACAGATAAAACACAGGACAACGGTCCAGGGAAAGGAGAGATGAGATTATAGGCAAGAAGGTAGGGAGAAATTGTTGAAGGAGGAATTTGATGAAGAAAAGGCGCTCTTAATAGAAAATGGATATTGTCTGTCTCAGGCATAGTGGGCAGCACAGTCAAAGGCATGAAGCTAATCCCATGAAAGAGACAAAGGCAGCAGTAAGCCAAGGTGCTTTTTATGAGATTTGGGACCTAATACAACTTTCATTCCTTCCATTGATTTTAAGTTAATTGAAAGACTTCAATGAGAGTTGAATAGACCTGTAGGAAGCAAATTGAGGAGTAGGTGGAAATGGCCTGTGTTATGCAGGATTATCATAATGAAACCAGATTATCATAATGATTCCAATTTGAAAATCTACAAAATGAAAACAGTTGTAAGTGGATCAAGATTAAATAGAGAGTGAGGACAAGGAGTTTGAATATGACATAGTCAGAAGCAGTGAGGCAATGAAGGTATTGAAGGATAGATGTGTGAGACATGTTCAATGAGGAGAAAGGAGGAGGACTTTAACAGCAATATTTTGGATAGCGGAGAGAGGAGAGAGGGGAGAACTGGAAAAGAGGAGGTTACAGTTATTAAGGTGAAAGATGACTGAGTTGTAGCAGTGAGGACAGTAATAAAAGGGTATATTTTGCTGATATAATGAGGTGACAGGACTTTGAGAGAGTAAGTATGGGCGAGATGGGTGAAGAAGAATCAAAGATGACACTGAGGCCATGAGACAGGAAGGAGAGTGCAGTTTTCACTAGGATAGAGAGACAGAGAAGGGGGATGAGTAGGAAAGAAATTCAATTTTGGAAAGATTGAGTTTGAAATGGCAGTTGGGCATTCATAAGTAGACATCTGAGTCACATCTGGAGAGGTGAGACTGGACAAAGGTATATATAGGAATCACTTGCATGGAGGTGGCAGTTGAGAACATAAGAGTAGTTGGGGTGCCAGCGAGACAGAGTAGGTAGAAATAAGATTCTAGCCAGAAAGAAAGCATTGTCCAGTGGTTAGGGCACTAGCCTAGGAATTGGGAGACCTGTCTTCAAGTCTCTGTTTTCCATGGACTTCTTCCTTTGTAACCTTGGGCAAGTCACTTAGGTCCAGCTTTCAAATGTATTTGGGCATCTAGTTCCCCATTGGTAGGTGACTAAATACCTTTGAGAATCTAGGTGTCTGACTCTCAGTTCTCCATCAGAAAAATGGGGGTAATAGCATTGCCCTACCTCACAGGGGTATGTGTGTGAGGATAAATCAATTAAAGACCGTGAGGTGGTACTGTGGTAATGTGGGGCATATCCATACCTTCAATAGTAATATGTCGGTTAACATCTCAGTATATTTGCTTCCATGTTAGGTAGAGTGTATAAATATGACAAGCCAGTTTTCCAAAAACAGAATGTCACCAATGAGACTTTGAACCAAGAGAAAGAAGGAATTTGTGATCAAACTTCCTGGAGTTCATTTTGAAATAATGACCTTCCCAGACCTGTAAAATTGCCTTTTTTCTTATTTGCACAGCCCACCTACAGTGGGAGCAAATATACTGATTTAAAATAAACATTAATTTCTGGAAACCTCTCTATGTTTACACCCTTTCATAGTGACCTCATCCACCACCATGGTCCAGCAGAAATACTGTCACTTATAACAGTGGTTCACAAACTGGGGGGCATGCCCCCCTGCGGGGCGCAAGAGGTTCTCTGGGGGTGCACAAAGAAACTGGGATCCCACAGATCCTGCAGGACCTGCTGCCATAATAGCGGGAGTGGGATAAAAATATAGTGAGTATTGCAGTATAAAAATAGAGTGAGTACTGCGGGGTGGGACAGGAGCGGGATTTAAAAAAACAGTCCTCCTGCACCGCAAATGACATGAAAGCCCTGGCCAGCAGCCACCGCTATCTGGCCACCCAGCTTTGAAGACAGCACTGCTGCCAGCAGCAGCACAGAGGTAAGGGATTACCTCAGATTACAAGTAATAGAGGGGGGGCACAACAAATTCCATTAATGGTAAAGGGAGGGTGCGACTGGAAAAGTTTGCGCACCACTGATTTATAAGATGGTGTGAAAATTGTGGCCGGATGGGCTGAAGCAGCACAAATATATGGACAAGTAAGCCTCAAGGATGTATACATGTATGTCTAAATATTTTGGGTTTCACATAATTAGCTCAAGTTTACAAGCCCCTTTTCCCCCAGGGAGATTCCATTTCTTTAAAAAGGCCAAATTGCTCTCGATGTGGGAAATACCTACCTAAAGGCCAGGAAACTGAGTTCCCAAACATGGAGTTTCTCTCTGATCATGCCATTAGGTGGACCAGGTTGTTACCCGGGTGGAATGAAAAGGGGTTCAACCCTTGAAACCCATGGATCTTGGGACACTCAGAGGTTCTTCAATTATTTCTGCTTTGTGCAGCAGACGGGAGCATGTACAAACAGAAGTCTGTGCTATATGTTAAGGACTGAAGAGACACCCTCCCCCCAAACAAACAAACAAACAAAATCCACCACTACCACCAATCCAGGCTAGTACATGTGTGTCCTCTGTGTGGCATTTAAATTGTATTTAATTTTTCATTAGAATTTTTCTCTTTCCCCTCTCTTTCTTTCAGTTTGTCTGTATTTGTTTTTCATTTTGTCCCCGTCTTTGCTCCTTTTTCAGTGTCTCCTGAGCAAAACACAAACCCAGCAACATTCAAGTTCTAACTTTCAAATCCACAATTGTTGAGACCCATTATTAGCTAATCAGGGCCGCAGGGTTTGGCGCCTTATAAACAGAATAAATGGGCCAGATCCTGAATGACTCACTCCTTCTTTCTTGGGAAAAACTCCTATTGTTTCCCACTGACTGCTCGTATATACCCAGATTTAACTCCAGCACCCAATAACTTACCTAGAAATAACTTACCTGGCATATGGTACCAGAACACAAGGATGAATTAACCTTGAATTTACTAACTAAACTGAATTTACTAACTGGCTCTACACTGCTCACTCATACAAAACTCCCATTTGATTTGGAAGATGCTAAAGTGCTATATAGATGCTGAAGTGCTATCTAGATGCGAAGTAGGTTTATCTGTGTGCATATTCTTACAATAGTCATGAGACAATTTTTCAATTTCTTCTCTTTATAGAAGCGAAGTGCTGATGACTTGGTAAGTTCTCTTCTCATTTATAACTGAGGATATTGTACCAATTGAGGTTTTGTTTTTATCCAGGCTGCAGTGATGGATTCAAATTTCAGTTAATAAAATACTCTTACTATTTTAAAGACTTGTGTCATACTACAATGAGCACAGCATGAGTAATTGTTATTTCTAGGTACACATGGTAAATGGTGCATGCTAGTCTCTGAAGAGTTTGGTTTAGTTAATCATAATATTCAGTAATATCCCAAACTCGAGTCTGTCAGGCTCTGTGCAGTAAAAAGAGAATAAACAAATAATAGCTAATCCCATGTTGTATTTCAACAAATAACAAAACTGTTTGGCATTGTCTCTATGCCTCTACAGAAACATTTTATCTTCTTTTTAAGTATTTCATTCAAGGAGGGCAAGTAGCTTTATCTTTAAGGCTGATGCCAGTTGGCATTTAGACCCCAATTCAGCAGTCCATTCCACTTAAGCACAAATCTAAATACTTAGTGAATCAGCCAGGCTGCAGTCATCTATCTCCTCTCATCCCCAACCATAAGAATCCTGGGGCACTTCTAAATATTCTTGCACAAAGGGTACATGTTGTTGCTGAAAAGTTACCTAAATAGTTGCATCTATCTATTTAGCTATGTGCTTATGTAGCCCCATCACCATAGTAACTGAGCACCTCCCAAGTATTTGAAAAAGATACAGTAACAATCTTCCTCCCCCATTACTTCCTTCCCAGCATGTGGAAGAAATAGCTCCTGTTTTAAGTGGTCCACAGGCCTTGTGAATGTGATGGATCTCTATTTAGGGGGTGAATTTTTCCCTTAGGATATCAAGGAGGATAACCTGAAATGAAATTGAGTTTATATGTGGCACTTTTATACAAAGGCACCTTTTAGGTGTGTGCTGCACGAGCCAGCCATTCAGCTGCTGTTTACAGCAATCATTGGTATTATAAGCCAGAGGTATATTGTTGTGTACACCCAATACTGAGCATGCACAGGAGTTATGGATGCAATAAAAGAAAATTATTTCAAAATGTTATAAATACCTGAAAGTAGGAGCTTATAGTAGCAGTGCCAGCTCAACTCTAGAGAGAGCATTTTGCTACTGAGGTTATAGTTACTGCTAGTAGAATAATTATTTTCACATAGTAGTCTGATTATGGACAATATTAAAAATACTCAAGCAAACTTTATTGTACCCCAGTGGTCCTGAACAAATACAGAACTTGTTCTTTTCTGTTATGCAGTGAAATGCTAGGACTCCCTACTACGATTATTTCTGTTTTATTGAATTATTACTGATTTACACAGTGTTCAAATGTAACTGGTGGTTATTTTGCCACCTTTTATTCTTCAGATTGTCAATGGCATAGAAATCTACAGCATGAAAATTGACAGCAAAGTGACTTCCCGATTTGCCCACAATGTCATCACTAGCCGAGCTGTCAATCGTGCCAATGTGTCTAAGGAAGTGGTTTTTGATGTGGATCTCCCTAAGACAGCCTTCATTACCAATTTCAGCATGTGAGAAGAACTTATATTTCTAGCATGGACTAAGAATTTGTCTGGGTTTAATACAGAGAAATATAGACTAGCAGCATTAAGAATCTGAACTGAGATCTTTATTTTTACTTTACTATTAGGTTGATTTTTAAATGTTACTTGGACAAAGTTAATGATACAAATACAGATGCAGGGTATTTGTGGGACCTTCAGACAGTTGTGCATTTGTGGATAAGACCACTAATTTGCAATTTTTTTCTACCCATCTGCAGGGGCCTAAAGGAAAATTTCCAGAAATACCACTTGTTCAAACCTGGGATCCCTAGAAAGATGTTCCATTGCCTACAGTTTTTCGATCATTTATTCCATTATTGTAGAAGCAATATTTGAACATAGTAGCTGAAAGCAGATGAAGGCCAAAAAATGGAGGAAAATATCACACCTTTTTGTCTTTAGTTACAGTATGTCATCTGGTGTCATTGTTCAAAACATGATATTCACGATGCCATGGTATAGGAGTTTGCCAAAGATTTGAATAGTGATTACCATCAGCCCAATATTGGGCTCATTTATTTTCAGAGGAGGAATTGGTCTTGATGTGGTAAGGTGTAGAACTCTTAACTGAAGTAACTGGAAATTGAAGGTGTTCATCATCTCACAGGAAGTGTCAGCACTTGGCAAGATCAAGTCTAGAAACTGCTAGTTAGCAAACAAGATGATGAACAGAGGATAGCCCATAATAATATTTTCATGTGTCAATACAAATCAATCAGCTAAATTAGATACTTTTTCATCTGTAGGACAATTGATGGTGTTACCTATCCTGGAACTATAAAAGAAAAGGAAGTTGCAAAAAAGCAATATGAGAAAGCTGTTTCACGGGGACAGACTGCGGGTCTCATCCGGTAAGAATGCTGACTTACAGTGGGCTTAAACTTTTCATTTCCATATTCCAGCATCCTATAGCTAAAAATGAAATTAGGAATGTATTTTATAGCCTCTGTTGAAAGTTCATACTTTATATGAAAAAAGGATATTGGTTATAATGTAATAGAGACATGACTTCTGATTGGTATGGGGATATCCATAATTGTGAAAGATTTAATTATACAACCCTTACTAATTGAATAGTACATACTCATGTGATTAGTCCCACTCAGCTACCTGTGTAAATGCTTCTCAGTATGAGTTAGTGATAAAGAATGAGACCCAGAAATCTCATTTCTCTTGTATTCATTTTTGTGGGCCAGACTATGCCTGGCTCTTGAGCAGGCACACAATAGGAGAGAAGGGACAAGCAGCCTTTTTTCTTATTTGTAATTAGTTTAACATTTCTAGGGCTTCTGGGAGAAAAACTGAAAAGTTCACTGTTTCAGTCAACATTGCAGCAGCCAGCAAAGTCACTTTTGAGCTCACCTATGAGGAACTGTTGAAGAGAAGCTTTGGAAAATATGAGATGCTCATTAAAGTAAAACCAAAGCAGCTCATCAATCACTTTGAGGTAAATGGCATTGTGAATTAAATTGTACTTTGCAGTGGTTACATTCTGTAGTTACAGAAACTCAAGATGCATTGAAATCTTGTGCATCTTTTGGAATATATGCATAACAGACAAAGTGGGTACTGTGTTTGTCCACAGCAGTTCACAATTGAAGGGAAGGTCTCCAACCAATATCTTGTGGGCAGTGGTGATTATGAACCAGGTTGAAAGCCTCAAACAATGTATTTTATTACTGGTTTGCATACATAAGCTTCACTAGTTGGGACAAGCAATAAGCCCTACAAAACTAGGATATATTGGAGAGTGCGAAAGTCATTAACACAACTGAGGACAGGATGAATGTGAGACACTCCTCTCACAAATGCCTTAATAGAATAGCCCAAACCTTGATCAAACTGATGTCAAACAACACTGCCTGAATTCAAAGAGACACACAAACTGTAGCCTAGGATTCAAACCAAGGTCTCTTCAGTGCCAGAGATTGTTTGAACACTCTCTTTATCTGCCCTGCTAAAATCTACCTGTAGTTCAATAGCTTTCTCTCATGTGTGCCCAGGAGATGCTTTAAAAGGATATACTCCGAAGCTGGTCTTCAAAAAATGCTTAAATCATTATATGCAGCACTATGCACAAGACCAAAACCATACTGCAGCATAAACCAATCATAACCAAATATGGCCTCCTGGTACTGGCAGTATGGTATTTTCAGAGGAAATGAGTGGTTCTTCAGCATCTGACCCAAATTCTTGTGAGCAGTTAATAAAACAGTAACTTTCAGTTGTGTTTCTTTTTTAAATCTCCAGGTGGAAGATGGGTAGGTCACATCTAACTACTTGAGGATTTCTGATTCAAATATGAATGCTACTTTGCATTATAAAGGCAGATTTTCCCTTTACTAAGAAATTCCCTATTCTGCGTATACAGTTGCTCATTGTCCTCCATCTAAGTAGTTATAGTTGTGGGTTTATCTATGACAGTGTATTTTCAATGAATGTTTCAGATCCAGGCAAACATCTTTGAACCCCAAGGTATCAGTGAGCTGGAAGCACAAGGATCATTCATCACCAATGACCTGTCACAAGTTATTAAAAAATCTTTCTCAGGAAAAAAGGTACAATGGATAATAACCTTAGTAGGGAATGAATGTGTTATATTTTTTCTGCATTCTAACAAAGTCAGCTCATTATGAAATAATACATCAGCACAATATATTGGGTTAATGCAAACGTAAATGTACTGTACTGGCCAGTAGTGGGGATGGATGGGATAATACAGCTCTTTTCCATCTCCAATTTCTATAAGGCCTCTCTTCCCAGGGTTGCTCTAAATCAGGTCAGCTTATAACAGTCTTCTATGGTTTATTACACTAGCACAGAATATCCAGATGCTCTGGCCATGCCCTTTCCCTCCCTCCTAATAAAACCCCTCAACTGGGGCCAGGAAAGGAGCTGACCTAGAGGAATTGCACATGGTCTACATGAACCAAAGTGTGTGGGGGGGTCCCTTTGCCCTCTGGCATTACGGGGTATTCTTCAGGGGCCACCTGCAGCCCTTTTATGCCACTGAAGGTGACATAAAGAAACCACAGTATAAGGAAAAATTCAGGAGATTGACTTTAAATTGACCCTATTGCTTTTTAAAGAATTAAGTGTGAGGAAACAGGGTTTTAGTTCGAGACCTTGAAATTGAGCCTTAGCCTACTGGTATTTCTGCTCTGACATCTACTTCTTGTTGTTATTTGTTATATGTATTACAGTAGTGCTTTAGGCCAAGTCCCTTTGTGCTAGGCAGTGCACAGACAAAGAGGTGGTTCTTAGATAGGCAGGTGACTGACCCTTTTGCTGTTGTGCCCGCGTGGCTAGAACTTGCTATCCGTAAGCAGACACCTTGCATTTTACTTCCCCACTTTCAAACAACATCTAAAATCACCCCCTTTGCAGGAGCACTTTTTAGTATAATTGGTTTTGTATATTTGTATGATGATGTAGTTAATATTTTCATCTCTTTAACAGTTGCTGAGGAGAGGGCTTTATAATAATATTTTATTATTAATGCATTTTTATTACCGTGCACAAACTCAGTTACTCAAAATAATAAAATATTGACTTGGGTATAGATAACTTGTTTAAAATGGCGTCTGTTTTATAAAACCCTGTTTTATCATATTGACTTTCACATTTCTGTACATACATTTGTCTAAAACACAAACCTTCTCATGTTTTGTATTTTACATTCATTTATTAAAGTTTGAGTCTAATGAGGGCTTCTGCTTTCAGGGCCATGTGTCTTTCAAGCCAACTATTGATCAACAGCGAACCTGTGCAAATTGTTCAACATCACTGTTGGATGGCGATTTTACAATAAAGTATGATGTGAAGAGAGACAGTCCAGGTGATTTACAGGTAAATTCAATACTTTACAATTTCATCTGGGCATGCTTAGTAAATTGAAGTCACATCATTTTACACATCTTCTCTTTTTCAGATTGTCAATGGATACTTTGTACACTTTTTTGCACCAACAAATCTTCCAAATTTTCCAAAAAACGTGGTTTTTGTAATAGACATTAGTGGCTCAATGTCTGGAATAGGAATACAACAGGTAATTGACTACATTTACTACAAAGTCAGTCCTGGTGTGCCAGGTTCTAGGGAGCCTAGTACCCAGTGGAGGTACTAGACACTTCTTATCATGAGCAAGTGTTCAAAGTCTCAGCCTATGCCAAAACTATAATCATGGATGTTTTCAAGCTATATTTTTATATCTTCAAAATTCTAAACCAAAGTATCTATAAAAGGCCTCCCCACGCTCTGGGTATCCTGTAAGTTAAAACACATGTATAATATTGTCTATTGTTTCCCTTTTCTATATCTTTTGTACCCTCTTCCAGCCGGGGTGATGGGAAGCACCTTACTGTTAGAACTCCCCACTCCATTCTGATGCTCAGAATTTCTGTTTCTGCTGCTGCATATCAAGACCCAGGCTCTGGTGCTAAAGATCTCCTCCCCAACCCAAATGTTACTATTGCTTAGAACTAACCTCTCCCGCTCAGCATAGGTGATGATTGTTCAAGTGATCCTATCATAGGGCCTGATTTTCATCTCATCTACACAGATGTTATGCTGGTGTAACTCATTGACTTCACTGGAATTATTCCTGATTGACAGTGGTACAACTGAGGACAGAATCAGGCCCAGAGTTTTTCACTATACACTATATGAATGTTCAGTGAAAAATCCTCAGAAACAAATCATGTAAAAGCTGTAGGCTTTCCTTTGTTATTCAGTATACCCACATGAGTTTCATTCATTTAAACTTGTGTTTATTTACTTATAGACAAGGGAAGCACTTCTTAAAATATTAGAGGATATTAGGGAAGATGACTACTTTAATTTCATACTGTTTGGTTCCGATGTACACATTTGGACAGACACATTAGTCAAAGCCACTGCTGAGAATCTGAAGAAAGCAAAGGACTTCGTTCGAGCTATTGACACTCGAGGCAGTAAGTATTGTAGTAAACTTGCCAATAGGTGGTACTTCAAATAAATATTGAAGAAGCTAATACACAAATTCAGTCTGAGAATGGAGTGCTGCAAGCTTTCATTCTAAAAATTGACTGGTTAAGAAGGACTACTATAGTTATATGTTTGTTTTGGGGTTCTGTGAAGGTTTTTGCAACCTTCAGAGAAAGAACTGAAAAACAGGCAAGTTTTAAACAGAAATCACAACCCCCCTACCCTAAAAATAGTGTGTGAATTCACCAGAGAGAGCAAAATTCATGTTACTGGAATTAGAAATTGAGAGCTGCATCCTTCAGTCATCAGTGATTCTTACCACATAGGTCTGAAGCACATGGCCAGTGGTTAAAATTGACAACATTGCAGTCACACACACAGTAACTTCAGTCTCAAATCCCCAGCATTTCTGGGTGAGTCTGAGAAATACCCCATCCCCCACCACACACACACTTCTGTGCGCATGGGCACACGTGCACACACACACACACAAATCTATGACAACAGATGCCTGCTAACTGTGATCACAGTACCAGTGTTGCCAGCTCTCGTGACTTTTTTTGTAAGTCTCATGACATTTGGTGATTTTCTTTAAAGCTCCAGCTCCTGGAGTCATGAAAATCTCAGCTTTCATTTTAAAAAAAGTAAAGTTTCCTAGCCCTCCTGGCTGTAGGAAAAAGTTAGAAAATGTGACCTGAGTGTAACCTAAAGAGAGAAAACCAGAAAGCAAAGAGAACTCAACATTTATTATTTTTAATCATCTCATGATTTGGAAGCCAATCTCATGATTTTTTGGAGCCTGACTCAAATTTTGGATGCTTGGGGTTAGCAATATTGCATTATGGTGCATGAGGCTCGCCTGAAGATTTTGGGAAGGATTACAAAGACAATTCTTTGATGTTCCCCAAACTTAACTGATGTACTTCCTCTGCTGCCTGAAGTCTGTATTGTAGAGGCAAAAGTCCATTGGTGGCAGTCAAGCGAATTACAGCTTCAGCTCCTTCAAGAGCCTGCAGTCTGCTGTACATCAGCCACACCACACAGTTTTATCATTATTGGTGGGTCTTAGCCCCTAATGACCAGCTATTCTGGTAGAGGTTGCATTTGTGACAGAAGTTCATATGGAGTGTTCACAAGGTGCGAGTGAAGCTCCATATGTATTCCCCCTACCCTTCCATCACCCGTGCAAGGGCCTGCTCCAAGCTTGCCCTATATTACTAACGGGACATTCCTGAGGTTGGCATTTACCCAAAATATGATGTCCATTTTTTCTTATGTTAGTTTTCAAAATCCAGGTTCTGTCAAATTTACTCATCCCCAGCCGTCAAAACCAAATCCTTTCACTGTAATGTGAAGTGTTTATGTGATGGATTTAAATGCCAGCTGTAAATGGAGGCAAAATGTTAAGGGGCTGAAACTGCCTGAATTCAGTTATCGTACTGTAATGATAATTCACTAGATTCCTAAATTTCCACTCTACTCCGTGCTGATAAGGCCTCAACTGGAGTATTGTGTCCAGTTCAGGGCGCCACATTTCAGGAAGGATGAGGACAAATTGGAGAAAGTCCAGAGGAGAGCAACATAAATGATTAAAGGTCTAGAAAACGACCTATGAGGAAAGACTGAAAAAATTGGTTAGTTTAGTCAGGAGAAGAGAAGTCGGGGAGGGGAGATATGATAACAGTTTTCAAGAACATAACATTTTGCTACAAGGAGGAGGGAGAAAAATTGTTCTCTGAGAATAGGACAAGAAACAATGGGCTTAAATAGCAAGAGAGGTTTAGGTTGGACATTAGGAAAAACCTCCTAACTGTCAGGGTAGTTAAGCACTGGAATAAATTACCTAGGGAGGTTGTGGAATCTCCATCATTAGAGGTTTTTAAGAACAGGTTAGACAAACACCTGTTGCGGTGATCTAGATAATACTTAGTCCTGCCTTGAGTGCAGGAGACTGGACTAGAAGACCTCTTGAGGTCCCTTCCAGTTCTACATTTCTATAATTCTATAATAAATAAACAATGTTTCACATAGAGCATAATAAGGTGATAATTAATAGCCAACATGGATTTGTAAGAACAGATCATACCAGACCAATCTAATTTCCTTCTTTTACAGGGTAACAGCCTAGTGGTTGCGGGGCAGGGGAAGCAGTATATGTGCTATATCTGGACTTTAGTAAGGCATTTGACCCAGTCTCACATGACATTATCATAAGCAAACTAGGGAAACTATGTCAACTTTCTAACAAAAAGGATAGTTAAGCTCTGGAATAAGCTTCCAAGGAAGGTCATGGAGACTCCATCATTGGAAATGTTTAAAAACAAGTTGGAAAAACACCTGTCAGGGATGGTCTAGATTTACTTGGTCCTGCCACAGCTCAGGGGGCTGGACTTGATGATTTATCGAGGTCTCTTCCAGCCCTTCATTTCTATGATTCTATGAAATATGGTCTCAATTAAATTATTATAAAGTGGATGCACAAGTGATTGAAAAACCATACTCAGAGTAGTTATCAATGGTCACTTAAACTGGGAGGGCATATCAAGTGGGTCCTGCAGGGGTCTGTCTTGGGTCTGATACTAGTCATTATTTTCATTAATGGATGACGGAGTAGAGTGCATGCTTATAAAATTTGCAGATGACAACAAGCTGGGAGTGGTTGTAAGCACTTTGGAGGACAGGACTAGAATTCAAAATTATCTTAATAAATTGGAGAATCGGTCTGAAATCAACAAGATGAAATTCAGTAAAGAGAAGTGCACAACACTGCACTTAGGAAGGAAAAATACAAAATGTGGACTAACTGGCTAGGCAGCAGAACTGCAGCAAAGGACCTGGGGGCTATAGGGTAATCGCAATTTGAATATGAGTCAATAGTGTGATGCTGTTGCAAAAAAGACAAATGTCACTCTGGGATGTATTAACAAGACACAGGAGATAAGTGTTCAGCTCTACTCAGCAATGGTGAGGCCTCAGCTGTAGTAGTGTTTCCAGTTTTGGGCACCACACTTTAAGAAAAAAGTGCACAAATTGGAGTGAGTCCAGAGGAGATCAACCAAAATGATGAAAGGTTTAAAAAAGCTGACCTATGAGGAAAGGTTGATAGAACTGGGCATGTTTAATCTATGAAACTGTCTTCAAATATGTGAAAGGTTGTTATAAAGAGGATGGTGATCAGTTCTTTTTTTCCACCAAAGGTAGGACAAGAAGTACTCCGCTTACTTTGCGGTAAGATTTAGATTAGATATTAGGAAAAACTTTCTAACACTAAGGATAGTTTAAGCACTGGAACAGGTTACTTAGTGAGGTTGTGGAATTGCCATAAGTGGAGGTTTTTAAGAACAGCTTAGAAAAACACCAGTCAGGGATGGTCTAAGTATACTTAATCCTGCCACGGCCTGTGGGGCTGGACGAGATGTCCTCCTGAGGTCCTTTCCAGCCCTACATTTCTATGAATCTATGATTAAAACATTTCTATTTTTGACGACCAGTTTTCAACCCTAATTTGTGTCTCTACATTGCAGTGACAAACCTTCATGGTGGTTTAATGAAGGGAATTGAAATGCTGACTACAGCTTTTGAAACAAATTCTGTGCCCAAGAGAAGTGCATCTATAATTATCTTGTTAACGGACGGTCAACCCAATGTAGGTAAGTGTCTTGGTAAATGAAGCGAACAGTAAAGTGGAATTAAGCAGGTGAAGGAAAATAATTATTTCAGTTTTAGTTCACCATTCTTTAATTTCAGGAGACATGAGACCTGATTCGCCTCTGATTTCAATGGCATTACACCAAGGTTAAGCTGCTGTAGCAGACTGGAGAATCAGGTCTTTGGTTTCAGTTTGTGATTCACTATCTACCACAAGTATATATACACTGTGTCTTTGGTGGTCTCATCCTAGTCACAATTTTGCCACATTACTAAACCATCGCCTAATTAGACATCATCCTTGCTATATTAAGAACATTTTCATTGGTGTAGCTAAATTAATTCAGTTACACTGATGCAAACCCTTAATTTAGATGTCCTGCACTGATGGGAAAGGTATTTGTCAATTAAGCTAAACTGTTGTATGCCCTGCTTTGTGCTGGTGCAACATGTCTACATTATGGGTTTTCACTGGTGTAACTGAATAATTGTTATGATGGTGCACATTTTCTTTAATATAGAGTTTCATCTCTTGGTAATGAATAAAGATGAGGAGTGGGATTCTCCCACCCATTCTGTGCCCTAATCACCATTGCACCAGGGCCCACCTAAAGGTGCCACAAAAGGGGTAGGAGAGAATTTCCTGGGGGCATGCTAGGATGGGGCCAGAAGTTTGGAGGGGATCTCCATAATACATGCTACTCCCACTTGTGAAGTTGCCCATAAGCAAAGGAGCCACTCTCGGGATGTCATAACAGAACTACATGGGACTTCACTGAGTTATGCTGAGGGCCGCACCAGTCCCTGAACAACTCAGAATCCTGAAAGCACAAAGGTGGCTGGTGTGTACTCTGCCTCTTGGAGAACCTTATTGATGGGGCTAATAAAGGGTTTTGTTTTTGTTTTTTTTAAAGGA
The DNA here is from genome assembly GCA_003942145.1 of Platysternon megacephalum. Taxonomy (NCBI): domain Eukaryota; kingdom Metazoa; phylum Chordata; order Testudines; family Platysternidae; genus Platysternon; species Platysternon megacephalum. Next base: position 492,647 of record QXTE01000124.1, read on the forward strand.
AGTCTGCCTTCTAAGTTAGATACTTGTATATACTTTGTCTAAAGTTAGTTTAGAACTAATGATGCCTAGAAAACATGATAGTCACACCATGAAAAATCTAAATAAAAAATAACTAACCACATTTCATTCATTTTATTATTTTTTTTCTGTTTGCTATTGTTTTCATAAACAAAATCTTAAAGCCTATTTGTTGTGTATTATTTAATATGCAGGTGTATCAGACCCTCAGGAAATTCAGGCGAATGTAAAAAAAGCCATTCAAGGAAGATACCCCTTATATAACCTAGCTTTTGGCTATGGTATTGACTATAATTTTCTAGAAAAGATGGCACTAGAGAATAAAGGGGTGGCTCGTCGCATCTATCCAGATTCTGATTCAGCCATACAAATGGAGGTAAAACCATAACCATATAAATTAAGTTAATGATGGCAGTCACACTGATATTTCTGATGACATTTGCCTCCACTTTCAATGTAATTAAACAAAATATGACCATGTGCTGGGGTGCTAGATTTCCAGGTAACAGCTTTCCCCTTCTCTTGTAAAGGTGCAAAGTAGAATGACTATAAATTGGGTGACAGCATGGTCTAATGAACAGTTTTATTTATTTGTTAAGGTGTCAAGAGGTCTGTGAGCACAGGAGTGTCTATGAATTATATATTTATTAATTATAAGCTCCCCCCCTCTTCCCTCTAGGGTTTTTATGAGGAAGTAGCCAATCCCATGCTTACAGAAGTGGAGTTAAACTACCCTGAAAATGCAATATCTGACTTAACTCAAAACAATTTTAAGCACTACTATGATGGCTCTGAAATCGTGGTGGCTGGACGTATTACAGATAACGACCTGAACAGTTTGACTGCAGATGTGAAAGCTCAAGGTGTAAGTATGGGTCTACTGTGATTGTTTCAAGCCTTTCTTTGTGACAAAAAATGTCTGAATGTGGGAGATTCCAAATTTGGCAGTGTATAAAAATTCCCCAATATACCTTTATTCTATGAAAAAAAAATATTGCAGAGTATGGAGAATTTAAATACACCAAAGGGCATGAAATTTATTTAGCTAAATTTTTCTTTGAATTACTCTAACGTCAATCTGGAGTAACTTTGTACAGTATGTCCAATTTGAGTAAGTTAGTGTTGCTATCAGAACCTTGATGTTTACATCTCTTGATGATTTTTTTGTCTTTACATGGTTAGCCTTATTGTTTCATTAACATGGTGTTTAATAGGTTGTGAGTTCAATCCTTGAGGGGGCCACTTAGGGATCTGGGGCAAAAATTGGTCCTGCTAGTGAAGGCAGGGGGCTGGACTCGATGACCCTTCGGGGTCCCTTCCAGCTCTATGAGATAGGTATATCTCCATATATTATTATTATATTATTATTATTATTATTAACTTTGTATGCAAACTTTGTAAAAAGTACAATTCAAGATTCATCAGTATGACACTATGAAAATCTTGTTCTAATACAATATTGCTAAATGAATTCCAGATACCAGTCTTGCCACTTCCCCCTAAGAGTTCTGGTGATTTGGTTTGCACGTGAAATGCATTTGTCCTCCAAAATAGTCTTTAATCCTTTGAGGAATACTTTCCACTCTCTAAGTCAATTGAATATTTGAAAGGCCTTCCAATGAAAATAGAACTTTGTTCCTGTTAGGTACTAAGTGGACTAAAAATTATTTCCAGTCCTGGATTCTATAACAATTTTAAAAAACCCAACACGAATGTACCACTTTCATACAGAGAATATTTATCAAATGTACAGTATCACTTGTATATGTACTCTGGCACAAATTGATCCTCTTCACATTACAATTATTATAATCTGAAACTAGATACACCTCTACCCCAATATAACGCTGTCCTTGGGAGCCAAAAAATCTTACTGCGTTATAGGTGAAACCGCGTTATATCAAACTTGCTTTGATCCGCCGGAGCACGCAGCCCCACCCCCCCGGAGCGCTTCTTTACTGCGTTATATCCAAATTCGTGTTATATTGGGTCGCGTTATATCGGGGTAGAGGTGTATATTCAAAATACAGAAATTGTGCTACTACTAGGCCAGCTACTATATCTGTGCCATGTTAAATACATAGCATAAGCAATTTACAGGTAAATCCTGATTAACCAAATTTCAATGTTAATTTTGAAAATGTGTTATGTCCCCATATATATACTTCTAGCAGCTGTGGAGCTACTGAGCAAAGGCACTGATACTGACTTCTGAACCTGTGCAATTCTCAGTGCAGGATCAAGATGTTCATTAATTTACTGTAGATTCTCATTTTCTAAACCCTAGATTATATGAAGATTTTGGATATCTCCTGTAACCTATGGATAGTCAGGGTTCAGTCGTACCTGTCTGTTACAGAGAGAAGTTTCTTTATTCCTAACAGGCAGAAAATGATGTGACATTTAGTGAACAAGCAGATGTCGAAGAAACGGCAAAAGCTCTCCAAGAACAGGAGTACATATTTGGGGATTACATTGAGAGGCTTTGGGCTTATCTCACCATCCAACAATTACTGGAAAAACGGTAACGAAATATAAATTAACATTCTCTGTGAAATAGCATGAAAACACTGGGCAGCTAATTGGCGATATTCATTACAAATGCACAGAAAATACAGAACTGTTTATCTAATTTACTCCCTATCACATAAATACACCCATGAGAAGGCCAAAAATAGTAAGTATTGTTTTTTCAAGTTAATTTTAAAGGAGTGCAAATACAGGATCAGTCTGTGGCTACCTGCTCTGCCCCTCAGTGAAGTCAGGAGTGCTCTCAAAAGGAAATGTGTATTTCTTTTCAGCAGATAAATGGATAGCTTCATATTTTAGAGGGAGAATAAAATGCTTAATCCAGTGTTTAATGATTTGGCTTTGTAGAAAGTTTATGTTCTGATTCTCTCCATTCAGCACTGTAGCTCAAGGAGAAGAAAAGGAAAATCTTACCGCTGAAGCCCTGGAGCTCTCTCTGAAATACAAGTTTGTGACACCTTTAACATCCATGGTGGTTACAAAGCCAGAAGATAATGAAGATAAAACTGCAATTGCTGATAAACCAGTAGAAGGTACAGACATTTTCAGTTTTACTTTACTAAGGGAATTCAAATGACCATTTGACATTCCCTTAGATAGGGGCTTTTCACATTGGAGCAGAGTTTCAAATATATATGCAAATATATTTTCCAAGCCATGCCCTCCTATGGTTAGTATAGCTTTCTCCTGTGCACCACACAGAATCATTTTCCTCCTTTAAACTCACTTCCATCAGTCCACCTTCCATTGCTACCCATTTGCCCATAAATTTAAAATATATTGTAAATTCAAAATCATGGTATATAAAAATACAAACATCTCAAAACAATAAAATAAATAAAACCAAGAAACACGTTTAACCTAAATAATATAGACATGCTCAACTTCAGTTCACATCCCTTCCTCCTAAACTTTTCTGTATATTGTTTTAATTTAGGGTCAGATCCAGCAAGTTCTTACTCACATGAAGACAGAGTACTCTTGTAAGGTTTTGCATACTCAGACATTTAGATAGCTGAAGGGCAGGTATAATATCTTCATGTTTGGAAAACACAATATACATATATGATGCAATAGAAGAAAGTAGTCATTTAAAATTCAGATCCATTTATCTTTCCCTTGTTCTTGTTTACTTTGTTAGTTATTAGCTAGTTCATTAAATTAGCGTTCGCTCTTACAGCCCATTTTCTCCTACTTAACCTATATGGCATGAAAAATGACTCTGTCCATCTTTAGTAAGCTGTACTGAGGAAACTAAGACAAGTACATTCCTTTTCAGTGCCTCAGCTATCACTTCATCACATACATTGCTCTGATTCTCCTCATTCGTCTCTTGTCCTTGGATTAGGTCCACCAAACCTTTCACAAAACACCCCAGCTGGACTTCCCCTCCACTACCCTAATGGCTTTCCTCTCCTTGCCTGCTTCCCAGCACTCTGATAGTTTCTTCACAAATCCCTGGCCTTCAAATGTGCTCCCAGCTGACCAACCTGCCCCTTCCCGACATGCAAATGGGGTTACAGATTCAACCATAGTCATGAGCTGTACCAGAAATATGAAGGGTCTCATCTCATATCATGAAAATTGCAACAGAGTAAAATTGTCAAGGAGCACTTGGCAGCTGCATGAAAGTGAGACAGAGTAAAGCAATTGCCAGTATAACTGTTCCCACGGGCTAATATTCATTTTTCACATGCATAATTGAGTCCAGATTTGTTGTCCCATATGTTAAATATTTTCTTTTCATTTGTTCCCCTTGCAGTTGGTTTACATTCACTCACATCAACAGCAAGAATATGGGCTTGAAATTTAAAATGCTACAAGAGTTATGTCTGAACCATCAAACCATATTTGATTTTTCTTCAGAATACCTAATTAAAATGGTGTTTCATATTAGAGCAGATTATCCAACTGTTTAACTGTGTGCCTGAAACTAACAGTTAACTTTTTTTTATTATTATTATTTCATATCCATCCCTGGTAACAGCTGAAGGTAAGTTTCAAATTCTATTTGTTTTACCCAATACTTCTGTCTCTTAGTGCTGCTTGGGTATTAGTTGCTGAATCATCTATTTGACAAATTACACACTTTACAAAAAATAAAATTATTTGAGCAGTATTCTGAGTGAATAATTCATAAATGGGTAAGAATTTTATGATTTTTTTCAAGCAGAATATTCATAAATAATTGTTTTCATTGTTCACTCAGCTCCATCTGTCTTTGGAAATTGTAATGAACCTATCACAGTAGACTCTAGGTGCCTAATACAAGCAAATAATAAGAATTGTTAGTTGCTTTCCATGGGCAGGATCATTCACCGCCAGATAATTATATGGAGGAGACTCTTGGTCCACAGATTTCTCTCCTCTCACATGGAGGACCAGGGTGTCAGTTGCCCATTCAGCAATGCTCCATAAGTCTAGGATCCCCATGGGAGAAGTGGAGGAGACTGACAAAGCAGAGGAGTGGGTAGAATCAGACGGGATGTACACCATTCCCCCTCCAGCCACAGAGTTTACCAGGACAAGATGAGATAATACGTCTTTTCCGTGGACAGTCCCACAGCCCCCATGGGAATCCCCCAACACAGCCATACTGCCAGAGAACAGGCATAGAAGCACTGGGCCTCCATGCAGATGGTCTTGGCCTCTTAGAGATCCCTGGGAATCTGGCAGGTTTTGGGGCAGGGCCTGTGATGGATGGAAAACACATGCCCCACAGCCAAATTGGAGAGGAATGGCATAAGAGGATCCTCAGAGACACCCTGCCCCCAACAGGTTTTACTGTGGGAGGAGATGGTCTGGCCTCAGGAATGGATTGTTGACTCGTCTTCTTCCAGGGGTTAAAGAAAAGAGCAGAATTTGGCCCATGTACTGTGTCTGCATCTATGCTACATAGAATCATAGAAATGTAGGGCTGGAAGGGGCCTTGAGAGGCCATCTAGTCCATCCCCCTATGCTGAGGGAGGACCATGTGTACCTAGACCGTCCTCGACAGGTGTTAGTCCAACTTATTCTTAAAAAACTCCAATGATGGGGATTCCACAGCCTCCCTTGGTAACCTGTTCTAGTTCTTAACTATCCTTTACTTCAAATGTTTTTCCTAACCCACTCCCCGCCTCCCCTGCACTTCTGGGGATAGGCCAGATTCATGCTATTCATGGCAAGATTTTTTGTTTAAATGTCCCATGTAAGTTTCAACTTTGCTAGAGTAGTGTGGTTGTTTATCAATATTCATATCTATATTTGCTTCACTCCTACTCCCTAACTCTTAAGGGCTCCAATATTGTAGGAAAGCTCCCTTTGGATCTCATTAGTGCTGCTCCGCGTGTTGGCCTGAGCAGATTTCTAAAAGCTACACAAGGCATTTCCTTTCTCCAAGAGTTGGGTTTGCTGTCCCTGGAATGCTCTCAGCTTGGGAAGCAAGGGATGATGCAGTATGTGTTTTCTAAACATCTAGAAATCTATAGATAAATGCAGGATATCTTTTATTTTTGTCTTTCATTTATCTGTTCTAATGCTGTTTTGTTTCATTCACAGCAAAGGCTGCCCCAGGCACTCAATCATGTAAGTCATAATCTTGAGTTTCTGAATGAACTAGATTTGTCAAAGGAATCATTTCAGGCAACAAAAATGATCAGGCAGAGGGAAATAAGTTTGTCTGTGTTTTCACCTATATTTTAACAAACTCTAGGAAAAGACTAGCAAATTCAACATAATAGGTTAAAATGCAACTAAAGATTGAACATATGTATAAACATCCTTATGATTTAGGGCTCGAGTCTTACAGCTGTGAAGCATCACAGATCAGGCTTTCACATCTTGCCAAAATATTCATCGGGAATCTCTGAGCCACATGTTGGAATCACTGGAAGAGAGTTCCTTTGGTGCCTCAAGTAGAGAGCATCAGATGATGAAGACAATGTAAATCAGTTTGTCTCTATCCCGATAACACTTTGCTTGATTCAAGAGCAGCAGCAACTGTCACACTGCAGTTATAGCAAACTGTGTGTGTGTAGATAGTCTCCGATGTACCTGAGAAAGCCCTGACAATCTTCTCCATTTGTTCTGTTTTTAGTCCTCTGCCTTCCTCTTTCAGCCTTAAGTACTGTCTCAGTCTGTCCTCTTCCAGACAAGAAATATCAGAGGAAATATCTTCACAACCTGTTTGTGACACCCAGTCATTCACAGAAAATAAACACAATTACGCAGAATTTGGCCCATGTACTGTGTCTGCATCTATGCTACATAGAATCATAGAAATGTAGGGCTGGAAGGGGCCTTGAGAGGCCATCTAGTCCATCCCCCTATGCTGAGGGAGGACCATGTGTACCTAGACCGTCCTCGACAGGTGTTAGTCCAACTTATTCTTAAAAAACTCCAATGATGGGGATTCCACAGCCTCCCTTGGTAACCTGTTCTAGTTCTTAACTATCCTTTACTTCAAATGTTTTTCCTAACCCACTCCCCGCCTCCCCTGCACTTCTGGGGATAGGCCAGATTCATGCTATTCATGGCAAGATTTTTTGTTTAAATGTCCCATGTAAGTTTCAACTTTGCTAGAGTAGTGTGGTTGTTTATCAATATTCATATCTATATTTGCTTCACTCCTACTCCCTAACTCTTAAGGGCTCCAATATTGTAGGAAAGCTCCCTTTGGATCTCATTAGTGCTGCTCCGCGTGTTGGCCTGAGCAGATTTCTAAAAGCTACACAAGGCATTTCCTTTCTCCAAGAGTTGGGTTTGCTGTCCCTGGAATGCTCTCAGCTTGGGAAGCAAGGGATGATGCAGTATGTGTTTTCTAAACATCTAGAAATCTATAGATAAATGCAGGATATCTTTTATTTTTGTCTTTCATTTATCTGTTCTAATGCTGTTTTGTTTCATTCACAGCAAAGGCTGCCCCAGGCACTCAATCATGTAAGTCATAATCTTGAGTTTCTGAATGAACTAGATTTGTCAAAGGAATCATTTCAGGCAACAAAAATGATCAGGCAGAGGGAAATAAGTTTGTCTGTGTTTTCACCTATATTTTAACAAACTCTAGGAAAAGACTAGCAAATTCAACATAATAGGTTAAAATGCAACTAAAGATTGAACATATGTATAAACATCCTTATGATTTAGGGCTCGAGTCTTACAGCTGTGAAGCATCACAGATCAGGCTTTCACATCTTGCCAAAATATTCATCGGGAATCTCTGAGCCACATGTTGGAATCACTGGAAGAGAGTTCCTTTGGTGCCTCAAGTAGAGAGCATCAGATGATGAAGACAATGTAAATCAGTTTGTCTCTATCCCGATAACACTTTGCTTGATTCAAGAGCAGCAGCAACTGTCACACTGCAGTTATAGCAAACTGTGTGTGTGTAGATAGTCTCCGATGTACCTGAGAAAGCCCTGACAATCTTCTCCATTTGTTCTGTTTTTAGTCCTCTGCCTTCCTCTTCCAGCCTTAAGTACTGTCTCAGTCTGTCCTCTTCCAGACAAGAAATATCAGAGGAAATATCTTCACAACCTGTTTGTGATACCCAGTCATTCACAGAAAATAAACACAATTACTTCTAGTACCTGCTGAACCAGTAAATTGGAGATTGGGATTGACACTCAAGCCTGGGTTTTGCACATGGCAGTGCAGAGCAGTATCATCAAACCATAACCATTATGTATTAGAACTAGAATAGAAATTAAGCTTGAACAAGTAATTTAAATTGTTAACATCCTACCTGTGTTGTAGATACAATGTGCAAATATCCCCTTTTGATTTTATTTCTAACAATCTTTGTTCTTTGTTTCTATGCAGATCCAATACATTCTTATCTGTACAGTCGTCCTTTAGCCCCCTCCGTATATACTAGTGGTGAGTTTGTTTTAAATAGTTTTAAATAAAATAGGGAAAAGGTCTTCTTTGAAAAAAAGAGGAGAACCTTAAAAAGACCAAGTTGCAAAATTCTTCAGAATCTTTTGTATAATTAATTTTCATAAAAATAAGCAATTTTTGTTCCATAGGCTCACATTTTAATTTGCTCTAAATTTCCCTTATTATTTTATAACATTCAGCCTTCACTGGTTTAATCCTTATCATGGTCTTTCTTTCTGCTTCTAAACCTCTTGACAATAACCCTTACTTTTCTCTTCTTTGTCTGAATGGTACTCACTCAGCCTCCTGCTTTCACCAGCATTTTTTCATGTTCCTCCTTGTTACTATACCAACAGAGCTTACTCGAGGCTAAGGGCTTACTTCTTGGTGTGCCACTTGGTGTAGCACTAGTGTGTTAAATTTTAGTAGTTGGGTTATAGATTTTTTTTCTTCACCTGTAGTATTTAAAAGTTTTATATTCAGAAGATCTTTCAATAGGGTCAATTCTATAAGTAAATTTTAAAAAATTTCCCAAGTTGCTCTCTTCCTAGCAGCAAGCCAGAGTACTGGGGTATATTATATTGATTTTACATAGCTTTAACTCTTCCACAATTCCGTGTCACATTGGAAAGATGGACAAAACCAGGATTGTTTGGATTTTGCTTAACATTGTGGGTTACCCATTTTTTTTGCAAAACTAAAAGCTGTTATATCCAGCTTCTCTTTATCTAGCCCCCCTAAACCTCTTGTCCCAGAAATGTATCTTTTTGGCATTTGTCTATTCATGGAAACATTTTGTAGGAATCAAATGGTTTCTTAACTATACACATTACGCTCAGCTGTATTCTTTGGTCTAATTCTAAGCACTTTTTGCATTAGGATATCATATTTTCCTAACAAAATGGCCTCCTATGTAAATGGCCTTGTTACTGGACACTCTTATCACAACACACACACTTATCACAACAAAACTATTTTGCTAAAACTCACATGAGGATTTGTTATCTTTAGGTCCAGAAATCTCATTGGGTTCCAATTTCTCCTACCTCCACCCAGTAAAATATGTTGATATTAGCTAGACTCATTGCTAAATGTGGCTACTCTTTCATTCTAATCTCACTATTTCACTCTAATTTAAAAGTTGCTGTTCTAAAGGGGCAGTATAAATCATCTAAGAGGAGACATAATAATGTTTAATTAACTAGTTTTTGTTTGTACACAACTTTTGAACATCTGCAGCATTATATAAATGCTAGTGATTATTATTTACAGTTGATGGAGATCCACACTTCATTATATCAGTACCACAAAAAGAAGATGCCATTTGTTTCAATATCAATGAAGAGACGGGTACAGTGTTAAATTTAATAAATGACCCAGTTACAGGTGAGTTTTTCATTCTTTAAATACAGTAAATCAGGATATTTACTTCATTTATAGGGCTCTTCACCTTACATTTATAGGGCCCTTCTCTTCCTTGACACAATGTGAGCTTGTAACTTCCAGTGACATTAATGGGAGTTACACAGCTACAGCAAGGGGATACTCCATCACTTAGTGTAAAAGGTAAAGTGCACTGCACCATTAGTGTGAACATATTTTCACTTTTAGTAGGAAAAGGAACTTTTGGCCACCCCCTCAGAGGAATTGTACAGGTATAATATGGCCCAGTGAATGGAAGTAGTGAGAATTCCAGATAAGTCATGTTTGCCATAACTTACCTGGAATGCCTGGAAAAGGCTTAAAATGAGTGATAGAGAATAATGGCTCAGACTTTTCCTTCTCAACACTGAAGCTGCCGACCAATACAAGTAGAATCTTATTCCATATGCCCTGGTGGACGGCCACTTATTCTCAGTGAATTCCCATTCAACAGATGACTCCAGGCCAGATTCTCCATTGCATTATAGCTCTTACATGCTGCTCTGGACCACAATAAATAAGATCACAATTCTGATGTGATTCTGAACTGATTTATTTTCTCAAATTTAGTTTTTCCATGTCATTCCTTGACATATGCTGACCAGAATCTTTCTTTTTTTTTAATTTTAGGCATCAGAGTCAATGGGCAGCTTATTGGAGATAAGAGAGTGAGCAGTGATGCAAAGATCCACAACACGTATTTTGGAAAACTTGGGATTGAAAATAAGCAGCTGGAATTAAAACTAGAAGTAACTCCTGAAAAAATAACCCTCCAGAAGGGCAGAAAGAAGACAGTTTTCACCTGGCTTGATACAGTCACCCTGCGACAAGAAGGGTATCACAAATACCAGAATCATTCAAGAATTTTCAAATTTGTGAAAAAGCTATTGTTCACTAAAGAATAAAGCTGAGTGAAATTTTTCATCTGAAACTTTTTTGGTGGAAATCCAGATTCAACAACAGCACATTTTGTGAAAGCCAGTTTTGCTGAATTGTTTCAGCTAACTTTTTTTTTTTTTAAATTCAGGAGGGGAAATGAAAAACTTCATTTTGACATTTTTCTAAATGAAATGTTTCAAATTTTCAGTTCTAAACAACTTTTTGTTACACAATTTCCTTTAATTTTATTAAAAAACCAATCACAAACATTTTAAAATTGTCAAAATTGAAATGTTTCATTTAGAAAATGTCAAAATGAAACATTTCATTTGACCAGAAATAATTTTTTTTACTTTTTGATTTGCCAATAATTTTGAAAAATTTCACTTTCAGACTGATCCAAAACTTGTATTTTTTTTTTTTTTTGGAATCATAGGAGAACTGAAAAACCTGTTATTTGCACAGCTCTACTAAAATTGAAGATACATTTTATGAACATGCAAAGGATAAGCTGAAAACTCTAATACCGGTTCAAATCCTGCTAGATTCTGCTCTCAGCTTCACTGTGTAAATCCAGAGTAACTATAATTAAATTTCTCTGGATTTATAATAATAAATGAGAGCAGAATTTTCCCCTTACGTAAAACAGGATTTAGCTTTGTACCCAATACTACAGTGACTAACAATCTTTAAGAGATAAATAAAAAGATGTGGCCTATTCTATATATAAATTGTCAGAGTTTTAAGTTTCACAAAAATTTTGCTCAAAGACAAAACAGATATATTGTAACAAACATCTTTTCAGAAATGGAAATCATGCCATTTATACGTAGAGGAATCAATGTCTCTTCTGTTGTGTGTATATATAAAAATAAAACTAGTTAGGGCCGGATTCTCCACCAACTTGCTCAGTGTGGAGTTATTTATACCAGGCACCAGATCAGAATGGCAGTATTTTATATGCAGTTTGTACAGCTATAAATGACTATCCAAGATACAAAATAGTTGAGGATCAGCTACTGTTTTTAGATTAGCTTCAATATTCACAGCCCTACCTCTTCAAATTTTCACTAGGTACTCTGAGTAAAATTCTTGTCTCAGAACAAAGGGAAGATCAACTTCAGTGTTCTGCTCTCCTCAGATGCACAGAACTGCATAGTAGAGAGAGCAGGATAGCAAAGACACAATCTGTCCTCTGCATTTAATATTTTTATTGTGGTAATGCCCAAAGAACTTAATCAGGATTGGAGCTTCATTTTTACTAGCATTGACAGAGAAGGTGGGTGAGGTCATATCTTTTATTGGACCAACTTCTGTTGGTGAGAGAGACACACTTTCGAGCCACACTGTGAGAGCTTGTCTTTCTCACCAACAGAAGTTGATCCAATAAAAGATATTACCTCAGTCACCTTGTCTCTCTGATATCCTTGGACCGACATGACTACAACTACACTGCATATAACATTGATGACACAGTCTGGAGAGTTTACTGTCTCAGCTCAGACAGTCAAAGGGGAAGCAGTAGTGGCACACAGCATTCAAGAAAAATGGTGATGAAAGGCATACATTTTATTAATAAACAAATACATAGGCATACTATATCCAATTGTGTCTCAGTCTATCCATTATTAGGTGGCCAGTTCTAGTAGGTGATTCAATAGAAATGGTTTGCAAAGAGATTTGAAAGTGAGGGATTAGCCTTCTCTAAGATAATTTTGCACTCAGTCTCAATACCACACACACACACACACACACACAGACAGAGTCAGGCTACATGCTGAAATCTTTTCTTGTTTGCCAGACAGTTTTCCTTTCTCAAGTCCTTCATCGTCTCTAGTAATTCTGTTATTATTCACAATAATGACATCAAGAAACATAAGATTTCTTAATTATGGTTTCTTTTTTCCCCAGTCTAACTGTGATAATCAACAGGAAAAAAAATCTAGTGCTTTCAATGGGAGATGGTGCATCATTTGTTATTGTTTTGCACCAAGTGTGGAAGAAGCATCCTCTACACCAGGACTTCCTAGGATTGTATACGCTGGATAGTCACAAGCTGTCTGAACGTACCCACGGCTTATTAGGTATGAATTCACATAAGGCCTTGTGGGGTCAGACTCTTCAAAACTTTAACAACTATTTTTCTTATTTCTTTTCCCAGTGCTTAAACTGACCCACTTGCCCTCACTAGTCTCGCTGATCCACCTTAAGGTCTGCCTAATACCCATCTACAGATTTGTTTTCTTTATTGCATCAACTCTCTCAAACTCTTTGAAAAGTGGATGTTTCTTGTTTCAGTTTGATCATCATTTTACACCTAGAGATAGGCACTATTAAAATACCCATTACTCACTGTACAGCCAAAATCTGCCAACTCCCTGTGCATGCATCCAGACTAGGAAAAAAGGTATATTTTTACCTTGGAAATATCTTGACCTGCTAACACATGTTAAACCCAGAAACTGCCTTGTCTTCACCTGGGTTTTGTCTCAAGTTAGCTAACATGGTAAGAACACACCGTTTTTTTTTCCATAGTGAAGACAAGGCCCTGATTTGATGTTCAACAGTCATTCTGGGCATAAAGTAAGTGAGCGGCACACATCATCAATTTGGTCAATTCAGTGTACCCTTTCTAAACACATGCACATCATACATCATTTGAAAGCTATTTTAAGTCTATTTTAAGTTTATTTTAAGTCTATTTTAAGATGAGGTATAATGTGGAGCTGTCATGTGGTGCCATTACCATAGAAACAGGAATAAAAAATGATACCATCAACATGTTAAAATGACCACTTTGAAATATTTGCATTTGTTTCTGTTAGCTTAATGACTCTGTTAGCTTAATGTATTATTTCAAAACAAAATTGGATTCCTTTGGGGCCTCAAAACATAATAACAATGTAAAGGGTAAAAAAGTTTAATAATAAATATGTACAGGTATAATTGAATTGTAATATCACTGGTGACATTTCTAGTCATCATCATTACCTCCTGTGCAGCTGAAGCCTGGCATGCGCCACAAGGCTGAAGCCCCGAACCCTGAGCCACAGTGCCTCCCACAGGGCTGACACCCCAAAACCTGAGCCCTGGCGCCTCCCATGAGTTTGAAAATGTTTACCAGAGTTCTACTCCGGTGGGCTCCAAATGAATTTAAGCCTTGGCATAGAACAGTGGTAGACTTGCCTTGTCCATGCTGTGCATGGAATGAAATTGCAGAACCATAGTGGTTTTACTAATCTTGCCTGTAACTTGCTAGTGGCATATCTTGCAGTTTCTATATCTGAGGGAAGTAGGGCTTTATATCTTTGTAGCAGCTTGGCGAGGAGAAGAGCCTTCTTGTTGTACATATCATTGTCTGTCTCTTTAATGAGCTGATAAAATGCAGCGTGATAAGGTGACTGAACTGTTGCAGTGTAACTAGCTGGTTTTACTTTAAGATTTGTTTTACTCAAGCAGGAAGAAAGCTACAAAGACAAAAGCTTTATATTAGGAATTCATGTACAGTTATATCTACCCACTCTGCAGCACAAACTGTGGCATGCAATCTACTGATACTGGAAAACAACCTTCAGAGTGAGGCTGATCTGTTCAGCAAATTTCAATTGAAAATATAGAAAACTATTATAATCACTTGTGAGATACTTTGACAATTAATAATATGTGATGTGAAAACATTTCATATTAGTATATTGCAAAATGCTGATATTTGCCATTTTTGTCACAGCTTAAAAAATACTTGCCCATGCAAAACCATTAAATATCTTGAAAAACATTGTTGTGTGGTAGCTTTGACCAATAAACACCATAATAAGGTGTTGAAATTAACTTAGTAAAAACTGTAGTAGTAGTCATATTGCAGTGTTCCTGGAACTGTGAAAAAAATGCCAAACTCTCATTTTGGACACCATTGTTTACCTCACTTACAGGCTTATGGCACCACTTGACAGCTCCACATTGTACCTCATTGAACATAAATAAAATAAGCTTTCAAATTATATATGATGTGGGTGTGTGTAGGGTGGGTATATTAAACTCCAAAAATATGTCTCTTTTTGGAGAATTGCTGCATACTTAAAGACACAGCACCACTGAATCATATTTTCTGCCAGTGTAATACCTTTACTGGGATGCATTATCTGTTGGAAGCACTACTGTGTGTTCAAGAATTATGTAAACTCCTGCCAATTTTCCCTTGCAGGTTTAGGTTGAGGGTAACAAGCTTGTATTCCTAACAGGTCAGTGAGTTTGCTGATGGTGGAAGGATAATGAACTATTACAGATGTACCCTCACCCTTTTTTTTGCACCTATATTTGGAATCTGAAAAAAAAATCAATGGTGATGTAAATTACATGTTGGTAAGCCAGTGTGTTAGGTGGTGTAATTTACAGGCCAATGGGGCCCTATAGCAAGAAAACGCTAACAGTAAGAGGTCAGATAAGGTAGGGCAGCGTTTTTCAAAGTTCGGGTCGTGACCCAGTACTGGTACATGAAACATCTTTTTGAAGATTTGATTTGGATAACTAGACAGCACTCTGTCCAACCCCATCCATTTTTGCATACTACTCATCATATTTCATGAAGCTGTATGCCCAGATTGGCTTCCTTTAACACAAGTCACTGAAAATTTAGACACAGATGGATGGAAGATACTGTAGAAGAGTAAAGGATTATTAATTATTATTAAATAGATATTATACAAAACAAATAATACTTAAATTGGCCTGAAAGTTAGTATTTGCTTATGCAAAATCAGTGTATCCACAAATTGTGTGGATGCATATTTGACATTCTGCTGAAATTTTGGCCCTGTATACCTAGATCCTTAGGAGAGCCTGAAAAATCAATGTAGGAGGGTAAATGACTTTTTTAATGCACACAATGTTAACAGTTGATATTGTTTCTCATTTTTAGGGCAATTTTTCCACCACACTGACTTTAATATACTTGAAATCCATCCTGGGTCTGATCCCAAGAAACCAGATGCTACAATCATGATCAAAAACAATAAACTGACAGTAACTAGGTAAATAATAATCAAGTCCTTAGAAAAAATTACCTTATCTACTTGTAGCTTGTGCATTGATATTTACATAGTTACATGTTTTCTATTTCAGGGGCTGGCAGAAAGATTACAGAAAAGATCCCAAGCATGGCATTGATATCCCTTGCTGGTTTGTTCATAACAATGGAGCAGGGCTGATTGATGGAGTTCACACAGACTATATTGTTTCCAATATATTTGGCACAACTGTAAATTAATCCTCAGATGTGTGTTTAGAGAGCATTTTTCTGAATGAGTTATGCTTTCTAATAATCAGCTATTAAATTATACTAAACTTACAGAATTGGTGTGTTGGTTGGCAATACTGTCACGTAACCAATTCTAGTGAATCAGGCTAGTTTGTGTGTGATTAGTTCTTAAATGCAAAGTAGCTGTTGTGTTTGCCTAAACAGGCATCACGCAACCAATATCTACAAAATCATTCTATTTCATCACATAAACCAAATATAGATTTTTTTTGTATTAAATTCATTTACAAGCTTTATAATTCCTCTCTGTAAATAGAGGGAAAACATTTAATTCAAGTACTTGAATCTCAAAAGGTTTAAATAAAAGCTTCAAAACTTGCTGTCTTATTCATTCATTCCAACTGCCATCCAACAAGGCATAGATTCCAGAATGTCAGGTAAATGTTGTAATGAATTATCTGCAGCATAACAGAGCATCTGACACTTCTGATCAGATAGACCAGACCTTATTTTCAAGAGAATTCATAAATCCATAACTTTGTAGAACTATTTGTGTACTTGATTGTATTGTGTGGTGTGCTGGTGTACCACCACGTTCCTGGGTGGGTTGTTGGCAGCAAGGTTTCAACCTGGGACCTCTGGATTTTAAAGCATGAATCACTATTACCTGAACTGAAAAATTCAGTATCTGTATCAGGCTCATCAACCTCTGAATGTGACCCAGCCACCACTAAAGAGGGGAAAAAATAGGCCTACATTTTAATTCATAGTAAAATGCAACAATAAAGTAGTTTTGTCATGTGCTGTAAATATTTTGCACATTCTGTTAAAACGAACACTTCCCAAAAGAGTAGGAGTAGGAAGATGAACCCGAGAGCAGGAGAATCCGTAAGAAAGATCTATCTGTTTTCACGCTAATCTTAGTAATGAAAAATGGGAGGTTCAGAAGTAAAGAAGATACATGCTACTACACTGGGCACACGGTCTCTCTATTTGCCAATTTTTTGGCTTTGATAAATAAGGTTACACAGTATATGCAGTGTTCTAGGTATTTCTGATAGCAAGATAAGGAATATTGCAAATGATAAGAAAACCTTGTTTTAGTTACCCACCAGTAAAATAAAATTGGCAAGTTTTTAGGGGTGACCACTATAAGGAAGCAGAATCACCACAAAAGTAACTTTTGTCCACAACATATCTTTGAGTCTTAAAAAAATTAACAAAAATTTAAATTTCATCAAACTATACAGTTTTGTCAATGCTGAACCATTTTGTGGAGAAGTGTCTGTTTTGCTGTTGGTTCTGTCAAGAAGGTTTTTGAGGTCCCAGCCTCTCTGGTCACGTCTGACCAGAGAGGGAGAGAGAGAAATAAAAAAGCTGAGCTTCTTGACACAGCTGTTTTGACACAATTCTATTGTGCAAGAACATTCAAAAGATTTTGCTTTTGTTCCACTGTGGAATGAAAACAAATTGTGAGAGCTCAAAAATTGTCACAAAACAGAATTGTCATTGTTCTCCAGACATCTCTAGTTCTGGATGCTTAGACACAACAGAGTTGTTATAAGGGTCCTATGGCAGGTTCATCACACTTTTCTGTTTCTCAACTCAGTATTTTACTTTTAATTTTGCAGTTCATCCCCTTTTTGATGCATGTGTAGATGCCATTAAGGTTAATAGAAATTAAGTGCATGGGTCAGAGGAAAAGTAGACTCTTTGTGTATACAATTATTTTTAAAGACATGTTAGAAAACTATTTTATTGCAAAGATTATACAGGTTTACAGTTAATGTCCACAAACAGATGTGTAGGCTTATCCCACTCAGACTTGCTAACATTAGAGTAGCATGTAAACTTAATTATAGCATATCTACAATTCCAAAAGTTAATATTTAATTTTTACCCCAGAACATTGGCTTGGCAGTGCCACTATAATTAAGGTTGCATCACCACTTCTATTTGAAGGTCAACTTTCTAAGTCCTCTAAAAGCGACATGCTTAGTTGGAGTGCTTTGAAGTTTGGTGTGCCTCAGGAGGGTGCAGGGTAGGGTTAGTGACCCAAATTTGTGGAGCTATAAAGCACTGGAAAAAACAGCAGTTTTTCAAAGAGTTTCTAGGTTTTTTATTTTATTTTATTTTGCACAGCGCTAGAGATCAAATTGTTGATGTGATGCAGGTCAAAACAGTCTGTGTCTGTCAAGTTTTATCTAAGGTAATGGATGGCAACCACTAAATCTTTGGGTGAGACAAATAGAGAACAGCATGCGTGCACCAGTAAAAAAAAAAGAAAATGGCCTTTATTAGTGTTAGATGGATCCTGTGGGAGAGAGTGAATGGGTGTAAAAGGAGGTGAAAAGAGTACATTTAAGCAACTGTGGGGTTGGCAGTGTACAGGTATTTGTGTTAACAGGGTGTATTGGGGCATTGCTTAAAGAGAACAGAGTTAAGGTTGCATAGGCAACATTAATGTAGTTTTTTGCCATTGAATTTCCATTCTTTTTTTTAATGGCTAAAAGTCAAATTTTAATCAGATCAGCTATAAAGGCTGATAAAGATAAATGGAAAGCAGTTGAAAAATCACACTAAACCATATACTAGTCTCAAGTAAGTCAAGGGTAAATTTCCCTTCTCTAGTTAGACTGAAGGAGAAGAGGTAACTTTTAGGAACATGTAGGGAGGAAGAAGGGGGTCTGCCACACAACCCAAAGTTTCTGCCTCTAACAACTCTGGCCAGTGAAAAAAATAGAAGGAGCAGCACAGATGAACAACCCCACCCCTCCCTTCTGTTGTTCTGCCTGCCACCCTTTGTGTTAAAACTTGCACTCTGTAAATCAGGCGTGAAGACTACAGTGAACCAATGCAGTTACACCACTGTAAAACCAGGACAAGAGCAGAAGCTTGGCTACACTGGCAAGTTACAGCGCAATAAAGCCGCCCACAGCGCTGTAACTCACTACCCGTCCACACTGGCAAGGCACATACAGCGCTGTATCTCCGTGGATACAGCGCTGCTTGTACTCCACCTCCCCGAGAGGAATAAAGAGTATTGTGCTGCCGCTGCGGCGCCAGTGTAGCCGCCCAATGCGCACTGATTGGCCTCCAGAAGTATTCGGCAGTATCCCACAATGCCTGTTCTAGCCACTCTGATCATCAGTTCGAACTCTACTGCCTTGGCCTCAGGTGACCAACCGTCAGACCCACCCTTTATATTCCCCGGGAATTTTAAAAATCCCCTTCATGTTTGCTCAGCCAGCCAGGCATGGAGTGCTATCAGCGAATCTTTCCAGGTGACCATGCCTCCACGCGCCAGGCGAGCCCCAGCATGGAGCAATGGCGAGTTGCTGGACCTCATCAGTGTTTGTGGGGAGGAAGCTGTCCAGTCCCAGCTGCGCTCCAGCCATAGGAATTACGATACCTTCGGGCAGATATCAAGGGCCATGATGGAAAGGGGCCATGACTGGGACGCACTGCAGTGCAGGATTAAGGTGAAGGAGCTGCGGAATGCCTACCGCAAAGCCCGTGAGGCAAACAGCCGCTTGGGTGCTCCCCCCACGACCTGCAGATTCTATAAAGAGCTGGATGCGATACTTGGGGGTGACCCCACCTCCATGCCGAGCACCACCATGGACACTTCAGAGCCGGGGGTGGAGGAGATGGAGGACGAGGACGAGGAGGAAAGCGGGAGTGAGGGTGCTGGGGCGGTGGGAGACACTGGAGAATCCCTGGAGGCATGCAGCCAGGAGCTCTTCTCGAGCCAGGAGGAAGGTAGCCAGTCGCAGCGGCCGGTACTTGGTGGAGGACAAACTGAAGAACGTGTTCCCAGTAAGCGGCTTCATTTTTTGGGAAGGAAGTTTTTCGGGAGAGGAGGGTTAGGGCTGCATGCATGCCTAGATGTGGAATAGCGCATTGATGTGGTCTATCACATCGCGGTAATCGGCCTCGGTAATCTCTTCGAAAGTCTCATCCAGAATGTGGGCAATGCGCTTGCGCAGGTTTCTTGGGAGAGCCACCGTGGTCCTTGTCCCAGTCAGGCTAACGTGTCCGCGCCACTGTGCCACGAGGGGCGGGGGGACCATTGCTGCACACAGTGAAGCTGCATATGGGCCAGGGCGGAAGCCGCATTGCAGTAGAAGACCCTCCCTTGCTTCCCAGGTCACCCTCAGCAGTGAGATATCTTCCAGGATGGACTCCTGTGGAAAATGTTGGGACAGTGTTCAGTGTAGGTGCCCCCTGCAGCTGTTGGCTCTCCCCAAGGCACAGAAACCCAGAGGACAGTACAGCCCAGAAACAATCAGTCCCCCTTACTCACCATTTTGGGGCTCCCGTGGGTTATGTCTGCTCTCTTTGGGACGGGAAAATTATACTATTGTGTACACTTGTTGTGCCCTCCTCAAGTGCGGGGGAATGATTACTCTGTCTGGTTTAAACAATGCTGCCTCTGTTAAGTGTTGCATTTTGCCTTTGCAGATGCAACCTTGAGACCTCAGCCGTCCGTGTTTACACCGGCTCAAAGACTGCAAAGACTCCGGAAGAGACCGCGGAAAAGCAAGGAAGACATGCTGCACCAAGTGATGCAGCAGTCTGTTAAAGAAAATCAAAAAGCCCAGGAGTGGAGGGAGAGAGCGCAGGAGTGGAGGGAGACAGAAAGCAGGATCCGCCAGGAAAACTCATCGCACCGGCGGCAGGCCACGCAGCACCGGCAGCAAAGCACGGATAGGCTGATAACCATCATGGAGCGCCAAGCAGACTCTATCCAGGAGCTCGTAGCCATGCAGGCGGAGCACTACCGCGCCCGCCCCCCCATGCAGCCCTTGCCCCAAAACTCGTTACCTTGTGCCCCCATGTCCCCTCCAACCCACTTTCCCCAACGTGCGGGTTCTTACCGCCAACTGCTGCCTCCAACACCGGTATCTTCACCACCCAGCTCTGAAAACTACGACCCTTACCCCCTGCACTCAACCCCCATCACCATGCAGTATAGACATCATGAAGTGCAGCACTCAATGCAAAGCAGTGGAGACAGGACATACGCAGATCTCTGATTGTACCATTCCCCATCCCAACCCCACCCCACCCCATTGCCCTTTCTTGATTCCCAAACAGTTGTTTCTTTCAATAAATTTATTTTCTTTTCAATAAATGGATATTTTGGTTTTGAAAACATTCTTTATTATTGCATAAAGTAAAAGATCCCTTAGGCCAGGAACCAGGCACTGCAAATCAGTGAAGCAAACACAGATTCCTACCAACATTGTAACCACAGGGCACCAGACATTACTGCTGGTTTTCAGCCTCAAATTGCTCCCTCAAGGCATCCCTAATCCTAGCAGCCCCGTTCTGGGCCCGTCTAATAGCCCTGCTCTCTGGCTGTGCAAATTCAGCCTCCAGGTGTTGAACATCGGAGGTCCATGCCTGCCTGAATATTTCACCCTTCCCTTCACAAATATTATGGAGGGTACAGCACGCGGATATAACCGCGGGGATGCTGTTTTCTGCCAAGTCCAGCTTCCCATACAGAGATCGCCAGCGGCCCTTTAAACGGCCAAAAGCACACTCCACGGTCATTCGGCACCGGCTCAGCCTGTAGTTGAACCGTTCCTTGCTACTGTCAAGGCACCCTGTGTAGGGTTTCATGAGCCATGGCATTAACGGGTAAGCGGGGTCTCCAAGGATCACAATGGGAATTTCGACTTCCCCTACTGTGATCTTCCTATCTGGGAAAAAAGTCCCGGCCTCCAGCTTCCTGAACACGCCAGTGTTCCGAAAGATGCGTGCATCATGCACCTTTCCGGGCCACCCTGTGTTAATGTCAATAAAACGCCCACGGTGATCCACAACCGCCTGGAGAACCATAGAGAAATACCCCTTCCGATTAACGTACTCGGAGGCTAGGTGGTCTGGTGCCAGAATAGGAATATGCGTCCCATCTATCGCCCCTCCACAGTTAGGGAAACCCATTTGTGCAAAGCCATCCACAATCTCCTGCACGTTACCCGGAGTCACGGTTCTTCTGAGCAGGATTTTATTAATGGTCCTGCAAACTTGCATCAGCACGATTCCAACGGTCGACTTTCCCACTCCAAACTGGTTCGTGACCGATCGGTAGCTGTCTGGAGTTGCCAGCTTCCAGATTGCAATAGCCACCCGCTTCTCCACCGGCAGGGCAGCTCCCAATCTCGTGTCCTTGCACCGCAGGGTGGGGGCGAGCTCCTCACATAGTCCCATGAAAGTGGCTTTTCTCACCCGAAAGTTCTGCAGCCACTGCTCATCATCCCAGACTTGCATGACGATGTGATCCCACCACTCAGTGCTTGCTTCCCAAGCCCAGAAGCGGCGTTCCACGGTGCTGAGCATGTCCGTGAATGACACAAGCAATTTCGTGTTGTACGCGTTACGTGACTCGCTATCATCGTCGGACTCCTCGTCGGACTCCTCACTGTCACTTCGGATCCTAAGGAATGGCTCGACTGCTAAACGTGATGCGAAGGTGAGACTCGTCAGCATATTCCTCAGCAGTTCAGGCTCCATTTCCCGCAGACTGAAACGGAACACACAGATCATGCTGCACAAAAACCGTTGAAAGATGGCGCCAAATGGCGCCAAATGTGAACGGAAACACAGGGATTGCTGGGATGTGAAGCGATGCATCACGGGGCGTTGGGACAGGACCCAGAATGCCCTGCACCCCCCGCCCCCTTCCCACAAGCCACGGCGCCAGAATGGGAAGAGGTGCTCTGTGGGATAGCTGTCCATAATGCACCGCTCCAAATGCCGCTGCAAGTGCCGCAAATGTGGCCATGACAGTGCGCTGTCAGCTGTCAGTGTGGACAGACTGCAGCGCTTTCCCTATTCAGCTGTACGAAGGCAGGTTTAACTCACAGCGCTGTACATCTGCAAGTGTAGCCAAGCCCTCAGGTTCCCCCATATCTAAACTATGCTCCCCTGCTGCTATGTGAGGGATGGGGGGGCATGTTTTCTGAGGGCTACTGGCAGCCTAACCTGCAGGAAGGAAGAAACTACCACAGCAGCATTTTCTCTCCCCTGCAGGGAGTGCTGCATGGACACTGCACAGAGGTGCCCCCGATATCTATTATCTCCCCCACCCCAAACCCACTTACTTCATCCACTATAATGGCAGCAGGAAGACAGCAAGTGAGGGAGAAAGGGAAACGGGAAAGAGAGGGTTGTGTGTGTGTGGAGTGTCAGGGAATGGTGAGTGAAGGGGAGAGGGGAAACGTGAGGACAAATGCATACAAGGTGAGGAGAGTGGGGAAGGGTGTTGCCAGGCCACATTGAGTGCATATGAGGTGTGGGGGGGAGGGGAGGCAGGTAAGGGAGAGCACATTAGGGCTTGAAAGGTGAAAGAGTTAGGGAGGAAGCAGGTGAGGGTGAGTGCATGCAAGGGCCTTGGGAGAGGGGAAGAGGTTATGCCTGGTGAAAGGCTTGCGGGGGAAGAAACCAGTGAGGGCATGCCAGGCAAAGAGAATGGGTGAGGGGGTTGGGGAGAACTGGGCAATGGCACGGGCATGTGACATGAGGGGGAATGTGGGCATGTGAGGTATGGGGAGGGAAAAGCTTGGCCAGGGTAGAGGAGTGTGGTGAGGGCTGGAGAGGGGAGAACAGGGTGAGGGCATGGGCATGTGAGATGAGGGAGTTGGTGGGAACAGGGTAAAGATGCAGGTGTGCAAGGTGAGGTGGGAACCAGGAGGCAAGGATGAGTGTATTGGAGAGGGGGCAACTGGGCATGGGGAAGAGGGCTTGGGGGGAAAATCACATGAGTGTGAGAGAGCAGGGATGACTAATGTGTGGCTATGGGGTGACTAAGTGGTTAGTGCATGTGCATGTGAGAGAGGTGGTGACTGAGGGGTGTGGGTGAGGGGGCTAAGGGATAGGGATCCCAGTGAGGGTGCGCGCATGTGAGGTGAGAGGAGGGTCAGAACTGGGCTAGAAATAAGTGCAAATTGTTAACAGTGAGGGTTATAAATAGTAAAAATAATGGAAACATTTTTAAAGATTGAAATAGATAGAAATCTGGGTCTGAGGGCACACAAGGACTGTAATAAAAACTGAAGGGAAAAAGATGAAAATAAAGTTATAGAAGAATAAAATGGAGGACAAGAAAAGAAATGGGAAAGAATGAAGTCAGCCATGGAAACAAGAAAGATTATTTTATATTAAATTTGCTTGATTCAGACTTTTGATTCTACAAGTTAATGGTTATTAGGCTGAGGAAAAAAACTAACATTTTCTCTCAGGTGTTGGACTGGAAGGGTTGAGAGTGTCCAAATGCACCCACCCACTCAGCCTGAGCAATTATGGGGTACAAGGCAATGTGGGACCCAACCATATCTTCAATTTCCTGTTTAATCTGTGAGGATGAATCAGCCTTCTAGAGGTAAGAGGCAAAATGCATGTGTCATCAGCTCATTGTGGCTGAGTTGTCAGGTGTGAGCATATCCTCAGCACCTCTCAGCTGTCTCTGACTAACCTGGAGTAGGCTGACAACCCTTTCCCAGGAAAATGTTATTACAGATTCATTCTCTGGTCTATGAGATGTAGGAAAGAACTATCTCTGCAGGGGACTGCTGAACATGACTATGCCCACCTCACAACGACCTTGAGGCAGAGAATTGTTGAGCAGTTTCCCCACAACTGCACTCAACTCTCACTCCACTACCAGCTGGTTCAGTGTGGTTTAAGAGTGAAACAGGAGATATCAGAGCAGAGAGAGAGCACACAGATGTATCAGTGCATGGAGACAAGAGAAGGGTGGGACTTACTTTAATTTTCTTTTCTGCATCAAACAAAATTTTCTCTTTTCTTTGCTGCCTCCTACCCAGGTCCCCATTTTCTCATTATATAGTTACACCTATGGATATTGGTGTTTCTTGCTGTCAACAGGCAGTTAAAGTGGAAGAGGGTCTGTGTTTTGTTAGGTGCCCCATATATGAGTGGGAGCAGTGTATTTGCAATAAGTCCATTGATAATATTTCCAGTATGAACTAGTATCAATGTTATGTAATGCACTGAGGTTAACCCCAATATTTCTGGACTTCAGAAAAGCAGACTTTGACTCCCTCAGGGAACTGACGGGCAGGATCCCCTGGGAGAATAACATGAGGGGGAAAGGAGTCCAGGAGAGCTGGCTGTATTTTAAAGAATCCTTATTGAGGTTGCAGGAAAAAACCATCCCGATGTGTAGAAAGAATAGTANGACTGGAAAAAAGCTAATGTAGTGCCCATCTTTAAGAAAGGGAAGAAGGAAGATCCAGGGAACTACAGGCCAGTTAGTCTCACCTCAGTCCCTGGAAAAATCATGGAACAGGTCCTCAAGGAATCAATCCTGAACCACTTAAAGGAGGGGAAAGTGATCAGGAACAGTCAGCATGGATTCACCAAGGGCAAGTCATGCCTGACTAACCTAATTGCCTTCTATGATAAGATAACCGGCTCTGTGGATGAGGGGAAAGCAGTGGATGTGCTATTTCTGGACTTTAGCAAAGCTTTTGATACAGTCTCCCACAGTATTCTTGCCAGCAAGTTAAAGAAGTATGGGCTGGATGAATGGACGGTAAGGTGGATAGAAAACTGGCTAGATGGTCGGGCTCAACGGGTAGTGATCAATGGTTCCTTGTCTAGTTGGCAGCCGGTATCAAGTGGAGTGCCCCAAGGGTCGGTGCTGGGGCCGGTTTTATTCAATATCTTCATTAACGATCTGGAAGATGGTGTGGACTGCACCCTTAGCAAGTTTGCAGATGACACTAAACTGGGAGGAGTGGTTGATACGCTGGAGGGTAGGGATAGGATACAGAGGGACCTAGACAAATTAGAGGATTGGGCCAAAAGAAATATGATGAGGTTCAACAAGGACAAGTGCAGAGTCCTGCATTTAGGACGAAAGAATCCCATGCACTGCTATAGACTAGGGACCGAATGGCTGGGCAGCAGTTCTGCAGAAAAGGACCTAGGGGTTACGGTGGACGAAAAGCTGAATATGAGTCAACAGTGTGCCCTTGTTGCCAAGAAGGCTAATGGCATTTTGGGTTGTATAAGTAGGGGCATTTCCAGCAGATCGAGGGATGTGATCATTCCCCTCTACTCAGCACTGGTGAGGCCTCATTTGGAGTACTGTGTCCAGTTTTGGGCCCCACACTACAAGAAGGATGTGGATAAATTGGAGAGAGTCCAGCGGAGGGCAACAAAAATGATTAGGGGGCTGGAGCACATGACTTACGAGGAGAGGCTGAGGGAACTGGGATTGTTTAGTCTGCAGAAGAGAAGAATGAGGGGCGATTTGATAGCTGCTTTCAACTACCTGAAAGGGGGTTCCAAAGAGGATGGATCTAGACTGTTCTCAGTGATAGAAGATGACAGAACAAGGAGTAATGGTCTCAAGTTGCAGAGGGGGAGGTTTAGGTTGGACATTAGGAAAAACTTTTTCACTAGTAGGGTGGTGAAGCACTGGAATGGGTTACCTAGGGAGGTGGTGGAATCTCCTTCCTTAGAGATTTTTAAGGTCAGGCTTGACAAAGCCCTGGCTGTGATGATTTAGTTGGGATTAGGTCCTGCTTTGAGCAGGGGGTTGGACTAGATGACCTCCTGAGGTCCCTTCCAACCCTGATATTCTATGATTTCCCATTCTTTATATTTTTTAGTATACTTACAGAATGATAAATTGTGGATGTTGTGTTCAGTAGTTTGGGGGTCTGTTCTGTCAAACTGCATGCTGTTGTATATGTAATAGTTCATTTTGTGCATATTACCATGATTGGACAAGCAATTCAGGTAATGGTACTCAATCACTGTGTGTGTACATTTCTTAAAATACTGGACCTAAAATTATATCTGTTTACAAAATTATTTGTATCAATGTTTTTGTCTAGAAATTGTCTCTCTTTTTATAAATGATTTTAAAATAATGATGTGTGAAATCTAGCTATAGTTTGACTATATTTTGTATGTGATGGAAAGATTGCCTCCCACAAACTTTAAAAAAATGCTGGCTCATGACAAAGTATTTTTGGGTTCAAGGGTCTGTACGGATTGAAATTCTAAAGACATGATGATTTTGAAATATCTCTACAAAAATAGTTTGAAGAGCTAGGGTAAAATATTCAAAAGTTTCTAAGTGACTTAATAGCCTATGTCTCATTTTCAAAAGTGATTTAGGTATTTAGTCCTGATGGAAATGGGCCTTAAACTCAAGTAACTAGACACTTTTGAAAATTTTACCCTTACAAATTATGCCTTATTTTAACATGTCCAATAGTTGTGAAACATCAATCAAACTTTGCCAAAAAATATCCATGCTAGATTGCAAGCCACAAAAATTATGCTTTTTTGTTCCTGAAAGTTAGAAGAGAGGAGGAATTTGAAATTAGGTTTAAAATGTGACTAAATAAAACAATTTACAACCTTAATTATTAATCTAGCCTCTTCTATAGATTCGTAAGAGATAATCTGTCATCATTCATGTTATTGCTGCAAAATATCACAATTTTTGAACATTATGTTTAAAAAACTAACTTACAAACAGAGGAAATTCAGCAAAGCTTTATATTTCTTCCACAGTTCAGTCAATATGAGAGAACTGGTAAAGGCAATACTATTCTTATACTTAGTTCATGTGCCAGGAAGCACTTAGTAATGAGACAACAGTATGAATTATAAGCAAAAATAAAAGCATGAACATACATTTTAGAAAACCATTATTAGTGTATTCCTTGTATTGCAACTCTAGTACAGCACTATCATCTCTTCTCAGTGCTATTGAACTCTTGTTTTCAAACACATTTGATTAGCTGGTGTAACTGTTCATCATTACTCCCAAATCTGAAACTGTTCATCATATAGCATGTCTTCTCTTGTCCACTGTCACACTGTTTTATTCTTTACTTTGTTTACCTCCAGTTTCATTTACATACATTTTCAATATATCTTATAACCAAATATACTATAAATCCTTTAAAATTACATAAAAAGCAAACTCCAAGTTCCCAATTATTAAGTATAATTACAATATTTCAGAGGCAAAATTATTTTTATATATAAGCAAGCAAAGCTGAAAGAAAATCATAAGATTATTATGTATAAGTGAAATTAAGTCAGAAGTGTCTGAAACATCATTTTACTGTTTCCTTTCCCCAAGTGTTTTTCTTTAGGGAGTTATACGTAATGACCAGCAGGAAATAGTACCAGTGGCTGACTCTAGCCTGTAATCTTTCTTGTATTTTCTGAAACAAAAAGCAAAACAACTCATGAAGAAAACATTCAAACGTTAGGCCACCATACTCCAATCAAATAAGGGTGGGTTGAACCTTATGCCTGCAGAGACTGCCTTTGCAGTCACTGGGGCTGTGTACAGGTACAAGAAGTTCACCTACACCAACCTGATGATAGCACTGAGACCTTATTTTGGATAGCATCTTTCATACAAGTGGTATCTCAAAATGCTTGAAAGTTTGTATAAAATAAGCAGACCAATTTTGAATTGGATTCCTGAAGCAAGTAGAATGCCAGTGATGAAATGAGGATGGGAGGAGAAATGGAGGGCTTTTTAAATGCATTTATTTGCTAACAAAACTAACAAAAAATGCATCTATTTAATGCTCTGAGCCATATGCCCATTCATTATACATCTACAAACAACCAATATCCAACAAGTTGAAACCCCTCCCAAACTAGGAAACAAATGAGGCTTGCGAGATCAACAAATTCAAGCTGTCCAATGGTGACTTACTCTAATGATTCAGTTGACATTGTTTAAGACAACTATTACTGCAACCAAACACTTTTTAAATTGTTGAATTTATTCTAATCTCCAGCATGTTTGCCACTGATACGTAGTTTTAACCCACTAGATCCTTGAGGTGTCTCTGATTTAATACAGAATATTAAAGCAAATTAAATTGCATAAATAAAGCATATACTCCTCCCTCTCCCACACACCACTGGTCCATTTTACCTGGTAACTCTATGCTTTTGTCCATGAACACTGAGGACTCTTTCATCCTCTCCCTGACTTGCTCCAGGGTTACTTTCCAAATGTGTATCAAAGTAAAACTGACCTTAGAAACACAAAAACAAAAATATTTCAAAATCACATTTATCAGAAAACTTAAAAATATATATTTTAGTTCATTGAATCAGAACAGCTGGTATGGCTCCAGGGTAAGTAGTTGTTCAGTCTGCCTGAGAAAATACTAGCTGCTCCATGTAACTCAATTGTAGTAGTCATACAAACCAACAATAAAAGGCATATGATGGAAGTTTTCTGAATACACTAAGGCAGCTCCCTTGTTTCAGAAGTCATTCTCTTTGATCCTAGATACTTATCTAGGATTCTTACGATCCCAGGACCAAATGCTGCAAACAGATTCACACATATGAACCCTTACACTCACACAGTATCCCACTGACTCCTATATATACATTTATTTGTCTCTAGCTTTGGGATATACCATGTCTTTCTGTCTGAAAAAGATTTTTGGACAATATATTTTAAGGAAAGGTGGTTTTTTTCTTCCTTTAGATTTACACCAGGTTGAGATGTTTGGGTGTTTTCTGTGGTGGAGAAGGGAAAAACACATGATGTGCGCCTAATTTTATTTTGTGACTTTTACAATCAAGAGCCTGGGTAGGCAATTAATTCATTATTTTATATCAAAAGTACTTGCTGTACACATTATATTATCTCACTGTAGATTCAGGAGTTAGGCTTTTGCTGTTCAGAAAGTCTGGCTTTTCTGAAGTTGGCCACAAAAGTGTTATATAAGCCCATCCCTGAATGTACCATTTCTTAAAGGAAATATAGCACTATAGCGTGGTCTGAGGACAAGACTCTGTTCCAGAGGGCTCCAGAACATCATGGAGCTGAGTCTGGATTGCTTCATTACAGAAGCATGATATTGGGTGATTAAATTAGGTTATTGGACCAAATCCAGAGCTCCTTCCTCAGGCAAACTCCCCTTGACTTCAGCTAACTCATGTTGATTATTCATTGATTTTAATGAGACTTGCCAAAGCACAAACCTAGTAAGATCTGAGTAAGGAGCTCAAGAGTTTGCTCAAGGAAATCAAAGTTAAGGACTCAGAAATATCTAATTGATAGGCACATTTTTAGATGGAATTGACGATTAATCAGAAAATGAGTAAGTACATGTAGAAGTATAAATAAATTTTCCACTTGCCTGTGGAAAAGTTTGCTTTTCACCATCTGAATATCTACCAGATAAACATACCTTTTCGAACACCAGACATCTGGGCACAAGGACTTTAATAACCCCACATGGATGCTACCCAAGCACTGAAAGAAGGCTGGAGCACTATATAAACTATTTAGAGATGGCAGATCACTTATGATGCCTCTTGGCTCCACCTGTACTTAAACCACCAATTAAAAATATAATATTAGACTGTGTAGTAACTGAGTGTCAGATTTTCTAATGCTAAGAGCTAAAGCATTTTGCATTTGTGCTCAGCAATGGGAAACATTAACACCTGGTAAAGAAGAACAACATACTGATACAGTAGGATTTTGCATTTCAGCATTGCTGGATTATTTGTACACACCATTATTATTATTTGTAGGCTATTTATAGGCTTTTCTGTGGCTCATCACTCTTGTAACTGAGCACCTCACATACATTAATACATTTATCCTCTAGGTCACTGTGACATAGAGATGTATTATTATCCCCATTTTACTAGTCAGGGACTAAGGCACAAAAGCCTAAATATTTTCTATGGGAAATCAATACAATTATTCCTGGAATAAAGTACAGATCAACATCAGTAAGAAGAGCAGAATTTAGCCCAGAGGAATTTAATGACTTGCCCAAGTTGGCTGAATTGGGAACAGAACACAGATATCCTGAGTTCCATTTCAATAATTTAACTGCAACATCATCCTTCCTTTCCTAGGCCATACTACACTACTTGGATGATACATACCAAGAAGTCCACTGGCTTTGTCAGAAAAATGGTCAGTGTCCATGAAATATAATCCAAGGAAACGATTTGGAGACTTTACAAAAGCAATTTTTATCGTGATGTTGTCAGATGCTGACATTGTAAGACTTCTTTCCTTTTCAACTGCAATCTTCAGCCTAGGAAAAAAAGCAATCCTGTTTTTTCTCAGAAAAATGTTAAGATACTGATATAATGCTTGAGTATTTGGTGGCGGTATTATTATTTGCATTACTGTTGTGCCTAGGAGGCCTAGTCATGGACCAGGACCTGATTTATTGTATATATGCTGCTGCCCTTTGTAATCAGGTTTTTTTATGCACTAAACTTGAACTGAGGTCACAATTTCTATTCAGCAAAATGTACAGTAATTTGCCTCCTCCCACGCATGCCCTAAAATACACATCAGCTAATATAGTTTACAGAAAAAATGTTAAATTAGCAGGATTTTTTGCTAGTGAAAGTGCCTTTTTGCTCATGGCAAAAAACTGCTTGGAGAAGAGGGAAAAGAATGTGCTTTTTCATGATTTTAATAATGGAAAAAAGTACAATATACAAAATATCGTAATTAGCACTAATGATGGATGAAAATTTAGCGATTCAGATACTTGTCAACACTCTCTTGGGTATTTTACAAGAATAGTCTCCCATACGATATTCAGAACCTGACTTTCTTGTAGTTTATTACTTCTGATTCTTACCCTACATGGATTTGGAAAATATAGATGTCCATCATTATTATTTTCTTTTTAAAAAGCCACATGAACTCAAGAAGCTTATATCAGATCTTAACAGAGGTGAGCCTGAACCAAACAGCCATAATCTGAAGACACCCAAAGTTGAGCGGATTTAAATCCAGATTTTCACTTATAGCTGGCTCCTTGCTACAATGATCCAAATGAAACCCCTAAATCCCAATACCTCTAAGGGTTATAAAAATTCAGATCTTGGTCTAAATGTTGAGAAACCTAGCACTTCATTAAAGGGTTCATCCTGCGTGTGTGACATAAATCCAGCACACTTGCAGGCCTTGTCTAGATAGACTACAAGGAAATTTTGAGCAGCTCACTTTGCAACTTTTGTTTTTGTCCACAACTGGTCTTTGAGATGTATATTAGTTAACCAAAGGAACCAAGAGAATTGGATGTCTAGAGTCTCCTTTTGAATTCATATCTTTTGTGTGTTGGTAAGGTATGCTAACTAAATCAGTTAGCCAGTCCAATAATAAAATTTAAAACACAGTTCTCAAACAGCAGAAATGTATTAAAATTACAGATACTTATACAAAACTATCTGCACCATTCACTCATACTGTCAAAGGCCTAAACATAAATTTTTAGGAATAAGAAATGTTAAATTTTAGGAATAAGAAAATCTCAGCTTTTTTGAAAACAACTTATTTATGAAAGTTCAATATACTTTAATAATTGTACTTTTATATGTGATCTCTGATTGGGTGAAGCACACAGTACATTTGGTATCAACCAATAAGACTGTAATAATACAATAAACACAGAGTGAGAGCAACTGGTTGACTTTGCTGCACCAAAATCCATTAGTTGAAAAAAATAAAATTGACAGCAATCTTTCAGCAAATTAGGAATAAAGGCTTTTCAAATAAAACGTTGTTGGATCAAAGTCTCTTTCTGGGAAGATAAATATTTTGACTCCTAAGTAGGAGCAGGCAGAAACTATTTATTACCCTATGAAAATGTTTCATTCTATTGACATGAGGCTAGGTTTTAAAAACCCAATCTCTCCCTTTTGCACCTGCAACGTGTAGGTACAAATAATTACAGGCCTCAGTTAGGTTAGTTAATTGCCTAACTACCAGATATCTGGACACAGTCAGGTAGACATCTAAGATACATAACTTGGGTCTGAGGTTATTTGAATCCAGAAAATCATGAGTGTACAAATGAAGACAGAGTTAGGTGAAAATCAGACTCTCTCTCTCTTAAATAAAGGAAAATGCATAAAGACATTTCTTACCCCTGGATTGTAGAGGAAGCAGACTTTGTCCATGGGAGTTTGGTGGTATGACCACCATAGCTCAGCACAATGCCTTCCTTTGATACATGGAGTTGCACATGAGGATCCAGGTTGGTAATTTCAAACAGCACGAAGTGATTTCTATTTCTCCCCAGCTTACCAGTAACAGAGATTCCTGAAAGTGCCATTAATGTAGACTAGTCAAGGGATACAATATTAATAATAAGTAAAAAACCAAACCAAAACAAAAAAGCTATTGTTACAGCTCTTTTGTAAGTGTGTTGTATTTAAGTGGCCAAAATTCAGCTCCTGGGCTGCATCCTGCTCCAATTTCCTATCCACATTTGCAGAATTTACTCTCCAGAAGTCCTCTATGGCCACAGTAATGGAAAAGTCATTTGGGGCCAATGGTAATGGCCAGCATATATGCCCCCTGACCTGGGGGCATATATGTCTTGCGCAGATTACTCTTGACCTTGGCAGCCTGGCCAGTGGTGCCTGGAGGGAGCCATAGCCCATGGGAGCATAAGTCCACATTAATTTGACTGGTGGATTGTTAATGTGTGTGCATGTCTGCACTAGAAACATTAGAGCCTGAATCTGTTAAGATATACTGGTGTATAGTAAAGATTAGGGACATGCACAAGTCCCAGAATTTGTATTCATAATCAGAAGCCTCAGCGGGTTGTCCAGGAGGAGGAGCCTCCAAAGACACTAATCAAACCTACCCTTTTAGTGAAAATGTTTTGTTGATAAGTTCCTAACTAGCAATAGTTACCTGTTTATATTATATGTAAGATTTGGCAATCTCACCTTTGTCAGGATCTGATATTAGGTTTATGTAAGCTTGCGGCTGACCATCAATATTTAAACAAATGACATCATTTTGTCTGGGCAGTTGAAAGAGGAAATGTGGATATTCGTTGGCTAAAAACACAGAGAGAGAGAGAGAGAGAGCTCTTAATGTTAATAAAAAAAAAATCCTAATAGTGCTGATATTGCAAGTGTTAGTAGTATTGAGTCAATCGGTTCTACAAAGAATGCCCTTCTAGAATGTGGGCAATGGAATTCTAGTTAGGAGTGAGAACAAAAAGGGTTGTGTAAATGAGTAGTTTTCTATAGTACTGAGGGGCTGGTGTTGTAGAGGGGTAGAATATTTATTTTGTATTTTTAATTTACTACATATGTGCATAATTAAACGTTAGGCAAAGTCCAAAGAATTACAAACACATTATTGTAAAAATCAATATGCAACTAAATGTATAAGGTGGCTACATAGGGTTGCCAACTGTCTAATTGCACAAACCCAAACACCTTGCCCCACCCCTGGCCCACTCCTTCCCCAAGGCCATGCCCTGCCCCTTCTCCGAAGCCCTGTCCCCACTCACTCCATCCCCCCTCCCTCCATCACTCGCTCTCCTCCACCCTCACTCAATTTCACCCAGCTGGGGCAGGAGCTGGGGTGTGGGAGGGGGTGCGGGCTCTGGGCTGGGGGATGGGGCCGAGGGGTTCGGAGTGTGGAAGGGGATGAGCCTGGGGCAGGGGTTTCAGGTGCAGGCTCTGGTAGGGAGTTTGGGTGTGGGAGGGAGCTCAGGGCTGGGGCAAGGGGTTGGGGTGCAGGAGGGAGTACAGGCTCTGGGAGGGAGTTTGGGTGTGGGAGGAGGCTCAGGGCTGGGGCAAGGGGTTGGGGTGCAGGAGGGGGTGTGGATTCTAGGAGGCAATTTTGGTGCATGAGGGGGATCAGGGCTGGGGAAGCGGGTTGGGCTGCGGGAGGGGGTGTGGCCGAAGGGTTCAGAGTGTGGGAGGGGGCTCTGGGCTGAACCTGGGGCAGGGGGTTGGGGTGCAGGAGGGGGTGTGGGGTGCGGGTTCTGGGAGGGAGCTTGGGTGTGGAAGGTGGCTCAGGGCTGGGGCAGGGGATTGAGGTGCAGGAGGAGGTAAGGGGTGCAGGCTCTGGCCAGGCAGCACTTACCTCGGGTGGCTCCCGGAAACGACTGGCATGTCCAGCTCCTAGGCTCAGGGGTGGCAAGGTGGCTCTGTGCACTGCCCCTGCTTGCAGGCGCTGCCATTGGCCGCAGTTCCTGGCCAATGGGAGCTGCGGAGTCGGCGCTCAGGGTGGGGGCAGCACACAGAGATCCCCTGGCCGCCCCTGCACCTAGAAGCCAAACATGCCGGCCGCTTCTGGGAGCAGCGTAGAGCCAGGGCAGGTAAAGAGCCTGCCTTAGCCCCACTGTGCTGCCGACCAGACTTTGGCCTATTAAAATATCCCGGATTGCCTTTAATAGTCACCGTGAGATTGAGGCCGATTCCGGGAGACTCCCGGCCAATCTGGGAGGATTGGCAACCCTATGGCTATATGGTGTCATTGAGTTTTAAACAAAAGCCATAACTGAAATCAACCACGTAGCATCAAATTATAGAGGTGCTGATAAGCAATTCTATAGCTAAAAGACATGTTAATTTTTTAATTTACAGTAGGATTAAAATTCCGCCAATTCCACAATTCATTGACAGAATATAGCCTCCACACTTAGCATAATTATTGTTCAATTTATTACTTTTTAAATAAAATAGTTACTTTTACAGGGAAAGTAATTAAAAATAAATAAATAAAATATTGTTCAGTGGACACATCCAATTCCTTGAAATCACACACAGACACACAATCATAACTCTAATTTTAGGTGGGGTTTTTCTTTTGTTTTCTTTAAAACCCCCCCACCAAATTATAGATTTTTAAAGTAAAAAAAAGTCTATGGGAAAGATACATTAATTTTGCCGATGTTGAAGTTCAAGATTTGACTGCAATTCTGAGTATGCGTTGATTATCTATTGGAGTTGAAAGGGAGTTCATTGTGGAGTTGACAAGTCTGAGCATGTGATTGGGTATTGTAATGTTTGTGTGGTAAAGAACATGCATTAAGGTTGAGCTGAATGTTAATGTCATCTTTACTGGTGATTTCCTTGATGTTTAGTGATCGCATTGATAGGAAATACATCAAGTAACCTTAACTGTAAATTAGAGAAGTTTTTATTTTGGGAAATATAATATTGACATCATTTTTTCCCTACAACCTTAGGGATGTGTGTAGTATCTTTTGGTCTGCATACCATTGTGAATATGGAAGGCAGAATTCATACAAATCATTTATACACAAACTGTGTCTCACGATATGAGAGAGAAAATGGAATGATATTACTATCTATTGTATTAGAAATGGTATTTGATCACATAATTAGAAACTGTGCTTCTGATTCTGCTCACTTACACCAATTTAACACTAATGAATTTAAGGGAGCTAGCTCCTGATGTACAGCAGCAAAAGTAAGATCAGAATTAGGCTACATATCATCATGCATATGCACAAAGGCTAGATTTAGCATTGTACATACCACCTTAACTTTGGCATTTCCTGATTTTTGGGGGCTTATACATCATAATCTTTATCAACTCCTATGGAAGCTTGTTTCATTCCATGTGTGCCTTAGGAGATGGGTCTACTGAGGGGAGAGGAAATAAGTATTTTTCATTTCAGAAAAGACAAAGGACCTGGCTCTTCTTTCCACTTAAGTCAATGGCAAAACTTCTGTGACTGCAGAGGAAACAGCATCAAGCTCCAAAAATGGTAAGTAGAGACACTAAGTTTCAAGAATATTTAGTACAAACAGTGAAGAATAAAAAAGAAATATAAAATGATAAATTATTATCTGGTTTGAACAGGGAGCTAAGAGTCAGGACTTCTTGGTGATTGACTATTCATGTGACTTTGGGCAAACCCCTTAATCTTTCTTTGTCTGAGTTTAAACTATATGTAAAAAGGGAATAATACTACCTAACTCCATCCCAGGGATGTAGTGAAGATTAATTTACTTACGGTTTGTAAAGTTCTTTAACATCTTCATGAGAAAAATGTATTATATTATTTATGCTGAATAAAAGCAAAATCAGCTTGTTTTCCTGATACAATCAAGGTGCCTATTCAATAGGTACATTTCTCAGTGTTTTCACCTTATGGAGTTTTGTTGATGTGTTAATTGTAGTGAACAACATGTAGCTTGTTTTGTCAACATTTAGAGTTTTAAAGCAATATTATGACATATATTACTTACTAAGAAGCTGTGGTGTTGTTTGAACAGTCCTGAAAACTAAAATGTTTAAAATTTAGATGAACATTTCAATAAAACATTTTTTTCATTTGAAATATTTAATAAGGGACAATATTGTACCAAAGAATTTTAAGCAGAACTCTCCACTGATTTCAAGAGAGTTCTGTTTAAAAATAAATGCCACAATATGGCCCAAGGAAAAGCAACATATCACATTAGACTTTTGATGTTCAGGGCTAAAACCCTGTTAGAAAGGGCTTGGAAATGTTGTATTTGCGCTAGTTCCATTTAGTGCTGGTGAATGGTCCTGGATTAACAGACCTGGAAATTTAAGTTGTGTATCCACAAAAGAGAAAGAACATGGACACCAGCATAGTAATCTACCCCACTAAAGTGTATCTCTCAACCTGATCTGGACAGACCACTGTTCTGAGATGAGAAGGTAGTACAGTGTTCATGCACGTTCCATTCTTTTAGTCTACACTGGGACCGAAACCAATGTTTTCAGTTATTGACAACTGTAATGGTGAATTTTTGTGATATGGATTCCTTCTCACTAGGAACTAGACTGAGTAATCAGCAAATAAGTACACCTAAAAAACAGAACAGTTACCAGATGGTGGTAATTTTTGGTCACTGCCAACTTGGGATAGATTAGTTCAATGACTAGAAATAAGAGATCACCCATTGTTTTATCAATTCAGAGTCATCCACACACCCCAAAATTCACAGTTAAAATTAATTCTAATAACTTACTGTCTGGTGATTGTTCTGTCATGTCTAACAGTATAGCTCTTTGACCTAATATATTGAAAGAAGAGACCAAAATTTAGAAGATTTTTTAAAAATTGGAATTAGTATTATTAAGCAAATAGTTTTTCAATTTTCTGTTTATGGCATATTGCCCACATTTCCGTCCCTCTCCATCCTGTAGTTGTGGGTCTGACCTATATTATACAGAGGATTTCTCAGGGAGAAGAGATGTATTCTTTCCCCTCTCCAGCCCATGGAGCAGCACTGGGTCTGCACCATGGCTGCAACTCTGAATCTGCAATAGCATTTGCAGCTCTTGCTCCCTCCCCACATGGGAAAATGGCTAGTGGATTCACTGACCATTCATGCAGCCCCTTTACAGTGGCCTTGAACCATGACCCCACTCCATGCACAGCAAAACTGCACCAGATCCACTGAGCTGTGGATCTGAGGACAAAATATGCCACTAAGAAAAGTTAGAAATTATCACTGATAAAAACAAATAACCAGGTCCACTATGATTAAAGATCATGAACTGTAATTGTGTCCTCAAATAGTCATCTATAAAACATGTCAGTGCACAGTCATTGGGAAAGGATGATGTTGGGTAGGAATCCTGCTCCATATGTCTCCAGGGTAAAGAACACAGTAACAACAAAACAAAGTAACTTACCAGTTTTCGGTACTCTTTGAATGTAACCTAAAACATGAGGATTTAAGAACAAGATTCAGTGACCACCCAATGCAAAATATTATGAATGAAGCAGTTTCTATGAGAAAATCTCTCCCACCCTTGCGTGTGTACATACTTTAATTGTAAAGTACCCTTTCCTCCAAACTTTCAGATGGTCCCCTGAATGCATGCAGACATTCTGGCTTTTGGGTCCTGATCCTACAAAGCCTCCTGCATAGATCTGAATTCCCTGCACGCTCATAGGCCACAGTGAAAGTTGAGGGCATTCAGCCCCTTGCAGGATGCAGAACAATTGTGCAATTTCTGGTTTTATGAAGCTAAATGCACTCTAGTTCCCACTTGTTTTCTGTCTCAACGTCTTTTGCTGGCTTGAATTGCTTTGGCTTTGGGGTCACTCAGCTACTTCAGTGCCTCTGTGATTTAGAGCTACTTGAATGTCTTACTGCTTACACAGTAGTAATTTCAGTTCTTGATTTTTAAATTACATTAAAAATGATGAACTTGAAGCTGTAAGTTCACTTACCCCTGGCTAGAGAAACATCAAAATATCCATCACTTCTTACTGGAGAGGAAAAGTTCAATAATTTAAAATAATTCTGCATTCTTTCTTATCAGTTTCAGAACCAGAACTCAAGGTGGGTGTGGGATGTTTTTTTTATTCCCAAATGAAGGTCCTTGTGCATTATATGAGAGCAGGGTTAAGGCTGCTGTGGCAATTTAACTCTATATTTCTTAACTTATGTGATTAAACCCTAAAAGAAATGTTTCATTAATATAATTGTTGTATATAGCTTACATTTATTTTCTTTGGACAGCTAGGTGACTTGAGGAGCAAGGGCTGATCCAAAGAAATACCAGTGTTCCATATTTCAGTCATTGATAACACATTTTGGTTCCTAGTGTAACCCACTCGCAGGTTGGAAGGTTGAGAAGTTTGGTTTTGGTAACAATTCCATGGTTAAAGGTGCATTGCAATTATACACACACTATATCAGTCTGTCTTTCTTATTTATTTCTTAGCTGACTTGTGTGGATGCACCATTGCCCTCTGTTGTCCAGGATCAGTACTACTTAACTTGTGCTGTAGGCCCTGTATAGCCATCACTTAAATGAGAATCTCCAATAGCTGAAGTGGCAGGGGCAGGAAGCTTTTGGGGCAGGAAGATCTGAATTCTATCCCAGCTCCATGAGTTCTGAATGACTCTGGCATGCAGCAGAGTGACAACAGTAAAGTCCTAAGTGGACATGGATTTACTTCCGATCCATACAGTCTCATTTTACTGTTTAAATAGTTTTCAGAACACAGGAGTTGCCATCCCAAATTAGTTCAGTAGTCCAATATCTGTTCTCCAGTTGTGATCAGTACCAGGTGCTTTGGAGGACGGCATGAAAGCTCCAGCGTAGATAACTATGCACCAACATATATCTGCATGGGGGAAGACACCTAATGTCTATATGTCCCTTATGTATTTTTATCCTATCACATGTAGCTACTAGAGTTCTCTTTATCTATATAAATGTCTAATTCTTTTACAAAAATCATTCAAAACTCTGGGTTTCAATTATATCTTGTGGCAACAATGCACAATTTGATATGCCATGTACTGTCTTTTCAAGTTCCATGTACAACCGAATCCAGAGCTGTGGATGAGTCCTATGTATTTCCCCAGTTACATCTGTCAAAAATAGGTATCCAGAGTGATGTTATATCTCACTTTGTAGACAAGCCTGGTATTCATATAGCAGATGAAATCTATTCCCTGTGTGGGTTAAACTATGTCTAAAACCTTGAATTGTGTTTATTACTGGCATTTATTTTCTTCAACTTACTTGTAAGGCTTCATCGATTTTATTTTCAGAGGTTTTAAATTTTAGTAATTTTTTAAAATAGGAAAATTACTTTAAAATACTATTTTGTCCTAAATATATATGCCTGTAGATCATATTCTGTTAGTAAATTAGTATCAAATAAACATCCACAATCATCATCATAAACATGAGACTGAAATGTGTTTTTTAAGCCTGATGTTGATTTAAACCTTTATATGATTATTTTAAGCAAACAAACAGATAATTAAGAGATTAGCGTACTGGTGAGAATACTAACGGGATAAGTGTGCAGGCCTCCATCCGTTAGTAAATGGAGAAAGAGAATACCATGTCTGAATTACATTTCAAGCTAGCATCATGCTTCTTATTGGTAGCATTTTAAAAATGAAATATTTCTTACTACTGTTGCTCTCTTCTTCTCCTTCCCCCAGAAAATACACTACATTTTTACTGACATCTGCTGAGGTTTCATGTGTCTCTATTTGCACTTGTCACTGCAAAATATAAGGCTGACTATGTGCCCACTCATCCCTAGTTAATTGCGGAAAAGTTGAGGAAATGAAGGTGTCATGAACATACAGCTAAGGGTAGCATAAAATCCCTCCTTTACCTGTAAAGGGTTAAGAAGCTCAAATAACCTGGTTGGCACCTGACCAAAAGGACCAATAAGGGGAGAAGATACTTTCAAATTTGTGGGGGAAGGTTTTTGCTGTGTGCTCTGTTGTTGTTCTCTCTGAGACAAAGAGAGAGACCAAGCAAGTAATCCAGCTCCTACTGAAATGACACAGCTAATATTACAGAAATAATAAGTAACAACAAGGAAATGCGCTAGATTATCTTTTGTTTTAGCTTGTGAATTTTCCCTATGCTAAGAGGGAGGTTTATTCCTGTTTTTTTGTAACTTTAAAGTTTTGCCTAGAGGGGAATCCTCTGTTTTAAATCTTATTACCCTGTAAAATTACCTTCCATCCTGATTTTACAGAGGTGCTTCTTTTAC
Source organism: Platysternon megacephalum (assembly GCA_003942145.1). Lineage (NCBI taxonomy): Eukaryota > Metazoa > Chordata > Testudines > Platysternidae > Platysternon > Platysternon megacephalum. Next base: position 533,942 of record QXTE01000124.1, read on the forward strand.
ACTTTTCTTTATAATAAAGTTCTGTTTTTAAGAATCTGATTGGGTTTTTAGTATCATAAAAACCCAAGGGTCTGGTCTGTGCTCACCTTGGTTACCTATTTGGTTGGTATATTATTCTCAAGTCTCCGCAGGAAAGGGGGTGAAGAGGCTTGGGGAGATATTTTGGGGAAACAGGAACTCCAAGTGGTCCTTTTCCTGAATCTTTGTCTAACTCACTTGGTGGTGGCAGCATACCGTCTAAGGGCAAGGAAGAATTTGTGCCTTGGGGAAGTTTTAACCTAAGCTGGTAGAAATAAGCTTAGGGGGGCTTTCATGCGGGTCCCCACATCTGTACCCTAGAGTTTAGAGTGGGGAGGGAACCCTGACAGAAGGGAAGCCTCATCTCTTAGAAGTGGAGAAAGCACTATTAAATAACACTGTAGGAAACCATTCTGCAGTGAAACTAAATGGGTGACACTCTGTATCTGAGGGGAACACCCTGCATCCCCATGTTCATCCTTATAATATGATTGTGTGGTATCCAATGCAAAGTTTGTCATTTCGGATGTCTTCGGGAGGCTCATGATGCACTGAGCATTGTTGTTATAGTAATGTTATGGTAATGCTATAGGTTGTAATTTCATGTCTATAGTTATGAGGCTGAAAATGTGTCCTCGTAGCTTAAAACAAGCCCAGGCAAAACTCTCCAGGAACAGAGGGGCAGTTCACATCTCATCAGGGCATGTATGGGACAAACCCAGCCCAGCCTCACAGGAACAAAGGACACTGGCCTAGGCAGCAACAAAGGATCTGTTGGATTCTTGAGTGAGTCACCCCCCTTCCCTTGGTCAGTCAGGGACTAATGAGGTAATGTTCATCTGACCCTGAAGGGGGGGGGCACAAAGCCAAAAGGGAAGAAAATAACATGATAAAAGGAAGAGACATTTGCCATGCTGGCTCTCTCTTCCACCTCCATCTACAGACCTCACCACCAAGCGACTGAAGCGCTGATCAAAGGGGAGAGCTTGGCTAAAGGGCAACCAGCCAGCTTGTGGTGAGAAGCATCTAAGTTTGTAAGGGCACTGAAAGTGTTAATATCAGCTTAGAATGCATTTTGCTTTTATTTCATTTGACCAAATCCGACTTGTTGTGCTTTGACTTATAATCACTTAAAATCTATCTTTGTAGTTCATAAATTTGTTTGTTTATTCTATCTGAAGCAGTGCGTTTGGTTTGAAGTGTGTCAGAGACTCCCCTTGGGATAACAAGCCTGGTACATATCAATTTCTTTGTTAAATTGACGAACTCATATAAGCTTGCAGCGTCCAGCAGGCATAACTGGACACTGCAAGATGGAGGTTCCTAGGGTTGTATCTGGGACCGGAGATATTGGCTAGTGTCATTCGGTTGCACATTCCAAGGAGCAGCTTGTTTTGAGCATTAGCCTGCTAAATCCAGGGTTGTGAGCTCAATCTTTAAGGGGGCCATTTAGGGATCTGGGGTAAAAAAAAAAATAGTTGTGGATTGGTCCTGCTTTGAGCAGGGGGTTGGACTAGATGATCTCCTGAGGTCCCTTCCAACCCTGAGGCTGTGCGTGAACAGCCCAGGAGTGGGGGTTCTCACAGCAGAGCAGAGTAAGACTGGCTACCAGAGTCAAGGATTGGAGTGATCTAGCAGATCACTGGTCCAGATAACACCAGGGGAACATCACAGTGGTCTGTAGGTTTTTCCATCGCTTACTTCTGTGGTGCTATAATATTTGGGTATGAGAAAAACAACCAAAAAATGAAGGCATGATTTTACATGACTAGAATTGCTTGTTCAATAGGCCCAAAACTGATATAACAAGGGTGCTGCAAGTCAGAATAGAGGTACATTGATCGAGCTGTGCGGGTAGACTAGGAATGCTGTAAGCCAGGAANAGGGGGGGGGGGGGGGGGGGGGGGGGGGGGGGGGAGTTTACAATGTGCCTATTAGACTATCACAGGCTGACTGGCTGAATTGTAATATGGCGTTCCATAACAAGAGGTGGTAATATGATTTAAAAATAAGATTTATTAACAAATTAAAATAAATCCTAACCAAGCCAAAAGAAACATGGGTAAAGTTTCCCTCATTTACTGCAGAATAATCAAGTTCTTTATGATCAATTTTTGAAATTGTCCTCAAAAAGCCATCTTTTCCCATGTTTTTACTATAGGAAGTTCCATATCAGAAGACTCGTGCTGCCTCAGGTTCTACTGATTGGGAATTGCTGCACTTGTGACTTTCAGTTAGTCACAACTAGGCTAGCAAGAAGAGACAAGTGAGGGAGGATTTGATAGCAGCCTTCAAGTAGCTGAAGGGGGGTTCCAAAGAGGATGGAGCTCGGCTGTTCTCAGTGGCAGCAGATGACAGAACAAGGAGCAATGGTTTCAAGTTGCAGTGGGGGAGATCTAGGTTGGATATTAGGAAAAACTATTTCACTAGGAGGGTGGTGAAGCACTGGAATGGGTTACCTAGGGAGGTGGTGGAATCTCCATCCTTAGAGGTTTTTAAGGCCCGGCTTTGAGCAGGGGGTTGGACTAGATGACCTCCTGAGGTCTCTTCCAACCCTAATCGTCTATGGTTCTATGACAAATGGCTGCTTATAGCTAGGAAGTAAATGGTAGAGTCAAATCCTTTCTACTCCCAGCCACTGAGGAAACCACTATTTCTCTCCACTTCAGAGAAGGGGAAAAGAACAAACCTGAGAGAATATCTTTTATTTGGAACACTAATCTTTCTTTTCAACTTTAGCTGAGCTGCAGTCCCACTGCACCATTCGGGTAGCCCATATAACAGGGGGGAAAAGAGTTTAGGGGGAAGTTAAGAAAGAATACAGTGCTGTAACAGTGTAGAGAAAAAGCAAGAAAAAGAGTAAGTCACCTTTCACTCCCATTCTTCATTCCAACTCCTTGCCATGCAAATACATGGTAAACAATTCCCAAATGAGAATAAAAATTAATAATTAATGGGAAAATATCCTCAGTGTCTTGAGGAGAGGAAGGAATAGAAGTCTCATCCTCCTACTTCCGGAGCACTACTCTCAGAGTTCCCTAAACAAGACACAGGATGGCAAGAAACCTCATTCCTTACTCTGCCATTCCCTGAAAGCTCTCATTCCCCAGACAAGTAAAAGTTCCTATTAAGGCCACCTTCTATGGCTTGCTTCAAACCAGTATTATTTGTTCCTTGCTTTTGGCAGTAGTAAATAAAAATAAGTAATTTTTTTAAATATACAAAAATTCTAATACATATTCTCATGTAACTGCCAAAGTAACTGTAGATGCTACAGATTATATCTCTGAATTGCTTCCAGAAGATAAAATAAGTTATAGAGATTTCCTCTATTCCAAAACTAGTTAATTACAAGACTGCTCTATGTGAGAAAATATCACCATTGCAAGTTGCAATGCTGTTCATTTCAGCTACACCAGTGAAGCAAGATGACAAACAACACTCACGGCAGGGTTCTCATGGTTCCCAGCACAGGTCCCAACAGCTGTCAATAAAGAAGTCACTGAAGACAGTGGAGGGGGACTGTAAAATTACACCAAATGAACCAATGCTATAGTAATGCTAGCACTTAATGGCCACATTGCAGCAGCGCAGTATAACCAGATGCAGGACATACAATGTTGGAGAGACTTGCTCTGAATAAGTATTAAGGTGCTGGCAACACTTGTGCGCCATCATGGCAACTTGTGCTTATGGAGTGGAGGGAACAGATTCATATACCAGTGCAAAGATTGCACCATCCCAATTCAGGGGATGTGAGAGCTGGTGCAGTCCACAGGCAAGTTAGGGGAGCCCTGAGGACTGTCCTCCCACAGTTGCACCTTTACTGTAATGGCCCTTGTGGTTTTTGCAGGGGTGCAAAATTGCAAAGGCACATGTCTGCCCCAACCATGCCTCCTCCCTGTTCCAATATGTCCCTCCCTTTGGCCCACCCCTGCCTATCTGGCACAGAGGGGTTGTAGCACAAACATCAAAACTGACCAGAAGTGTGTTTGAAATGGTGATGACAGTGGAAAATGTCTCCAGTATAGACCAGCCTAGCAAGACCAGAAGATCCGGGTTGCAATGTAGGGCATGACTATTAAAACAACAGATACAAGTTTTCCCAAGAATGTATAGGTCCAATTCTGCTCTTGAAATTAATTTTGACTTCAGTGGAAGCAGCACCAAGTTCTGTCTGTGCCCTGTGTAATTTAGACCTAAAATCTTGAAATGTATCGATTAATATAATTAATTTTTTATGTGCTAGCAAACCCCCAGTTTTCATTTTGAAACATACGACTTTCAGAGAATTTTTAAACTGTTTTTAATACAAATGGGCTAAGATTTTAGAACAAAATATATATCTATTTTTTCACTACAATCAGAATCACTAACATGAGATTTAAATGTTTGAATACTTTAGATTATTATTTAAAGAAATAAATTCAGTAGTTGGAAAAGTAAGATAACTTACACATACTCTCATCATGATGCCTTCTGTAACTTAAGGCTTTCGTTTTATGGCTTTTTGAGAGTTTACCTGGTGGCAGAAAATACAGTCAATACCATTTATCACTTCAAAAGTTTTTTTAACTCTTGTTAATACTCATATGAGTAAAGGCTGCAGGACCAGCCCTAAAAGCGCTAGAAAGAGAGACTTCCTACTTTGGGGGCTAGATTATTCTCACCACTCCCTATGTGCTGCCTTCTGTTGTTCATAGTTCACATTTTACCCCTATTTCAATTATACATTTTCCAGTATCAAAATGTTTCCTCAAATAAAAGACAAAACCTCATTTTAATATTTCACAGCTAATAGGACAAAATCTGAGCCTATTCATGTGTCTGTAGAAACGACAAGGGGAATCCACACTTTGTTGCTTCTGTAGGCCAACCTCATTGCATCCCCCAATGCTTCCTTGCATCCCTCCATTCTTCCCCTGGAAGCTCCCTGTCTGCCACCTCCTCATCCTCCTTTATTTCCGGGACTCTCTGGAATGCCCCACTCTCTCATGCCAGGCTCTATGTTCCCCTGTTGCCCCCTGGAGAGAGTCTCTTATCATCATGTCAGATTGCCAGGGTCTGCTATTTTCATCCACATGCAAGGGTCTGTGTGCATAGCCATTCCCCACTTAAACCATACCCCCTAATTTTCCATTTTCCTTCTTTCCACCATACTAGGGCATCTGTGTTCTTCCCTTTCCCCCATGACAGGTTCACCTATTCCTCCCCCCCCCCGGCCCTGTGCCTGGGGATCTTTTGGCCCCACCCTATTCCCCTGCAATTTCCCCCTTCCCCCACCATTATTATTTCTTTTCATTGTGTCTGGGGGATAAATCATTCAGGGTGTCAACATGTTAAACTCTGTTGGGATGGGCAGAGATGAGTTAGGGTGTTGTTATGCTGGAAGATGTTAATGGGCACCATCAACCAGTTCTTTGACCTATAGACAGCTGCAGAAGTGCCTTAAACTGCCGCTCTACTAAACAGATGGCAGGAGCTCCATGTGTCCCCTGCTTTCCTTCTTCTGGTTTTCCACTTTCTCCCCATATCAGTATGTCTGTGCTCATTCATGCCTAGAACATTCTTTGAAATTTTGAAATTGATCAGATGCAGCATTCAAAAGTTATCACTTTACAGACAGACTAATTTTCCTGTGCTTCCCCATGTAGACAAGCCCAGAGAAACGCTATGAAGTTGCGTGGAAGGCCTCAAAAGCTCAGCCAATTAAGGAAAAATTACTTGAAGAGCTGAGATCGCTTACGTGAAAATCCAGTAAATCTTGACTTCTCATTATCTAGACAGAGGAATGATGACAGATTAGGATCATAACTTCAACCACCAGTTGCTGATGTACTCAAATGTGTTTTAGTAAACAGGAAAATTGGGGGAAATAGGAGGGGTTCATTGTCTGAATAGCATGGCAAAGAATTTGTTTTAAGAGAATTGTAGATGTAGTAGACAAAAGCCCTATAAGAAGTGACATTCTTTCTAGCCTCTGCTCTTTATTTACTAGTTTCAGTTTAATCAGAGAGAGAAATGAACAAGATTTTCTTGAAGCGGGCAGGGAAGGAACTTCAGCAATAAGCATTTGCTCAGTATTAATTCATATAATTAACTACTTATTTACTATTCCCCCTCCATTTAAATAGTAGTCTGAAATTAGACTTGCAGTGTGTAACCCGGTTTACTTCATTGCCACCGGAAACTAGATCATGGAGATAATGGATCTGCAACTCTTGATTGTATTGTTTGTAACCAAAATAGGATCATTCCAAATTGAATTTACCAGATTCAGTCGGCTTGTTTGCCAGCTGGAGTTTCTGTTGATCATCAGGTTTGGTGACCACCATGGAAGTGAGAGGTGTAACAAAACTGTACTTCATAGATAGCTCCAAAGCTCGGGCCACCTGCAGGTTTTTCTGCTGTTCCTCTTGAGCTGAAATACTAATGTTGGCATTCATGACTTAAAAAAATAAAGTGAACTTTTCAGCTGACTACTAGTCAGGGGTCCTCAAACTTTCTCCTAGGGATTTTCTAGTAACTTTAAATATGAGTAGTTTCATTAGAATAACTCAACTATTCATGCCTATACAATTATGCCCATGCTCATGTGTTTGCTGTATCAGGGCCTCTGTAATTACAAGTAAACATAAAAGTGGACCTTGAAAGTGCATGAATTATGGACATCCCTCAATCATTTGTGGTTGGCAACACCTACACTGGATATATACTTGACTGTACTATGGAAGCTCAGTATAGTCCATATAAATAAATACTATAGCAATTCACAATAATAATCCAAAACACAGCAGCATATAACACTGTCAAACTGCAAAGTATTGGATCATTATTATACAGTACTGAAGTATTATTTTCACTGGGTATATTTTTAAGGCTATGTGCAGGAATATTCACACTTTCCTTTCCCATCATGTGAATAAAGAATCTATGGTTTGTTTTTATGAAGAAGTTTATAAATTCATAATACACAACATGAGGATTTTATTAGCTTACGATTTTTCTAGCAGCTGTTGAATGGTTAAGTAAGCCCACAATCTCTCAATGAAATTTCCAAAAATGTACTTCTGATGTTGAAATACCTTCTCCTTTTCTCTTACATTTGCTTTCTCCTTAAAAATCAGGTTACTAGTATGCTGAGAGAGAGAGAGAGAGAGATTGATCCTCAAGAGATAATTTAAAGACAATCATATTTTTAAGTTTCAAGACCTTACCTAGTTCAAAAATAATATATTTAAAAGATCCTGAAAAGACCAAGCAAAAAAAATTGATGTCAGCTATAGGATACTTTTTCCCCAATGAAATTTCTTAGTGTTTGGATAGCAGGCAGCTGCTTACAATATTTACAATAAAATTGCCCTGCCATATTTAAAGTGCGCCAGTGTTAAACTATTTAAATTAAATTAGTTATAATAAATCAATACATACCATCAGAGAGCTACATTCCATAGTAGATGGGTGTTATCTTATTCTCAGTTTAGCTGCCGGAATTATCAAAAAAATCTCATTCTTTACACGATTAATTAAAATGATATTTTAACAAGATATATGCCTCAATGGAATATAACAACTTAGATCTCAAATACCCATGAAATAATTTCTAGTCATAACTGAATAACTTTCAGAAGCTCCAGAAAGACTAAAAGAAGAAACAGCTAATAGGACATAATAGATGCTCTATTTGTGCCACATTAGTGATTACATTATTTAATTACACTCATATCTGACATTTCTTCTTCCCAAACTATTCTTTATAAATAAACCACTGTTTAGAACATGTGGTGATACTTTATGGACCAACAGAACCTCTCTCTGGTCTGTACATATCAGAAGCAGAGGTGAACATAAAATGTATACAAGATATTTTAAAAAAAGTTTTATTGATGTACAGAAGAGACCATGGAAATTTCAAGAATATGCCCCTTACAGTATATGTACAAATTTCTCTTTGTGTAGAAAACTCTCAGGACTTATAAGTACTTACTGACTGAGCTTGAATTTCCACTGGCAAAACATCAGGTTCATTGTCAATTCTTCCAGCTACCACAATTTCAGAACCATCAAAAAACAGTTTGAAACTGTTCTGAGTTAATTCCAGGATGGAATTTTCTGGATACTGTATTTCAATATCCTTTAATATGGGAGTAGCCACTTCTTGATAAAAGCCCTAGAGAGAGAGAGACCAAGTGTTTGTATAACTCAAACTCTAAGTAAGTAACCTGTCAAATATTTAAACACATCTCAAAAGGTCTGGTGTTTTCTCTTCCTATAAAACTATATTAGGAACTCCCTTTATACTCTGCCTAGTCTATTAGCATATATGACTGGATTTACATTGGATTTGGATTTCCATGGATAGCGACACAGGGAATCTGGTGGATTACCTGTGGTATCACAAATTCTGTTTCACCGGTGTGCTACTTTAATTCCAGGATTTAAGGTGACTACATTTCACATTCTGACTAATGATGAGGGGGAACTTCAATAGGCTCCAAGGTTCAGTTCAGATGGGCACACAGAAACACAAATACAGATCTGATTCACTTGGAGCTGCATAATGGAAACTTCACAAAATAAGCCTTTTTGGCAAGGGTTAGTGAAGTTATTTTTCTGACCAGACAAGCAATTCCACATAAGCTATATTTCTCATGGTAATTTGGTACTTCAGTATCCACCCAGAACTAAAAAATAAAGGCATATGGAGAGGGGAATGGTCAAACTTTTTCAAATATTCAGAAAACTTTCAGGTCAGTTTATTGGTGAGAGTTTATAGTTGAGCTTGACCAATGTGCTCCCGTGCTGTGTATCAAATTACAGGCTGGATGCCTAGAGTTTTGGATAGTTATCTTTTTTGTTTTAGAAACAGAAATAAATAAAACTAAAAAATCTGAACCAGGAATCAAAATTTCTACAGTATCATTTCTATTAGAGAATGTATCTTTCTGTAACACTAAATGACAGATTTCATCTCTTCGCACAAAATTATAATTTTTCACTCATTTGCCCAGGAGAGATGGGAGAATTTCAAGATTTGGCCCTGTGTATGCCACAAACGTTTTCGTTCACTCTAAAAACTGGCCTTTCATTTGGACACAAAATTTGAGGAGAAAACCGATACCACTTTTTGCTCTCTTTGAGATCCCACAAAGGTTTTCATTTAATTTGGTCTCAAGGTTAAGAGTTTCATGGCATGCCTTTAGTTGATTTAAATAGGCCAGAGTCACTCGTTAATATGTTTCCTAAATTATTAACAGAACCCTACCTGGAGCTGCAAATCTGAATCAGAGTCCTCGTATATACGACGAGCTATTCCTCCATTATCTAGGGCCATCTTCTCAAGGAACTTGTAACTGACATCAAAACCAAAGCCAAGGCAATAGAGGACATATTTTCCTTTGATAGCCTTCTGTATATTTTGTTGAATTATTTCAACATCTTGAACACCTGTTATTAAAAAAATGAAAATACAGTGTGTGTGTGTGTGTGTGTGTGTGTGTGTGTGAGTGTGTGTGAGTGAGAGAGAGAAAATATATATGTGTGTGTGTGTGTATATATACAGAGAGAGATGGGGGGGTTTAAATATAGAAAGACAGCAATGAGATGTACTGAAATTTTTGCTTCAAACGTCTTACGAATAATTCAAAGTAAGTGAAACTTTAAAAAAAATAAGTTGTTGAATTCTGCTTAGTTGAGGATGAAAATACCACTCTGCTTTCTCAGTGACTGGGTCTAATTCTCCACCTAATACACTCATGAAACACCTATTACTATTATTCAGATCACTCCAGTTACATACAGTGTTTTACAAAATACATGGGTTAGACATGTCTCTGTCTCAAGGAACTTACAAATTGATTTGGACAGCTACAATACAAACAATTAAAGGTGGAGGCACAGGGATGGAGATGGAAGACATTAACAGAAATTATACATATATATATATAGAGAGAGAAAATAAATTAGCTCATGGGCAAGCCAGATGAACTGTGATTTAAAAACTTCATTGGTTCTCTCCCTGCCCCCATTTAGCCACCACTCTGGTCACTGGATTGAAGCTTTTCATACAACACAATATTCAAAATCACTAAGGGCCAATCCTGGAACCTCTCCTTATGTGAGCAATCCCATTGATTTAGTGTCACATGATGACTCAGGAACAGAATTAAGGTCTTCAGACTCCGGCTACGTCTACACTACCCGCCCGGATCGGCGCGTAGAAATCGATATAGCGGGGATCGATGTATTGCGTCTCATCTGGACGCGATACATCGATCCCCGAACGCGCTCACATCGACTCCGTAACTCCAGCAGGGCAAGCGGAGTTAGCGGAGTCGACGGGGGAGCCGCGGACGTCGATCCCGCGCTGCGAGGACGCGAGATAAGCGCGGGTAATTCGAAATAGGATACTTCGACTTCAGCTACGCTATTCCTGTAGCTGAAGTTGCGTATCTTATTTCGATCCCCGCCCCTAGTGTGGACCAGCCCCCAGTCTCCTGCTTTAACTACTAGACCAGCACTATCTTAATTTATGTAGTAATATTATGGGACAAAGGTAATTTTCCCATCTTTTTAATCTTTTAATTTTGTTTTTAGTTAAAAAAACAGTCATTTGGATTGTGAGAGTTAGTAGACAGGCCTACCCCTTATGGGTTTTGCATATGCAGGGGTCATGGGTTGACTCTATCTTGCAGTCATTGAAAAGAAGCAGATGCCTCATGCAAAACTTTGAAAATCTTTGTTCAGAAACAATTCTGCTCATTTCAGGGCCTGCAATTTCAGTGTTTTCTTTTCTAGTTGCTTAAGGAAATTAGCATGAAAACAGAATATTTTGTTTCTTAAGGACTCATCTGAACTTGGTGCATGTTTCTCACATGTCATAACTACTTAATTGTGTCATCAGAATTAGCTGTTTAATTACTTTCTCACATCATAATCCCCCAATCTTGTGATATCACAGTGAGTTGCTAATTAAGATCAAAATTCACAAAAGATTACAGAATAAAAGGTACTATTAAAACATACAGTCAGATTTTGGGAAGTGAGGGGAAAGTGTTGTAACCTAAGCCCAAAAGGATGCACACATATAGTACACAAATGCAGCACTGATGTGTGCCCATGGTTTAGCTTCAAGTATCATAGAATCATAGAACTTGAGATCAGAAGGGACCATTATGATCATCTAGTCTGACCTCCTGCATGATGCAGGCCACAAAAGTTGACCCACCCACCCCTGAAATAACTCTCACCCTTGACTCAGCTGTTGAAGTCCCCAAATCCTGATTTGGCGACTTCAAGCAGCAGATAATCCTCTAGCAAACGACCCCTGCCCCATGCTCGGAGGAAGGCGAAAAACCTCCAGGGCCTCTGCCAATCTACCCCGGAGGAAAATTCCTTCCCGACCCCAAATATGGCGATCAGCTGAACCCCGAGCATGTGGCCAATATTCTCCATCCTGACACTTAGGAAAAGGCTCCCAATATCCCAACATTTAAAATCGGTACTAACTCCCAGGTGGCACATTATTGACCTATTGAGTAAATCAAGTTATCCTATCAGATCATCCCTTCCATAAACTTATCAAGCTTAGTCTTAAAGCCGGAGAGGTCTTTCGCCCCCACTATGTTGCCTTCAGGTTTCAACCATACATAGCTAGCCTGCCTCACCTCTCACAGACTGTAAGTTGCACAAGGGATTGTGTTTAGATTGTGTTTCTTGTTAAAGGGTGTACGCTCAAACATGCAGACTATTGCCACCATCTCAAGTTCAGCTCTTTCCACGTTCCTTTCATGTATAGTTTGTAGAAGTAGCCTCTCTCCAGATTTTGAGTGGTCCAAGAATAGGTGAGAACTTCCATCCCACTCCTGGGCGTGGGTTTTCTAGTATACAGACCATGTACGACAACTACCAGAATGTGAACATAAAAGATGCATAATTAGGGGAGGGGGAATTGCCTTACTGTGATTAACTTACCAACAGTGGGTTGACCATCTGTCAGCAAAATTATCATGGAAATGCTGTGTGCTTGCAATATCTCAGCATAGTTGGCCTTATCCAGTGTGTTTGCTGCAGTCAGTAGGGCATTGTTGATATCTGTTCCTGCAACAGAGAAAATACACACGATTCTACATCTAAAAACAATCAAAAGAACCCAATCAGTTCACCTCAGTTTTAAAGAGGCATTTGACTGGATTTAAAAAAATTGTAAAAGGTGGCGAATTTTGAGAGAGAGAGAGAGGATGATTTGAGCTTTTAAATTACTTGGTTTGCTAATGATATTGAATTGTACATTAGTTATTCTGGGGTATTTTGTGAAGAGGAACATAGACAGGGGCCCTTTTTTAGAGTTTCAGCAGATCCATATAAAATAACTACCAGTATCTGTGAGACCAGAATTTAAGAAATGTTACTTGGATTCATTTGAGGAGTCTAAGTAGGGTGACCAGACGTCCCGATTTTATCGGGACCGTCCCGATATTTTGATCTCTGTCCCGCGTCCTGACCGAGCTTTGGTCAGGACGCGGGACAGAGATATCCGCAGGCAGCACTTTTTTTTTTTTTTTCTCAGCCGCCCTCCCCCCCTCCCCATGCGTCCCGATATTTTATTCCCCTCATCTGGTCACCCTAAGTCTAAGGATTGTGCCGCTCACTGATGGTCTACATTGATATCAAATTCTGAGGCCTGAACATTCAATCAAGTGTAAAACAAAATTAATAGCAGAAGAATAGAAAGTAAAATAAACTTTTGGGCATCACTGTTCACTAATGGTTATATTAACCTTTTGCTTATAAAATAGAGCTGTATGAGAACTGGAATTTCCATTTTATCAGAACAAAACATCAATTTTCCAAATTTCCTTTGAAACCAACTTTTTGAAAAATTTCTGTTTCAAGTCAATTGAAATGTTGAATTTAGATTGACTTTATTTTTTTAAATTTTATTATATATTATAATGTTATAGAAAATAAAATATACCTTTAAAAGTTCTTTCAAAATGGAAAATTGAAACATTCCATTCTAATAAGGTGAACCTTATCAAAACAGTTCATTTCAATTATTTTTAAATTAAATATTGTGAACATTTCAATTTTGACATATTGGCCTTTTCTGAGGAAAAATGTTCTACTGGAAAATTTTCAACTAGCTCTATTATAAACAATCATATATATAAAAAGGAAAAACTCCCTTGCACCTTACATTTCATAACTGTAGTGGAACATCTGTATATGTGCATATAACAGTTTACTTGCCAGTTGATCTTATTAATGTAACCAGTCTTCCTGTCCCTTTTCATCCCTAGCATTTGTTAAAAAATAACTAGTACTTCCTGTTTAAAATTAGTGTGTAAACTCTTTGAGACAGGTATCATGTCTTATTTGTTCTGAAAAGTGCCATATAACATAAATTAATAACAACAGTTTGTTCTAGGAGTTATTTCACATACTCTGTGGTGAGTGTCTATGTTTAAAAGTATTTAGATATCATCTTTACCTCCACGAGCCATAACAGTTTTAACATATCTTTTAGCACTTTCCACATTTTGTCCAGTTGCTTGTAACAAAGTATTCTTCCATTCAGTAACCAGGCTATTAAAGGTTATTAAACTAAAATGATCTTCAGGTCTGAGGTCTTCCAAAATCTTCAGGAGGGCATCTCTTGTCTGTTAAAAAGTGGGGGGAAAGTGTATTTTTTGTTTTGTATTTTATCAGAATTTGAATTTAAAATGGAGCTGCAGCTTATTAAGATACCTTTATTTTACTGCATAGTTTATTTTAAATAATGAGGTTTCTCTTCAGAAGAACGTAACATATTACAAGTACAATATTTGTTTGTGTTATACACCCGAGTGCAAATGTTGTAATTCACTTTGTCAGCGGTTTCAAATTTATAAACTTCGGCCCATATATAGTTGAATAAGGAAGAATCTCTTGATATGTAAATCCAATCCTTAGGACAAGGATACATTAGAGACATCATCTAAACTTTCCTTGTACACATCTAGTTTTGCCAACTCTTGCAATTTTATTGCGAGTCTCATCATATTTGATGTTGTTCTTAACTCCCAGCTGCTGGAATCAAGAGACTGCAAGAGAATCTCAGCTTCCATTTTAAAACAATTTCTAATTCCCATGGTTGTGGAAAAATTAAAGCTTGAAAACATGAAGTGAGTGAACTTAGTAAAGCTTCAGAAATCAGAAGGCAAATAAAACGAACCCCAATTTTTTAAATTTATAATTTTAAGCCAGTTTCATAATTTTAGGGGGTTGACTCTTTTTTTTTTTTTAAACTTTTTGGGTTGGCAGTACTGCACAGCTAAACACCAACTTCTGTGACAGTGCCATTATCACTTCATTATGCAAATTGTTCTTCTCTCTGATCATCTTTACAGTAAAAAGCATGGGCCATAATCAGCCCTGGTGTAAATCAGTGGAGTTGCACCCACTGTATTTAGCCCTGTGTGTTTATTCACTTGAGTAACGGTTAAAAGGATTGGGTCCTAAAATATGCAAAGCTTACACAACCATTTCAGTAACTTATTCTGGAGAAGGAGGAGAAGAAGGAGGTCACTGTAATACTGTTTGTTTCAAGGACTGGTCATCGAGGCTCGGGTGGAATGGCTTTGAAAAGTGGAATATGAGGTGGAGGATCAGGGCATTTGTTAGGATTCCATAATAACTTTATATTTCAATTTGGGGCCATTACAGGTGACCTAATCTTGTAACTGTAACTGATGCAAATACTCTACTGAAGCCCAGTTCTACTCCCAGTGAAGTCAATGATTAAAACTTCCACTGGCTTCATTCCACTGTGATCTTATTTCTTCCCACTTTTATTAAAACAAAACAAAAAAACGGAAGCAAAATTTTTCATATGCGAACAACTAAGTTAGAAAGCTAGAACTTTATTAAGATGAGATATCTATAACAACAGCCATGTCAGGAAGGGGTTAAACTTTAAAATTATCAAGTTAAATAAAGTTGCATGTGCATATTTCCAAGAGCAAGATGGCTTCTAGCCTCTGAAAATGTTGCATGTCTACAGAAGTAGCATGAGTTTTAAAACTGAACGTCATTGTTATTTCCTAGAGTGAGATAGTGCTGCTGGTATATGAAGCACCTTTAGAAATTACAGTGGAGGCATCAGCTTTTATTTATACAATAGCACAGACACTGTGAATAAATATACAAATGTAATTCTGTATTTAAGAAGTGAGTTACCTGTTGAATTTTTCTGCCTGACATAGAGCCACTTTGATCTACAACAAAGATGACATTTTTGGGAAATGTTGGCATTTCACTGGGTGCAAAGTAATGCACGAAATACCCATTTACGATCTGAAACACAAAAAAGTTAATACATACAATTTACATCTTGCATTATTGTGACATAGCCACAGGATCAGATCCATCATCTGCTTACTAGTCTTCTAGACAAATCCAAACTGTATTTCCTGAAAATAATTGTTGAAACGTAAGTTTTAAAGAAAAACACCACCATCTGTATAGTGTAATTCAAAAGACAATCATATCCTGTTTTCTCTACTACACTCAATGGGACTATGCAATTCTTAAGAAGGGTGCTCTTCCATCATAAACAGAATTTTATCAGGACAGTTAAGGTCAAACATCTAAGCTTTGTCAAAACAAACTTTTACAAAACCCAACATCAAAAAATAGGTTTCCTTAGACTTCTCTTTCAAAACATTCAATAGAAAAGATTCGTTTGGAAAGAAATAACATTACCCTATGGTGTTTGCAACCTAAATTTTACAGTATCCTGCAAACACAGAAAAAACAGAA
Organism: Platysternon megacephalum; assembly: GCA_003942145.1. Taxonomy (NCBI): domain Eukaryota; kingdom Metazoa; phylum Chordata; order Testudines; family Platysternidae; genus Platysternon; species Platysternon megacephalum. Next base: position 549,761 of record QXTE01000124.1, read on the forward strand.
AATGAAACTGACTAGAAATAAAATTGAAATTTACTAGTCCATTTTCATTGCCCTGACTTAAAAAAAGCAGAGTAAACAAAACAATAAAAATGATTAAATGTAAATTAAGTTTTTAACATTTTGTATTAATAATCCAAGAGGTTGTTAGCAACACTATTGGGGAGAAGGAAGTGAGTCTTGCTCCAGCAGTGGAGCAAGAAGGACCTAGCTGCCTGGTAGAGACAGGGGTACCTTGGACAGAGCAGTACTGGGAAAGGGCAGGCTGAGCTGGGGAGCCCTGGCCTGACGACCTCCCAGGCTGAGGCCTTGTGGCAAAGGCCTGAGGAGGTACTAGGGCTGCAGGGAGGCAGCCAGGGCAAGAAAAGGCAGCCGGTCCAACCCCCTTGCCAGTGATGAGTGGCCATTTCAGACTGCAGTTTGCCCCGAGAGAAGGGGCTAGATGACGACTGGCAGTAGCCACTGAGGCAAGGTGGATATAGGGGGTTGGGGGTTCCCCAGGGAGGGGAGACCCAGAGCGTGGGGACACTGCCGTGGGGCAGCACCCCAAGGTAAAGGGCACTGTGGTCCGGGAGGGACGTTGGGCCTGAACTGGTGGAGATAAAGGGACTGCAGAGGGGCAGGTAAGGGCAGGGGAGAAACCAGCCAGAGGAGGGCACTCCTGAGCTGGATGAGCTAATTCCCGGACTGACCAGCAGGAGGCACAGCACTCGTGAGTGCCCCGCCCTGTTACAAGGGCATGTGTTGGTCTACAAACTTTTTAAACAGATCTGTTCTTTTATAACAAAAATCTTATTAAAATTGTTTTACAACGTAAATAGAGATAAATGTAGTATATACACAAGTAATTACTGTTTAACAGTTGTCTAAATCAAATTCAGTTAATCTCATTTACAAAAAAGACTGGCAAGTAATCCTTAGGTCTGCCAGCATTTGAAAATCCCCTTTACAGAAAAAGAGCATGGTGCAATATAAGACTAATTTGTCAATGGATGGTGCTTTCTGGGTTTACTGATTACCTTCAACTCCTACTCACTCTGGATTGATGACTACATTTTTTTAATTGTACTATAGCACTTTCAGAATCTATCAACCCATGATGATCTCTCTCATTTGCACTTCCAGACATATATTTGTTACCTGTATATCTCCTGCACTGACACTCCTTTGAACATCGTAACATATGATAAAGTCTCCATCTAGGAGGGTTTCCTCAAGTTCAGGACTCTTCTTTTGTTGAAGTATTGTTGGTTTAAATAAAATATGAGCCTGAAAATTAAACACAAAAGCAACTAAACTAAGATTAATCACAAAAATAAATAGCAACTAACAATAACAGATACATTCCCATTAGCATTACTTGAAAGGTAGAGAAGTATGCCCTTCTGGCCAAAACCTTGAGAGCTAAGGGTTACCCGGTCCAGACGCATGCACTGATCGTCAGAGCCTTAGGGGCATGCGACCCCAGTAACAAGCGAGTGCTGAGAGAATGGGGAATCAGTCAATGCTACGCTCAGCTGATATGGCAACTCATGGTGTCGGATGCCATCAGGTGGTCGAGGGACATCTACATAGAACACATAACTGGACATCGGCAATACCAGGAGGGATGAGCTGGAGTGCCAATGAGAAGCGCAGTCAGGAAAGTAACAAATACTTTCCTCATGGATTGTATTTTCTAAATGGACAACCAACCTAATTCTCAATTACTGAGGGACAATCTTCACTCATTGATATATTTTGCTTTCCATAACCAAATCTCTGTACAACTTTTCATGAGTGGTATACCCGAGTATTCGGATTCTAATATCTAAACTGTATTCTTAAATCTATTCACCTAAATTTGGGTTATTGCTGATTATGTACTCTAGGTATCATGTGACTTTTAAAAACTAACTTTATATTTGTGGATAATCTAAGCACTATACCCAGATGTACAGACACTCTTTTCCCAACCTATGTATTATATAATTTTTTTAACATTAGCTTTAATATAATTTTCCTGATGATGTTTTACCTTGGTCTCATTCTGCACCTTTGTAAGAGCTTCAGTTAACTCATTTGTCATAAAGGTGCTGTCAGTTTCCAGGAAGTTTATACCCTGGGGTTCAAAGATGTGGACATCAATCTGAAGGAAAGAAGGAAAATAGGTCAGCGTCATTTGGCAGCTGCAGGGTTGCCCAAACAAGGTAGCAGCATTTATTCCTAAAGCCTCTAGGTGTAGCTTACCTGAAAGTGTTTAACAAGCTGCTTGGGTCTGACCTTAAATAACAATTCATACTTCCCCAGCTGTCGCTTCAACAACTCCTCATATATCAGCTCAAAGGTAACCTTACTGTCTGATGCAACGTTGACTGAAACATGAAACTGCTCTAGTTTCCTTCCAGTGGTTCTGAAAATAAGCAAAATTGACATTTAGCTTTTTACTGTGATATTTGCAGGGGATGTTGCCAAAGTTTTCATTTGTCTGGGTTAAAGAGTGGTCAAGTGGCACAGTCAAGGAGAGAGAGGTCACTTTATTTAATGTAAATAAGACTTGTTCACATCCCATGGAGAGATACTTACCATTTCAAAGTTTTTAGTGTACAGTATCTATTCTATATGTAGGAGATGAGTTTAGATTTGTAGTAGAAACCTAGAGGCACTGGTGGTTGGAATTAATGCCAGTGGCGGTAGGACTGAATAACTGGAAGCCCAGACTGAATATTCTCCTTCAGTGCAATATTGCCTAAAATTCTGAAGCAGTGTTAGGTCCTGAACCTACAACGGGTTATGCCTACGCATGCTGTGACACCCCAGTGTAGCCCATAGAGCTTTCTATCCAAGCCCATTTCTGGGTGGACTATGAATAATTCCCCTTGCTGCACTTATTGCTTAGATCAATTTTAATCTAGCAACTCTTTACTCTGTGTAAGAGACAGGTTTTTTTTCATTTTGCCATGGATTTGAAACACATTTTGGTGGTATCCATTTTTCACCTGAGTGCTTAGCCAAAATTCAGGGTCCTGCAGGTTGTTTCATTTGGAAGAGAAATTAATGATGGAGCCATGTATTTCTTTGATGCAATCCTGTTTATTTACAAATAATACACCAAGTCCAGTTTCCTTGAACTCAGGGGGAAATCAAACAGCTGGAGATATTTCCTTTGCTCACCTTTCCAAGCAAGTACTTAGCCTCCAAAAGCTCTCTCTAGGCTTTTTCTTAGGGCTGTGTACCCAGAGCTTGTTCTGCCATCTCCTTGGCGTTCTGCTCATTCTCTGAGGCCATGTCTACACTACCACCTATGTTGGCAAAACTTATGTCACTCAGGGATGTGAATAAAACACTCCCCTGAGTGACATAAGTTTTGCTGGCATAAGTGGTAATGTGCCTAGCTACTGCCACTTGTTAGAGGTAGTTTAATTCTGATGACAGGAGCAGGGCTGGCTCCAGGTACCAGCACAGCAAGCTGGTGCTTGGGGCGGCCCATGAAAGGGGGCGGCACATCTGGGTCTTCGGTGGCAATTTGGCGGCGGGTCCCTCGGTCCCTCTCGGAGGAAAGGACCTGCCGCCGAAGAATTCAGCGGTGGCGGTAGAGCTGCCGCCGAAGTGCCGCCAGTCCGATCGCAGCTGGTTTTTTTTTTGGCCACTTGGGGCGGCAAAAACGCTGGAGTCAGCCCTGGACAGGAGAGCTCTCCCCCATCAGCATAGAGGGCTACATGAGAGATCTTACAGTGGTGCAGCTGCATCGGTACAGCTGTGCCGCTCTAAGGTCTCTAGTGTAGACAGAACCTTAGGCTACGTCTACACTGGCAATTGAGCCACAAAACTTCTGTCATTCAGAGGTCCTAAACCCTTCCCCCCTCCCCCCCTCAAAAGACAAAAGTTTTGCTGCAGCAAGTGTCAGTGTGAACAGTGCGTTGTTGGCAGGAGTGTTCTCCTGTCGACAATGTGAACGCCGCTCGTTGGGGGTGGAATATTTTGTTGGCAAAAGTGCCAACAAACAGCGGCTACGCTGCCCGACTTTTAGCAACAAGGCTGTGTCGACATGGCTGTTTCGCTAAAAGCTATGTAGTGTAGACAAAGCCTTAGTCTGTTTCTGTGGTGTTTCGTGCTGCTTCACCCCCCTGCCCCCCAATCCAATCTCCTGCCTCTGAGTTTATCAGATCACAGTAGAACTCCCTCACCTCTGCAGGATTAACTCCTACTCCAGCCCTGCATGTGGCTTTGTTTTGGACAGAGCCCCCTATTCAATTGTTTCAGCTGTCTATTCCATAAGGGATCTCAATTGCTTCATACATTTCTTCTGAATGCATTAGTTTCAATGCAGTTTAACCCAATCTATAATATTGAAACTGAAAATCAGAGGAAATAATAGTGAATCAGAACTGCTGCTTACTTGACAAGGCCGGCACTTTGACCATGTGAAACCGCAATGTCATATTGCTCTTGTGCAGATGCTTTCTCCTTTATTGTTCCTGGATATGTTTCTCCATCAATTGACCTAAAATGTTTTAAAATATTAAAACTAAGAGGTGGGCTTTGCTGGTCTGTGGAAGAGGAAGGGGGAATACGATGCCCTGTGGTTCTCGGGGCATCTGCACAGGAAGCCCTTACGTCCCACCTCCCTCCAATCACCATAGCTCACTAGGGAGCCATGGTGTCATTGTCTTTGTGCCTACACACTCAGAGACCCTTTGATGAGATTAGAGGTCATGCAGCAGGAATATCAAGCAGCACTGACCTCTTGAAATTTCTGCAATAAAATATGCCATCTTGCAGGGATATAAAAAACCTTGCACAGCAGGCAGGCTAATTTATTGAACATCACTGTATTATATCCAACTTTCATTCTCAACTTTTTCAGTCTGCAGACCACACCTGGTTTTTCACAATGTTACACTCGGTGTATCATCAGAAAGGTGCACTGATGTTCTAATACACCACAGACGGAGACCCACATTATTAGTATTAGATGTAGCAGAAGAGCCTACATGCTGAAGTTAGTGATGAAAGCTGTCTTAGGTAATTCCACTTCAAAAACAGCCTCCTGGGATTCATTAACCTTGTTGACAAGTCTGCTGGTGATAACTGTATGAGCAAATCGAGATGTAACCGTAGAGTCCACATGCAGGCTGTAGATTTCAATGGCATTCTGGAAAAAAAAGAAACACATTGAAATAGACAGGGTGGTGAAATTCAGCTACCACCATAATGAAATGTAGCATCAAATAGTGAGGGGTTCAGAGGCTGGTGTAATAGTCAGCTCTCTAGAAGCAGCAGTGGGCTGTCGACTTCCTATCTGAGGTAAGAGAGCTGAGACTAATGGAAAAGGCAGACTGATCCTATTTTAAAAGGCAAAACAGAATTAATCATCTGTGGCTTCAACTGAGGATCACACAAGGTGTCATGCTGATGACCATGATCTCTACAAGATTTTCCACTTAATTCACAATAGCAGTGAGTCCTGTTATTTTCCATTCAAAATCCATGATCAAGCTTGCCCTTTATTCACATCCCCATAATAACCAATTCTATTGTACATAAAACTGTGGCCTGTTCTGCATAAGTTATTCCACAGAGGGCTTTAGCTGAACAGTAAGCCATTCTGAAATCTCTTCCCTCCTCGGGTGATTATGATGCTGGACAACTCCCTGACCCGACCACTAGTAGAGGACTTGGCTCACAGAATTAGACACCCCGTTGATGCCCAGAGAGCCAGACTGTCTTCCTTGTTTTTAATCCTCTCTCTCTCAAGTAGGACTTAGCTGCACATTTTGCAAGCCAGTAGCTTCTGGTTATATGTGACGTTTGGCAGGTTAGAGCCCTGTGTGGGCTGTCTTCTCTGTTTGCACACACAGAAGGTGCCCTTGAAATGCACCTATTTCAAACTATTTAACTCTTTCCAAGCCAATAATGATAAGAAAAAAATTGCTGTTTTACAACTTCAACCCAGCTACCTTAACAGGCTTTCCCTGTGAAAATTTCATCAAGGAGCTCCACTGGGAAATTCTTGGGATGTTATTGTTTTATTAAAGGTGTTTTTCCATATGTGATGGGGGGCTGTAGGCTGATCCAAAAGAATTTGTCAGTGTGTGAATGGCAGTGTTTCCGCAACATGAATGCAAAGATTTAAGTCAGAGTTCAGCAGCCACAGCATTTTTTGATAAGCAGAGTCATGATAAGACTGTAAATATAAGTTGAATCACAACCAACAGCATCTTTAAGAGTTAGTAGCAAAATTGCATATAAAATAAAAAGTTTAGTGTCTAAAATGGATGCAGATATATCTTTTTACTTCTCCAAACTGAACCTGCAAATCTCTTAAACTGCTAGTTGATTACTAATTAAAATAATCATTCACCTCTATATTTTGCTGACCAATACATAGCATCCATTTTAAAGCTGTCAGTTTCTTCACAGTCAAGGGCATGTCTTCATGACAAGTTTTAATCACATTTGAACATAACTGTGAACAGTTGAGTTAGATAAGCTTACAGTATGCTGATCACAATTTAGCAGTCAGCCAACATCATAGACCCAGGACATATTGTGCTCAGCATCCTGTCAGCTATAAAGCAATTCAAAACACCCAGGAATAAATAATTTGTTGCCTCTTTTGCTGGTTCTATAGCTGTTGTCAGAACTGTGTAGACATCAGCCAAGATAATGGTGTACAAACAAAGATATTTGGCAAGATAAATAACTTCAGAATATTTGTAGGATGGAGGAGGAAGCAATGTGATTGGCGAATTAAGATTTCAATCCACACTGTTATGGGACAATGACTAGCAATGATCATGCTATCATCTACAAAGTACATCACGTATATCAACAAATTAAATTGTGATGAATTAACTCACTGTTGTCATAAACAGACTACAAATTGTGCCTGTACCCCTGTCTGCTCCACCTAACAGCAAAGGGTTAAAAACTTTCCCCTGCACTGCCCCCCACCCCCCATAGATTGCCTGAAGTGCTGCCACTGAATTCAAAGAATAAGCCAAACTAAGTGTAATCAAGGAGGTATTGGCCGGGCTGCCCACAACATTTTGGCACTTGAGGCGGGGAGCTCAAATGACGCCCCCATTCCCCCTCGCTTGGGCCAAAGCTTTGAAAGGTCTCAATTCTGCCTTCTTCCTGTTCTACTCCTCTCATGGTACTGCTCTGCTACCTACCCCAATAAAGGAGAACTAACAACTTAAAATGCCTTGTTCAAAAATTTTAAGTAACACTTAACTTTCAAACGCCTGAACAGCAAATGTAACTTTTCTTGTCTGCATAGTAAACACTGGCATTTTTATCTGTTTGAATAATCAAAGTGGTGCTTTCCGTGCCTTCTTGGTTGCAAAGATTTGAACTCTTCCTGAAGGTCCACAGTCTGCGCCAGCTCATGCTCTATTGAGATGGTTGCAAGGCCGACCAGCCTCTCCTGTGTCATTGTGGAGCATAGATGTGATTTTATTAACTTCAGCTTGGAGAAGCTGAGTTCTCCACTGACGACTGTTACAGGAAGTGTTAGAAGTATGCGCAGAGCAACAAAAGCATTTGGAAAGAGGGTGGTCATCTTATTTGTGCACATATATTCCAGAACAGCCTTTGGAATGTATCTGGAAAGGGCTTTCAGTTCATCACCTAAATCACTCGCATCAATATCGCGCATGTCATCATGTGTCAACACTGTCTCTAGTGCCCTGCATTGCTGGTGTAGGTCTTCTTCAGGTATAGTGAGGAGTTTTGGAATATCATACAACATCCCAAATATACTGCTGTGTTCCTTGAGCTGCATGAAACGTTCTTCAACTGACTGTATTGCACAATCTAGCACCTGGTTAAAGAATTCAACTTTGAATTGTTGTTTGGGGTCTCTTATGGGATTATCCCGTGCCTCGTAATCAAAATGTCGTCTTCTTCGGTGACTCTTGTATTCTTGAATGGGTGGGAAAATAGCTTCAGTGTGAAGTTCCTCTGCCAACTTCTGTGCACTCTTCAGAACGTTTTGAAATCCCTCATCTGACCGGTAAGACTGTAGGTATGACTTTGCTTTGTCCAGTTGTTCCATTGCTCCAGATATATCAAGGTCAACACCTTGGAGTCTCTTGCTTACAACATTTATTTCAAACAGTATGTCATGCCACAACACTAAGCCACACAGAAATTTGAAGTTATGTATGTTTCTGGTGATTCCATTTCCCTCTGCCACTGTTCTCCCACGAACAGTTCCTGTCATAGCATTATCCTCCATAATGGCAACTATGGCATCATCTATCTTCCCAATTTGGTGTTTGATAGGCTTTATCGCCTCCACTCGACTTTCCCATCGTGTGGCACTCAGTGGTTTCAGTGTCAGAGAGGATGTTCCCAGATGTTGCTTCAAAATTTGCCATCGATGAGTTGATGCAGAGAAAAATACATAGATGCTTTGAATTACATTAAAAAATTCAGCAGCCTCACTAGAAGCTGATGCTGCATCACTGACCACCAAGTTCAATGAATGAGAACTGCATGGGACAAAAAAAGCTCGAGGGTTTAACTCTCGGATCCGTGTCTGCACTCCTCTGTTCTTTCCTCTCATGTTGGCACCATTATCGTAGCCCTGACCTCTCATGTCAGCTATCGCAATTCCCGTATCTTCCAGCTTTTTAAGAAGCACATTTGTCATACCAGCTCCTGTAGTATCATCAATGTCAATAAATTCTAGAAAATGCTCTCTGACAGTCACCATTGCAGGGACATTTTCACTAGGTTCTGTTGTTGTTACAAAACGCACCATTAAAGTCATTTGTTCCGTATGGCTGATGTCAGGTGTGCAGTCCAGAATAACAGAGTAATATCTTGCTGACTTCAGATCTGCCACAATCTTCTGTTTGACTTTTGTTGCCAGTAACTGTATGATCTCATTTTGAATTGTTTTTCCAAGGTAGTGGTGTGTGTACATTTCTTGGGTGGTGACTCTTCTTAGATGCTCCTGGAGTACAGCATCAAACTCAGCCATCAGCTCCACAATTTTAAGGAAGTTTCCATTGTTTGGCACATACAGCTGATCTGAAGTGCCACGCAGTGCTAGGTTTTGGGTAGCAAGCATTCTCACAATGGCAATGAGCCTTTTCAGAACATTTTGCCAGTAAAGAGACACTGATGCAATCTTCTCTTGATGCTGATCATCTATGGTAGCCTTTTACCTTAATCTCATCTCAAGCTCTTTCCACCTATGGAATGCTCTCTGGTGATTTGCTGCCTTCTCATGGCATGCCAGATTTCTAGCCAGATTTTTCCAGTCCTTTGTTCCTGTAGAACCCAATGTGGCTGGAACATTAGACTGGAAGAGTTTGCAACAAAAACAGTATGCAGCATTCTGGGTTTTTGAGTACATAAGCCATGGCCTCTCCACTTTGTCACCATTGGGGATTTCACGCCAGTAATGTGTTGGATGGAAACTTCTATTTTCATTGTCTTTGGGGAACATGAAGTTTTTCACTTGCTGTGGCCCATGCAGTACAAGGAAGTCCCTCAGGCTACTGCTCAAGTGGGTCCACAGTCCTGGATCATCTAGACTTAAGGAACTAAACTCAGCAGCAGCTGTTTCTTGCGCCTCCACCACACTCTTCTCTGATCTACACTTTTCTTCAGGAATGTGCATGGTTACATCCATTTGAGATGGAGATATGGATGCTGCAGTAGCTGCCAGGTCACCTGCACTCTGACTAACTGGAAGATCAGGCATCTCCTCACCACTCACATCCTCACTGGGGCCGGAAGGCTCACCGTGAACATTTGTGTCTATGTATCTCAGGAGAGCTCCTTCCTGCTTAGATAGAAAAGCTTCCTTTGCTTTCTTTCTTTTTCTGAATGCTGCCCCAGAGGGGCGTTTTCTTCTTTCACTCATGACTGCTGTTCTGTGCCAGCTATAGTGGCTCTCAACACTCAATTGAAGGGGACAAATAAGCAGGCTGGTAGCAGGGCCTGAGTGAGGGAAGATATCAGCGTCTTAAGGGCCTAACTGGCTCCTACTACTTCAGTTGACTGCCTGTTCTCCTCAAGTGGGTTCAGGGAAGCAGCAGGAAACAGGAAGCTCCCTGAGAAGCTGGTGTTAATCAGTCCAGGCTCCTGGGGGTGCTAGAGAGGTACATAAGAGGCTCCTCCTCCTCTCTCTCCCTGCAGCTCCTGCTGCTTTCTGTTATTCCCTCTCACCTTTTCTCCTGCCTGCCTGTTATGTCTCTTGTGCCCTCCTTCCTCCAGCACAGCACTCCACCATCTCTGTGCATCTAGAGCAGAGAGAATACATATGCACCAGCAGCAGACACAATTTTCTACACTCTGGGTCCTAGGGGTGCCCCCCCCCCCCAGTCTGGCACCTGAGGCGGACGCCTCAGTTCGCCTCATGGTAAGGTCAGCCCTGGGTATTGGACAGTGTTCCAAGCCATCAAAGGATCTTCATGAAAAACATGACAGTCAAATAAAAACATATGGGACAATTATGAAAAAAATCACAGGTGTATCTCTCCTCTTTCTCTCTCTTTTGGCTGCTGGATATTACCTTTTGTTTCACTGCTGTCCTGTCCCTTAGCCTCTGTGGTCCCTAAATTAAAGCAAGTGTTGTGTCAATATGAAGGACCACCCGGGCAAGGGAGGGTCCAAATAATTGTATTTAGCAAATACATACAACATGCAAGGCCCAGCTGTGTATTCACACTGTTGCTCTGGCTAGCTTCTGGAAGACAGTGAGCACCACTAGAGGGCTCATACCTTTTAAAGAATTAACAATCCTATCACTACACCAGTGGTTCTCAACCTTTCCAGACTACTTGTACCACTTTGTAGGAGTCTGATTTGTCTTGAGGACCCCAAATTTCACCTCACTTAAAAACTACTTGCTTACAAATCAGACATAAAAATACAAAAGTGTCACAGCACACTATGACTGAAAAATTGCTGACCTTCTAATTTTTACCATATAATTATAAAATAAATTGATTGGAATATAAATATTGTACTTACATTTCAGTGTGATACTTGAGCCTGTTTTTCACTTTTGAGCCTTGTCTGAAGCCCAAGCCCCAGGCAGCGGGACTGATGCATGTAACTTAGCTTTGCAGGGGCCCCTGTGATGTGAGGCCCTGGGCAATTGCCCTGCTTGCTGGCTCTGCACTTGTGATCCCCTAAACCCATCCCATGACACCCCTGGGCTGCAACATCCATGAGAAACATTGATCTAGATGTGTTGAATACCCCCTGGAAGACCTCTGCACACCTCCAGGGGTACACCTACCCCTGGTTGAGACCCACTGCACTACACCATCATTGCAACAACCACTGCTCATAAGTACTGTCTTAATTCACAGTCAGTGACAGAGAGATCTAAATGGAACACCACACTGAGGAGAGCAGCTGCTGTGAGATGGTCACAGTTCTCAAATGCTGAGGCCCTTGGCTTCTTGCCTTGCTGCTCACTTGAAGCAAATTCCACCTGTTACTCTTCATAGAAATCAGAGTTACTGTGGCAAAACAAAACCAGCTGAGTCAATTCTAGCTCCATTCAAAACAAGTGGATAAAAAAAACAACCCAAAAGAACAGAAGGAAAATAATTATGGCCATTTTTGTGGGGGTTCCCAGTAGCCCCCAAGTATATCCCCTTGAGTTTACTGCGCCTCCCAACTTCAAACATCTTATATCACACTATATAGTAACTTTCCCTTTGATGGAAGAGACCTGGACTCTCTCCTTCTAGATCTCTTCTCCATAATGAGACGGAGTCATTTTCTGTTTGGCTTCTTTATGTAGCTCAGGTGGATTCTGGACATAACTGGCCAGCTGAGAATTCCTCCAGCCGGGGCAGAGTTCTCAGTTGATGTAAAAAGTCAGTTGCCACAATGCGCACACAACCTGTTATAGGGTCATGTCAGAGAAAGGAAGGAGCAGGGTGAAGCTCTGCTGTGCCAATCCTCAAATGGTGTATGGTCCACCACAATGGGCATAAGTTAGCAGAGACTCTCAACCTATTTACCATTGTGGGCCACATCCAATACTACCTGTATGGCCCTGAGGATGTCACATAGGCTGCAGCTGTGTGCTGATTGGGCTGCAAGTAGCCCACGGGCTGTAGGTTGAGAACCACTCAGTTAGAGCAATCCCAAGACTGCTCTAACTCATACCACAGCCAGCATACAGACTGGCCCACAGAACCAGGGTGCTGGTCAGACCACCTCCCTCTATCCTCCATCCAATGAATCTCAGATGCAGGAGAGAATTTAGCCCCTGTGTGTACTAGAAGACATCATTAGAGAGCAATTCCTGAACTTTTCTTTACTCCCCCTGCCCCCAGCCACAAGGCTAAGAACATCACCCCCTCTGCAATGTTCCCTGATACCTAGCATCCCAGGAAGCAGAGGGGCAACTTTCACAACCACACCTTTTTTAAAAGCATCCATCAATACAGCATGTTGTGAACTCCACAGGAAAATTGTTTTATAACAATTTGTGAGATTTTTCCAATGCAGGAGTTCATTTTATCATCAGAAATAAAGAACAAACATTTAAACATGTTTTCTAAAATTTATCTTGCTTTTAATTAGTCCATTTACCCCACCCCTTTGATATATTTGTGACATTACATTAAACACATTTTCAGCTTCAAAGTAATAAAATAAACTAATTGCCTTCCTCCTTCACATCCTATGGAAACTAATTATTACCTCTAAAGAAGCTAGCAATTTAATGGGCCAAATTCAGCCCTGATGTAAGCAGTTGCAACTCCATTGAACTTACTCCACAAGACCCAATAGGTCTCCCTCCAAGACTGATCACACAAATTGATATTTAACATTCCCAGGGAAAAGTGTGATCAGACAAATCTGTAAATCCTTTAATTCCTACTTACATTTCAGCAGACCAGAAGAAAGTCCTTGTCACACCACAGTGTATATGTGTACACAGAGTGGCTAATGGTTCCAACATAAATGAGCTGCATTACATGACTGAATACTGAAAATTCATTCAACACTTACATTCTGTTGAAAAGTTAGACCAGCTCACACATGCTCTCAGTAACAAACAGACTAAATACCTTGTGATCAGTATTTTCTGCTAATACTAAAAGTGAGGAAATGACCAGCAGTGCGACAAATGCTCGCCCTTCCATTTTGGAAACACCAGATCTCAAAATGAAAACCTATTTACTAGATTCAGTTAATGAATAACTGGTATCTGGGTTATGTAGAAATTCTGGGAAGACCGTAAACCTAATATTTACACAATAAACACTGTAAATAACTCGGATCATTAAAAGCATCTTTTCCTAATGGATTTTTTGTTTGGAAGTGTTATGATCCTAACATTTATTTTATGGGACCCATACATTTAGGGGCCACATTTAACAGGTTCCAATATATTTCCTGCTCAAACTTAGCTTTCAAACTGTCTATTAATATCATAGAACTTACACACATATATGGTATCAAAAGGTGACTGCACCTTTTTGTGTGCCTGGATATGTGAAATTGTTATAACCCTTTGCACTTCTATATCACCTTTCCTTTAAAGGGTCTCATAACACTTCAGAAATAAGGCATACCACACATGTAGGAGGTTAACGAAATAGTAGCCCATTATTTTTACAGATAAGCTGAGACAACAAAGAAAAAATAACTTGTCAGAGGTCATATAATATGTTATTAGTAGCGCTAGGAATACAACCAGGAGTCATAACTAACCACTAGTTCTTCTTCGAGTGCTTGTTCATGTCCATTCCAATCAGGTGTGTGCATGCACATGTGCACGGTAGCCGGAAGATTTTTGCCCTAGCAGCATCCGTTGGGTCGGCCTGGGCACCCCGTGGAGTCACGCCTTCATGGCGCTCAATATAGAGCCCTGCTGACCCGCCACCCCCTCAGTTCCTTCTTACCGCCAGTGATGGTTAGCTGGAATGCCCCATAGCCCTTGCTTAGCAAGCGCTTTTATCTCTGTTATTGTACATAGTTCTTCACGGCTAAGCGCATGCCAAAGAGTGACCCCGACACTTCTTATTTAAGGTGCCTAGGGGAAGGTCACCAAAAGTACCGGTGTAGGATCTGCCGCGAGTTCCGTCCCAGAACTATTAAAGAAAGGGAACAGCGGCTTAAGGTTCTCCTAATGGAGGCAGCTCTTCACCCCCACTCAGATCCAGGGTCACGGGATCCCGCACCCAGCATGTCCTCGTCGGCGTGGAGTGCCCCGGCACCGTCATCCTGGGAACTGGTGCCAAGAAAGGACTCCTCCCGAGATGCTCGGCACCAGTATGGCTCCTCCTGGGGCCAGTTAGCAGCCAGGCACCGGTCTCAGTTGCTGGTGCCTCAGAAGAAAAAGAAGCCAGAGAGGGAGAGTTCTCCCCCAGCCAAATCTAAGGAGCTGACAGCTGTGAGACCCCAGTCGAGCCACAGCACCAGGTCCCCTGGCAGGGCCACAGCGATTTCTGCCCAGGCAAGGCAGTTAATTTCTGGCCCACCGCGCTCACCGGACCCTACTGCCAGCAACTGCCACTCCCCTCGACACTGGAGGCTTTTGAGGCGGCTCAAGACTTGCTGTGTCTCACAGTTCTGTTCTCACCCCCTAGGACAGAGGAGGCTTTGTCTCCGTCTGCACCACTGCGACCTCAGGTGAAATCAAGAGGGAAGTTGCTGATGATGTCCCGGCGCTCTTCTTCTCCACGGCACCCTCTGGCACCGGCATCTCCGGAGAGAGAGCCCAGTCAGTCCCCGAGTTCCCGATGATTGGTGCCCCGAGGCTTGGCTCCTCTATGGTCTTCCTTTTCAAAGACTTCGGAGTCGGAGTCATCCTCTTACCGCTCCGATAAGAGCAGGAACAGGAGGTCCAGGTCAGTGTGGGAGAGATGGGCTTTCCTGGCGCTGTGGCCACTGCAGTGGCAGAACCCATCTCAGGGCCCTTCTGGACTCCCTGGGCCTTTCACCAGAACCAGGGAAGGAGCCAAGGATCCCGCTCAGCGGTGACTTTGATGGCTTCGGCCACCTTTATTCCACTGGCTGAGCAACCAGCCACTGAGCTACCACCACCGACGTCGAAGCCATTGGCTGCGGCACTGTTGCCGGCACCGGCTTTGGCTTCAGTGGCGCCGCTATTACCGGTGCTGGCTTCGACAGCGGCTCCCGCACCACCAACAGAACCGACAGCGGCGCTGATGCTGACATTGGCACCGAGTTCAGTGCCGACAGTCACAGACTAAGCACAGCAGTGTCCTCATTGGCACCTGCCTGGGATCCCCAAGGGTCACAGGACCCCTTGGGTGCAGATGGCAGGGAGCAGCCGCCGTTCTGTGAGGCTTCCTCCTTGTCGCCAGACAATGGTCTGGCGGGCACCGCCATAGCCCTAGCACTCGAAGACAATCGGTGTTGCAGCAATTGCTGCGCTGGGTTGCCCAGGGTCTGGGCATCAAGGCAGAAGAGGTGGTTGAGGACTCCAATCCCATGGAGGATATCCTCTCGCGCTCTGGACCTTCCTGTATTGCCCTGCTACTCATAGAAACTATTGCAGACACCCTGTGGCAGACCCCAGCCTCATTGCCACCCACTGCCAAGTGCAATGAATGGCGATATTTTGTGCCCTCTAAGGGTTATGAACACCTTTATTCGCACCCGCAACCTTATTCCCTTGTTGTGGCTGCTGCTAATCAGCGCGAGCGGCGAGGTTTCCAAGTGCCCTCCCCCACAAACAGGGAGGCTAAAAAACTCAACCTTTTTGGGGGAAAGGTCTATTCTACAGATGGGTTGCAGCTCCGAATTTCCAACCAATAGGCCACTGTCAGCTGGTACTCTTATAATACCTGTGTGGCAATGACAAAATTTGCAGAGCTGCTCCCCCTAGACTCCCGTGCCGAGTTTTCGGCCTTGGTTGAAGAGGGCAAGCTAATATCCTGAACTTCCCTCCAGGTGGCGCTGGATGTTGCTGATGCCACCATGAGAGTCATGGCTACAGGGGTGGCCATGAGAAGGGTCTCCTGGCTCCAGGTCTGGTCTCCCGTACGAGGTCCAGCAGACCATATAGGAACTCCCGTTTGAGGGTGTGACTCTGTTTTCAGAGAAGACAGATAAAAGGCTACATAAGGCTACATAGCCTGAAAGACTCTAGAGCCACCCTAAAATCCTTGGGCCTACACACTCCTGCCACACAGGGGAAGCATTTCAGGCCTCAACCTCCTCCGTGGTTCTATCAACAGAACTGACAAGACGGTTCCTGGAGGAGGAATAGGAGTGGCAGAAAAAGGCAGCACCCATCCTCAGGCCAAGGCTCTGGGCAACCCAAGCCACCTTCCAGCCCCAAACCGACCTTTTGAAGGTGCGGTCGAGGACGATGCACCAGAGCAAGAACTGGATCTACCCTGCCTTACCCTTTCGTCCCGACTATCCCCTTTCTACCATGCATGGTCCTGTATCACTTTGGACCGCTGGGTGCTCTGCACAGTAGCGAGGGGATACTCCATCCAATTCTGTGCAATCCCTCCCTTCCACCCCCCCTTCCCTGTCCCTCTTCAGGGACCCCTCTCACGAGCAACTCCTTATACAGGAGGTTCACTTGCTCCTTTCGCTAGGGGCAGTGGAAGAGGTTCCTCAGGAGCAGAATGACAAGGGCTTCTATTCCTGGTATTTCCTAATACTGAAAGCCAAGGCTGGGCTCAGGCCCATCCTAGACCTGCGAGAACTCAACAGGTTTGTGAAGAAACTCAGTTTATCTGGTCTCTCTGGCCTCTATCATCCCTTCATTGGATCCAGGAGTCTGGTATGTTGCCCTCAACTTGAAGGACGTGTACTTTCACATAGCAATAACTCCGTCCCACAGAAAATACCTCAGGTTTGTGGCGAATGGCACCCACTACCAGTTCACTGTCCTCCCATTCGGCCTGTCGGTGGCATCTTGAGTGTTCACCAAGTGCATGGCAGTTGCGGCGGCGTTCCTGCACAGGCGACAGGTGCAGGTGTTTCCGTACCTCGATGATTGGCTGATCAAGGGACAATCCAGGGCTCAAGCGGAGGCACAAATCGACTTTATAAGAACAACGTTCAATGAACTGGACCTTCCTCTCAGTATGGAGAAATCGACTCTGTCCTCTGTTCAGTGGATAGGGTTCATAGGGTCAGTACTGGATTTGAGACAGGCCAGGGCATACCTCCCGGAAGCGAGGTTTTGGCCTCTGAACAACATCATTCAAAGTCTCAGGCAGTTTCCCACCACCACAGCAAGGAATTGCCTGAAACTGCTAGGACACATGGCGGCTTGTACCTATGTAGTACAGCATGCCAGACTCAGACTTTGACCTCTTCAGTCGTGGCTAGTGTTAGTGTATTGGCCAGTCCGGGACAGTTTGACAGGATAGTAACCCTGCCTCACCCAGTATTAGATTCCCTCCTGTGGTGGCTTAACCCACAAGTAGTAGGTGCAGGGGTCCCCTTCACCAGCCCTCACCCGTCCCTCTTGTGAGTGATGAATGCATCAGCTTTGGGCTGGGGAGCACATTTGGGAGAACTCAGAACACAAGGCCTCTGGTCTCAGGCGCAACTCGCTCTCCACATCAATGCCAGAGAGCTGAGAGCGGTACGCCTGGCGTGCCAGATTTTCGGAGCCCACTTAATATGGGGATGTGTATCAATTATGACAGACAACACCATGGCGATGTTCTATATCAACAAACAGGGGGGTGCACATTCCTCTCCCCTGTGCCAGGAAGCCCTCATGCTGTGGGACTTCTGTGTAGAGCACTCGATACATCTGCAAGCATCGTACATTCCCGGAGTACAGAACGAGCTGGCAGACTACCTCAGCAGGTCGTTCCACGGCCACGAGTGGTCCCTTCACCCAGACGTGGCAAACTCAATCTTCTATCAGTGGGACTTTCCCCAGATAGACCTGCTCGCCACGCGACGCAACAGGAAGTGCCAGCAGTTTTGCTCCTTCCTGAACCACAACCCGGGCTCCATCACGGACACGTTCCTTCTCCCATGGAGAAGCCATCAACTGTACGCCTTTCCGCCCATTCCACTCATTCACAAGGAGCTCCTCAAGATACGGGGGGAACCAGCTTCGGTGCTATTGATAGCTCCAGCCTGGCCCCACCAGCACTGGTATTCATCACTCCTGGAAATGTCTGTGGAAGCTCCAGTCTCCTTGCCGCTCTTCCCGGACTTACTAACTCAGGATCACAGCCGTCTCCAACACCCGAACCTCGAGTCGCTGCACCTCACAGTGTGGAAGCTCCATGGCTGAATCCTACGGAGCTCTCTTGCTTGGATCAGGTTAGACAAGTCCTCCTTGGCAGTAGAAAACCACAGAGCCACATACCTTGCCAAGTGGAAGAGATTTTCAATCTGGTCGGCGCAGCACCGCTCGCCTCCGTGCCACTTATATTAGACTATCTCTGCCATCTCAAGCAGCAGGAGCTGTCCATGTCGTCAATAAGGGTTCATTTGGCCGCCATCTCTGCCTTTCACCCAGGGGCAGAGGGCCGCTCGGTCTTTGCTAACCCTAAAGATCTCAACAGGCTATACCTGCATGTCCGGCAGCCTGTCCCGGCTTGGGACCTCAATCTGGTCCTTTCCAGACTCATGGGACGGCCCTTTGAACCTTTGGCGACGTGCTCCCTGCTCTCTCTCTCATACAAAGTAGTGTTTCTGGTAGTGATAACCTCGGCCAGAAGGGTATCTGAGCTCAAGGCCCTGACATCAGAGCCCCCTTACACTGTGTTCTATAAGGACAAGGGTCAGCTCAGGCCCCACCCGGCTTTCCTCCTGAAGGTTGTCTCCCAGTTTCACATCAACCAGGACATCTTCCTCCCAGTATTCCATCTTTAGCCTCACTCGAGCAGCAGGGAGCAAAGGCTTCACTCATTGGATGTCCGCAGAACGCTAGCCTTCTACATGGAGAGAATGAAGCCGTTTTGAAAGTCGGTCCAGTAATTCATGGATGTGATGGACAGGATGCAAAGTCTTCCTATCTCTTCTCAGCAAATTTCCTCATGGATCACGTCCTGCATCTGTGAGTGCTACAGTTTGGCGAAGGTGCCCGCTCCTCCGATCACTGTGCACTCCACCAGGCCTCAGGCCTCTTCAACGATGTTCCTGGCGCAGGTTCCCACCCCGGAAATCTGCAGAGCAGCAACATGGTCCTCCATACACACTTTCACCAGGCACTATGCAATCACCCAGCAGGCCAGAGATGATGCGGCCTTTGGAAGAGCAGTGGTCCAATCAGTGGACAATTCCGACCTCACCTCCTGAACTTGGGCTTGTGAGTCACCTGATTGGAATGGACATGAACAAGCACTCGAAAAAGAAAAAACGGTTACTCACGTTCTTGTAACTGTTGTTCTTCAAGATGTGTTGTTCATGTTCATTCCAATACCCATCCTCCTACCCCTCTGTTGGAGTAGCCGGCAAGAAGGAACTGACGGGGTGGTGGGTCAGCAGGGCTCTATATTGAGCGCCATAAAGGCGTGACTCCAGGGGGCACCCAGGCCGACCTGACCCGGTTGCTGCTATGGGAAAAATGTTCTGGCTACCGTTCATGTGCACACGCACACACCTGATTGGAATGGACATGAACAACCCATCTCGAAGAACAATAGTTACGAGAAGGTGAGTAACTGTTTTATCCAACCATAATACTTTGTAAAGTTCTTTGAAGTACCTAGGACATGACAGACACTAAGAGTTTAATACTGTTGCCTATCACTATAGTATCTGAGCACCTTCCATGTAAAATCAATAGCAATAGCTAATTCTTAATGGACTTCATGGAGTCTCTGGTATATAAGCTCAGTTCTAGTTTGCTTCAGATGATGATAGGTATGGGAATTATATTTATTTTACAGCAGATGCAAAGCTATTGCTCATCCAGATGTATTTTTGCTCCTGCTCTCTGTTTTGTTCATTTTGCAGTCTATATTATTTAGGCCAAATTTGCACTCACATACAGCATACACGTAAAATGCTGTTAAGACTTCAGTTGTGGTGCATAGGGTATTAGAGGAGAATTTTTCCTTGTATCCACATTTCACTCTTGCATAATAATGGAATTAAAAATGTAAATACACAAAAAAAGCGAACCTCACAGTACACTTCTTATTTGAGGCTCTGTCCACTGATGGCAAGCAGACTATGCATCTTAGGTTTTTCTATCATTGTGGTATGTAACAGCCTGATCCAAAGCCCACTGAAGTCAATGACAATCTTTCTATTCATTTCAATGCGCTGAGGATCAAATGTAGAACAATTAATAATAGCATTGAGCATGCTTTGAATGGCAATAATTCTTGTCTTCCTTTTGTCACTAGTTTTCATGTTTGGTTATTGTTTTTTTCTTCTTCTCTTCTTTCCTTCTTCTCATCCAATATACGGGGTTGTATCCATGCAGAAAATTGACCAAAATAGCTCCTCATATGCACACACTATTCTGGAATAAAAGTCACTTTATGCCAGCATGATTAGTGCACTCCCATTCTTCTTAAATACACTGACTTTTATTCTGGAATAGTGTTCCCACACAGGGCGCTATTAGGTAATAGTTATTGCAGAATAGCTTATTCCACAATAGCTTTTCCAGTCAATTTCCCTATATAGACAATCCCTAAATGTGGGATAGGGACATGTGAAAATGCCATGACCAGGGTAAAGGCCTTAGCAAATTGTTGGGCATGACATTTAGTCCTGACTGTGGTCAGGCTCTGTCTAATCTTCTCTGGTAAGGTCCACGACAAGGCTGCTTCTGTTAAAAATACTCTATCCCTAGAGTATGTCAAAATTTTGTCTTGGCAGCTACAATTTGAAGCATCTTTGTGGAGTGGAGCATCTTGCAGCATATGAATAGTTATAAAAGTCTTTGAGATAATCAATCTCCGACTGGCAGAACAAAGCGCACTATATATATTCTAGAATGTTTGAGCAGCAAAAGCCTACCCAGGATGGGACAGAGTAGAACAGGACAGCCTGCAAGACCACATCATTGCTACTGGGGGGGGGATGTCCAGCTACAACTCCAGATGCTTGCTAAAGCCATCACGCTAGCAAATGAACTGGAGCAGATCCATGAGCTAGAAAGACATGAGGGAACCATGAGGATCCAGGGTCATGGAGCTCAGGAACACAGCAATGTGGGGAGGGATCAGTAATATAATTAAAGTCTGCAGGAAGCAGTGGAAATACTGATTAGGCAAGTCAGACAGTTTCAGATGGAAAGGCAGCAGGTAACTCCACAGGGACAAACGATACTGAGCTTGAGACATGCAGATTTTCGGTTAAGAGGAACAAGGCAATGCTCTGATTAGGATTAGCAAATGCTGTAGAGGATCAGGCCTGCTGGAAATGTGGACAGTCTGGCCACTTAAAACCACACTGCCCACTGATGAAAATTGCTGTTGGATGGACTGTTGCAGGGAACAGTGACACAAGCTATTTACTGGCAAATGCTAGGCCACCAAGTTATGTGAGTGCTGCTGTGGGGAGTGGTATCAATCTGCCCAGGAAGGTTGAGGGAGTCTTACGTGAGATCCAAATCGATTCTGGGGCACAAGCTGCTGTGTTATCTGAAAAGCTAGGAAAAGAAGCCTATAGGCATAGCCCTCAGAAACTTATGCCTTACTTTGGGGTAGCCAGACTGGCTAATAGTCAAAGGCTGAATGTAACGGATATTTGGCAAACCACTATAGAAATTGGCAACCTTAAATTGGTATGAGTTTTCATTGTGGAAAAGGACTCTGATCAAGGGGCATTGGTTGGAACTGATTTTCTGATGAGGTATGGAGTTAACCTTAATGTGAGGGATAAAACATGTACTATAATTGGAAAACACATCCCTGTAATTTTCTGGAATGATGCCACTGGTGTATGTAGTTAACACTGGTAGAGAATGTAATAATCCACTCAAGTGTGGAAGGGGTAATTTGAGCCAAGGTATAGAAAATAATGATAGACTAGACAGCATTATGGAGCCCTTGATTGGGACATCGGTAAGGTATGGATTTGATGATGGCACAGTCATTTGGAACTGCAAAAAAAGAGAGTTATACTGATCCAGGTAGCCAATTTAGCAAGAGACCCTCCAATGTTAAAGCATGGCACTAAATAAGGGGATCTTTTTCCTGCCAGGGAAGCAATAGGTCCCACTCTAGAGCACTCCTGGTTATGACAAATGTGACATTTCCTCTCTAAAAGTAGCAATCAACATACCAGCATGCCAGTTTGGCATAAAGATTCTGTTTGCATAGTTTGTTCTGTTGATCGTGTGGTTTGTTATGTTGATGTGAGGATGCATCTCTTTCAAGAGGAGGAGCAGTGTAACAGAATTAGTGTGATGGCTGGGTCTGTGGGTGACACAGCCCCAAAGCCTGTGGCTCCTCCCAAACAGGAAGGCCCGTGACTCAGGAAGTAGCCCTGAGAGGAAATGCACAGTTAGGTGTGTGCTGCCTGCTGAGCAGGGCCGGTGCAACCATTAGGCAGACTAGGCGGTTGCCTAGGGCGCCACGATTTGGGGGCGCCAAAAAGCGGCGCCTCCATTTTTTAATTTTTTTTTACAACAGCGTTCCTGCGCTGGGCTGCGGGCGGCGCGCTGACACGTGCGGCCGCTCCATGCAATTATTATCATTGCCGGCGGGGGCGCCGGCGGCTGGGCAGAGCTCTGCAGCTCCACTTAGGACTCACGTGGCCTGAGCCCGGCGACGGCTGCAACAGCAGGGCTTCAGGAGGAAACGGGAGGCTGCCTCCTGGCTCAGCCTCCACGGTCAGCCACAGCGGGGGGCACGGAGAACAAAAGAGCCTCGGGCGGCGGTCCGGTGGAGGAAGAAAGAGGACCCCGACGCCCGTGTATTGGGCAAGGTAAGCGCTTCCCCACAGCTTGGCCTCGGGCACCTGTGCTCCTGCTCCCCTTGGTCTGTGGCTGGTCCGTGCTCCTGCTCAGCGCTTCCCCACAGCTTGGCCTCGGGCGCCTGTGCTCCCGCTCCCCTTGGTCCGTGGCTGGTCCGTGCTCCTTCTCCCCTTGTGCGTGGGCGGCTGGAGAGGACAGCAGCCTGCAGAGCTGAGCTGCCCCAGTGCCCCCCTCTCCCTGCCCCAGCCTCTGTCATGCCTGGTATCTGGGTTTTAAGCCCTGCTGCTGTGTTATGCCTGCAACAGGCAGGCCTAAGCCTGTGAGTGACCCCCATAGCAGCTGCCTGAAGAAGTGCTTGGGGGAATCACACAGAAGGAGAGTGATATTTGTTTGAGTTCTCTCCTCATGGAGGCTGCGCTCCACTTGGCGCAGGACTGCAGTCTCAGCAGGACTCTAGGCCCAGCACCTTGCCTCGGTTTGTAGACTTGTAATGCACCCCTGTCACCGGGCTCAGTCTGCCACCGCTACCCCTCACCAGTGCCCAAGAAGCAGTCAAAAAAGTTGGATGGACTGGTTAGTTTAGTCGAGTGTCAGAGGGGTAGCTGTGTTAGGCTGGATCTGTAAAAGTCAGGACATGCATCTGACGAAGTGGGTATTCACCCACGAAAGCTTATGCTCCAATACATCTGTTAGTCTTAAAGGTGCCACAAGACTCTTTGTTGGTTAGGTTAGTTGTCATGCTGTTGCTTGGCCAGTGTAGAGACCACTGAATGCATAATATTCCTCTATGATGTTCTGTCCTGAGCAAAATTGGCATTTTATGAGGTAGTGCCTGTGAGGGACAGGTGTCTGTTTATGTCATCCAGCCATCATGTCTTAGGTCTTCTGGGAGGGGCTTTTCCATCCTGCTTTCATTGGATCAAAGTCAAAGATTATTCTCACAGGGAAGTTAGTAGGCATTTAGAGCAGATGAGCATAACACCACAGAGAGCACTTGGCAACCATTTGAGAGTGTGTGACCTATTTAGTTAGAAAATGGAGCTTTTCATTCAAATTGAGTTTGTACCATTTGATGTTTTTAATCATTTGGAGATGCATGGCTGGTTGGACAGAATGGGTTCTGCAGCACTCCCAGTCAGATTTTGATATGAAAGAATGAAGGAAGGAAGTATACGTGACTAAAAAGAGTGTATTTCTGATTACAATCAATATTGCTTAATTTTAAGGGAAAGTCATCTTGATCTCTTAATCAATATTTATGTCAAACAGTTGATGAAATTCAAATAATGACTTATAGTAAGTGACATGTATTCTCTATTCTTTATTTTTAATAGTGAACAAGAAAAAGAACTGATAGGAATAAAATTTCATTTTTTTTCGTTTTCAGTTGATGCAGCCTCATGGCAGATAAAAAAAAATTGTCTGGGGCACAAATTCGTAAGCGGAAGGCTGATAAGCAAAAAGAAGAAAGAAAGCAAGAAGGTTCATTTCGGAAATATCTCCATCCACTGGCCAGAGATGAAGGTAGTTCAATGCCAAAGGATCAAGCAGAGATGGAGGTGGGGATGAGAGTTTCACAAGTTGAAGAAAAGTTTGAAGAACATAATCTGAATATTGAAGACGAATCAAATGAGACACGCGAGGATCAAAACTTGGAAGACCGTGAAAGCGAAAATGTCACTCGTTTGAATTTGAACTTTAGTGATCCTGCTACTTGGGCCAAATGCGATGATCAAGTCCGACAAATTCTGGTGGAAAAGGGACCGGAACAAGTTCAGCAGTTCGATTTTCCCAAAGATAGTAAGCAAAGAAAATTCTCGACAACTCATTACAAACGTAGACTTGTTAATGGAGAAGAAATGCACCGTCAGTGGCTGCAGTATTCCACATCAAGTGATTCTGTCTTTTGCTTCTGCTGCAAGTTGTTTGGCAGTAGTACTATTGGCACATCATCTCTTTCTGAAAAAGGCTCAAGGGATTGGAAAAACATATCTGCAATTCTTTCACGGCACGAGAAAAGCAGTCAACATTTGACGAATGTTCAAACATGGAAGGAACTTGAACTGCGATTGAAATACAAGAGAACAATTGATGAAGAACATTTGCGCTTCATTAAGCAAGAAGAAAAGTATTGGCAGCACATACTAAAACGTCTGATTGCTTTGGTCAGAGTTCTTGGTATGCAAAACCTGGCCTTTTGGGGAACACATGAAAAACTGCACACTTCTGGTAATGGGAACTTCCTCAAATTTGTTGAATATCTAGCTTTGTTTGACCCACTTATGGATGAGCATCTTCGCAGGATTAAGGACAAGGAGATGCATGTACATTACCTAGGGAAAGACATACAGAATGAGCTTATTCAGCTTCTATCCAATGCCATCAAACAAAAAATCCTAGAATCTGTTCGTGCTGCAAAATACTTTTCGATCATTCTAGATTGTACACCAGATGCAGGCCACGTTGAACAAATGCCCATGATCATTCGGTTTGTGGATAGGCCTACTTCAGAGACTGAGAATGAGACTGAATCAGTATGCATAAAGGAACACTTCTTGGGATTTGTGTCGCTTACAGAGACAACTGGAGCTGGTATGACAGAAACTATTCTTCACCAGTTAGAAGAGATGTCACTGCCTATAGAAAACTTGCGTGGTCAAGGCTACGACAATGGGAGCAATATGAAAGGGAAAGAAAATGGTGTCCAGCGAAGAATTTTGGATATTAATCCACGAGCCTTTTTTGTTCCTTGCAGTGCACGTTCATTGAATTTGGTTGTTAATGATGCTGCAATGATGTTGCTTGGAGGCAACCGCCTTCTTTGATTTAGTTCAACGTGTGTATGTGTATTTCTCAGCGTCTACACATCGCTGGGAAGTTCTAACACGCCACGTATCTAATCTCACAGTTAAACCATTGAGTGAAACAAGATGGGAAAGTTGAATCGATGCCTTGAAACCTCTTTGCTATCAGCTTGGGTGACATCTATGAAGACACTACTCTAACAGGATCATCTGGCAATACGTCACGAGTTGATGCAAAGGCTCTTACAAAAGCCATTTCTAGTTTCAAGTTTCTTGTTTCTCTTGTTTTGTGGTATGACATATTGTTTGAGATCAACATGACTAGCAAACAACTTCAAGCAAAAGAATTCGACATATGTGATGCCATTAATCAACGTGGAGAAACCAAGAAGTTTCTTGTGGGCCGCAGAAGTGACGCAGCCTTTGAGAAAACATTGGTAGATGCACGTGAACTTGTGGAGGAGTTGGATGTACCAGCACTTTTTGAACCAGATCCAATCCGTATTAGAAAGAAGAGGAAGCAGTTCACATATGAAGCAGATGACGAACCTATTTATGATCCGAAAGAAAAATTCAAAGTGAACTTTTACTTTGCAGTCATTGACACAGCAATACATTCGGTTGAAGAAAGATTCACATTGATGCAGCAAATTAGTTCAGTATTTGGCTTCATATATGATGTTTACAGTTTGCAAAATAAAACACCAAAGCAAATTATGGAACATTGCTTGAATCTGGAGCGAGCTTTGCAACATGGTGAATCCAAAGATATTGATGCCTTTGACTTGTGCAGTGAATTGCAAGCTATTGCAAGACGAGTCCAAAAGAGTTCATCACCGCAAGATGTATTGAACTTCATATGGGAAAATAAGCTGACAGATAGTGTCCCTAACACAGTTATTGCTCTTCGCATCCTCTTGACTCTCCCAGTTTCTGTGGCCAGTGGTGAGCGAAGCTTCTCGAAGCTCAAGTTGATAAAAACATACATGCGAACATCAATGTTGCAACAAAGACTTGTTGGGCTATCTATCTTGTCAATAGAACATGACATTGCTCACAGCATTGACTTGGAGGAACTTGTTTCTAAATTTGCTAAACTTAAAGCACGGAAAAATAAATTCTAAATTATAACATGTTACTCTGTGACAGTGTATTGTGTATAATGTATGTGATTTTTTTTTCCAGGCGGGGGAGGGGGGCGCAAGGTGGAAGTTTCGCCTAGGGCGCAAAATATCCTTGCACCGGCCCTGCTGCTGAGGGAAAGTAAAAGTGTTTGTGGCGTCAGTAGCACCAGCAAGGGAGCTGCCTCTGTCCCCTCTTCTAGTAATAAATACAAGTTCTGTTATTTACTGAGCTCATGCTTGTGTCATCACTCCAGGAATTCTGCTACTTGTGCTAACCCACCAAAAAGGAGACCGTGAGGTCATGCAACAATATTCAAACATTGCATCTATCATGTGTTGTGTTGTGTCCATGGTCCATGTAAAATACAGCGTCACAAAAAAAGCAGAAGCACTGCTTTTTCCTGCATCAGTAGAACTCTGATTCATACAAAACAATATGGCCATTTGAATTTTTTTTCAATGTCATATGATAAAAGCGTTGGGCATTTTCCTGTCAGCCCCTTTCCCAATGACTTAACACTGTACTTACATACACAAAACTTTTCTTCTGTCTGTTGTTTCAAGCCATTGAGTGAGTTAAGTCAACCTTTGTTCCCAGCTCTGCCAATGTACGTCCTTTCTGGCCTTTACATCTGTGATATTACCCAGGGTACAATCTAGACCATTGAACAGCTGTGTCCCATTAACTTTCTAGCCTGGGGTTTCCTTTACATTGCTTTACTGTCAGAGCAGCCACTCCCAGTCTGCTCACACTGCCTTCAGCATGCAAATTCACTCCCAGCTAAACACGAGCACTCTGACCAGTCACTCATGAATTACATACAAATTACCAGCCTTGTTCCCCCAGGAATGTGCATCTTGTACCGTCCAGCACACTACTGAACAATTCAAGCTCACAGAAAGTCCATCAATTCCTCAAAGGAAAATGATACATGTACCAGCTTTGTTATCCCACATGGAGTTTCCCACACACCTAATCCAAACACATTGGTTAAGGTAAAACAATAAGATAAGTTTATTAACTCCAGAAAGATAGATTTTAAGTGATTACAAGTGATGATGCATAAAAGTCATGATTGGTTATAAAAGAGTAATACGCAAGCTAATACCTAATTTAACAAGGTAAGTGAACTTAAAAACAAAGGTTTTGTCTCACCATACGCTGTTGTAAATTTCACAGGCTGGGTCTCCTTTTCAGCCTGGGATCACTCCCCCTTAATTCAGTCGATGTCATGATGTCATGAGCAGAGATGGGAGGAGAAGAGGTGAAATGGATGCCACTGTCTCTCTCTCTCTTATACCACACTCCCATTTTTGAGGATTACCCCCACCTGGGGTGCAGGTGACAAGTAGTCTCTTGTGGATGTGAGGATTGAACAGTCTCTGTGATGAAATGTAAATTTCTTGTTTATCCCTTCCATTGCTGAAGAATGGCTGCTTAAACCAGTGATAACTTTAACACCTGGCTGGGTTGCTAGTGTTTCTTTGTCTCTGAAAAACTGGTTTGGGCCTGCTTTTCTAACTCTGGAACATGTTACAGCAATGTTATACAGTATAAAGTTATAACTTTACATACAATGTTGATACACATATTTGACCAGGACAATAATGTTCAGCAGAAGATGATGTTTTAAATGATATCTCACAAGGCATACTTTGTACAAAATTTATCACAGTCTTGTAAAATTGATGACCATAAAAGTATAGACTGTCACAACATCCCTTTCCCCACCTTCAATTATTCCAGTTCTGGAACTGCTTAAAGTTTTACCAATGCAATTAAATCTTGTCCTGCAACACCTCCAATTATTCCAGTCCTTCTCCCCTCCCGCAACTCTGCCAATAATGCTCCTCTGTTTAGACCAGGCATCAGGAATCAAGTCACTTTGTATTATCTTGTAGAACACTTGGGAAAACAAGTACATATTTCTGAGTTGTAAAGCCATAATATTATGCCAATGTTATAAATGATGCATGTATGGAAATTAGATGCATGTCTCTTGAAAAGTAAAGTACAACCGAAAAGTCCTCTGTTAGTCTTAATTTGATGTTAAAATTGCCAAATACAGCTTTTATGTTCATGGATGAATGTTTAATGTTACATATGATGTTTGACACTGTGGATGGAACCATCCCAATTGTTGGTGCATGAGGGATTAAACTTGTTCTGAGAATCCAGAAGCCTTGCAGTAGCTGTCAGCTGTCTGCCATTTAAGCTTAGTAAGAAAACAGGAGCTCCTGGAAATAGCATAGACACCTGATTCCCAAACGGTCAGGAGAAAATGAGTGAGGAAAGGGTAAGGAATGCCTCTGAACAGTAAAATCTATCCTACATGTTGAAACTTTGATCTGACAGAAGCTCCTTTTCTCTCTGCATAGAAGGCTGTGCAGGCATGAATGCACCATGCTGCCCTGTCAGGTGAATAAGAATCAAGTGGTGCAGCTTCCTTTCCTGGTGTGACTAGCTGTGATGTTGTGCAGTCTATATGATTTTGTAAAAACATAAGTGAATATAATGTAATTGGAATAGTTTTACAAAAACATGATAATAAGTGAGTATAATGTAACTGGAATATGCTTCATGCAAAAGGTATCATCACAAAGCTTATAATCTACTGAGAGTGATCATCCTATTTGTATAAATGTACCACTCTTGTATCTAAAACTAGAAATATAAAATATAACTCTGAGGGCCTATTGTAATTATGCAAAGTGTGGGCCATTAATGGTGGTTTGGAATCTTGATGACTCCCATTAACCAGAGCCATTGTCTGCAGATGGCTGTATTTACCTGTGAGTCTTCCTGTATATGTGTGTGCTGGCAAGTGA
>QXTE01000124.1:582914-788739 GCA_003942145.1 Platysternon megacephalum
TCTCGTCGCCGCGCTGCCGTAGCCGCCTCCTCCTCGCCTGGCTTTTCTGGTCCTGGTTGAGCATAAACTGCACTATAATGCGCGTGGTGTTTACAATGTTCATGACTGCAAACTTGAGCTGAGCGGGATCCATCCTTGCCGAGGTATGGCGTCCGCTCAGTTCAACAAGGAAAAAAGGCGCGAAATGGTTGTCTGCCGTTGTTTTCACGGAGGGAGGGGGAGGATGTTCCCAGAACCGCCCGCGACAATATTTTTTGTCCCATCAGGCATTGGGATCTCGACCCAGAATTCCAATGGGCGGGGGGGACTGCGGGAACTATGGGATAGCTATGGGATAGCTACCCACAGTGCAACGCTCTGGAATTCGACGCTAGTCTTAGTACATGGACGCGCACCGCCGAATTAATCCGCTTACTGTGGCCGCGTACAATCAAATTTATACAATCGGTTTCAAAAAATCGAATTCCGTAAATTCGGAGTAATCCCGTAGTGTAGACGTACCCAATCAGTCCTGTTATGAATAAACCAGCAGGGGATGATTGTTCCATGACTGGGGTCTTTTCCATAATCTCTCACTAACCCTGAAATAAAGACAAAAAGCATGAATTAACCAAAATAATAGTACTTTGTAATGTGATGCATGTCTGATTCTGAATCTCTCTGTCTGTGAGCTTAGCAATTTTACCAGGTTTGTCTTTGTATAAATTCTTTAGATTAGTATTTACCTATGAATACAGTAGCAGTCTTTGTCTACACTTGCAATTAAACCATGCTGGATCCACTCGGTACCTTCTAGGCAAGAACAGGTAGTTTTCTAGTGTAAACAGGGTTTAAGTGGCTTTTCCATGGTCAAACAGCAAGTCTGTTGCATAATCAGGAATATGTAGCTAAATAATTGTAAGGAGAGGTTATAATTTTGTTGTATGTACTGCACCTTTGTAGATGTAAGGTTCCTGCCTGTTCACTTGGGGAAGAGTGCTGTGCTGTGAAACAGTTCAAGATGGAGATTCTTACAGAAGAAGACTCTCGCACTGTGCTCTGTCTCTCAGGGAGACTATTGTGTTGCCTGTCTTTTATGGAAAAAAGAACCGAACCCAGTCCTTTACTGTAACAGCTAGAGAATTTTCCTATCTTCCTCTCCCCAGATTACAGATCTTTTCAGGGTAGGGAAGTATTTCCTAATAATTTGGTTACCTAGTTACTGTCAGTTTATTGTTTTTGACAATCATTGTGGCATATGGTTTCTCGGGGTCAGATCCAGGACAGATGTCAAAAACTTTAAAATCAATGTGCTGGAAAAACTGTCCTGAAAATAAGGGGAGAAAATACAATATCAAAAACTGCTGTTAAATCAACTGATGGCTATAAGCTACTTTTGATACATACAAGGAGGTATAAATAGCAGTGAGGGGATGAAATTAAGAGAAGAAAATGTTGAAATTCCCAGAAAAACTTCATAATGGGGAGATCTGTTAGTTTATGGCATACTCTCCCAAGAGAAGTAGTAGAATCCCATATCTTGAGACATTTAAAACTGGCCTAGACAAAGCACAAGAAAATATACTGTAGGGAAAACTTCTGCACTTACCCCAAGAGAATGAGCTAAATGTGATCTATTAGGTCATCTCCATTTGTAATTTCTATGAGTTTAAGACATGGGCTATAGACTCTCACTTACAAAACATGTTTTCATATTCTCAGTTTTTTCCATAATGCAGTTTTTTATTGAAGTTATAGCCCTACATCCCATTTTTATTTTTAATATACAAACTAGGACCAGATACAATGAAAGAGTTAATATATAGGAGGTGATACTTAAAAAATATTCTGTACATCTTAGCTCTGAGAATGTGGACACATGATTACTTTTCCCTAAATGAACCAGTCTGGAAAATGTCAGTCTTTTAAATTAAGGTAGTGTTCATCCATTTCAATGGATGTGAATTCCTACCTAATAAGCCATGGGTGTGTTCAGACACCTTGTCACTATCCAGTGTGTACAATCCTAGGAAATCGTGGTGTATAGGATGCTTCTTCCACACTCGATGCAAAGCAACAATAAAAGTTGCCCCATCTCCGAATGAAAGCACTAGATTCTTTTCCCTGTTTATCTCCATAGTCAAACTGCAGCAGGAGAAGAAAGGTGAAAGATAAAATTCGTGAAGAGACCTCACAACTGTTCATTTTTGTTTTTCAGCATTTAATATTGTGGACAATAAGTTAACTAACAGATCAGGGAATCTATGGAAAATCTATCTGGCAGAGTAAGATGGGTTTGTTTTTTTAACAAAACTTTCTGAAGATCCATAAATCAAACAAAATATTTCAACAAGTGATGCTTAATATGTGGTAGCAAAGAATTCAAGAGTGAAGAGACTAAAAACTCAATCCTGCAAATGTATGCACACACACATACTCCTGTGCTCATCTGGAGCTCCGCTGAAGTCAATGGGGTTCCATGCCGATGCAGAGGTCTACATGTTTCTAGGTAGCTGCAGGATCATACCGTTCATATCTAAGATCCTAATTCAGGAAAGCATCCTTGTTTGGGATAGCACTTAAACATATGCTCAGTAAGTGTGTGCAGAAGTGCTTTCTTGAATCAGCGCCTAACAGTATTGAAACAAGCAATTGAATGCATGAACAGGGTACGTGGCTTCCAAGGATTTGTTAATCAGATTGCCACTGCTATCAGCCTTAATTACACTTACATACTAATGTTTTCATAAGTTTGAACATTCTTGAACAAGTCTGGGCTTGTGTTGTACTTTACCCTTCTTGTTGTAGGGTGATTGTATCAAGCCAGGTAAAAGTGGCTGTCTTTCTGCCATTCTGGAGGGTGATTTTTTCAGTCGTTATTTCTATTTTTAAATCCAGTTGTGTATTTACAATCCTAAGTTTTCCAATAAATGTTTTTTGGATCTGTGCATTGTTGCTGACTTTCTTTTTTCCAATAAGCTGCCCATTAACTGTGATGCCTGTTATAAAGGAACAAAATGTGCTATTACTGTACAGATAGATTCTGATCAGGAAATATTGAGGAATGACGTGGAGAAGGAAGCTGAACCATTTTATAGAATAATTTCCAATCCTTTCACTGGCTACCAATTTACTACTCCACCTTTCTCTCCTTCAGTCTCTTGCCTGTATTTCTTTTCATTTTGGCCTCTCCTGCACACGAAGCTTTAGACCACTGACATAGCAGTTGCATTAGGGAGCATTAGTTTAGCAAGATTCAGGTGGTATATCACTTAAGGAGATGGATGAGCAGAATGCCTCCCAGTGGGTGGGAGACTTGATTGGATCCAGAAGGTGTCAGACAGCTTTGGAATGAAACGGGGAGTGTATGCAGGAGTAGGCACCTCCTTCCCAAGGACACTCCTCCACCCTTTGACCAGCCAAAGGGATAAGGGATTGTTCCCCATTATCGTCAACTTAAACTCTTCCCTGAGATTTCTCAAGCCTCTTGTCCCATTTTATCTAAACCCACACTCCCTCCCCGTAGTTAGATAGCATAGGAATTGTTTTTTTTAGGATGCCTTGGGTCTGACCGATCACCTGTTTTAGGGGGTGGGAAGGAATTTTTCCTATTCAGGCCAAAGGGCTGAGGCCTGGTAGGTTTTTGTCATCTTCCTTGCAGTATCATGGAGACACAGTTAAGTTGAATAGGAAAAGGACTTAGAATTTGAATGTTAAGAATTGGTAGGAATATTTAGCTTATTGTAACTTGAGGCCAGTGTCCAATGCAGATAAAAGGCCAGCCTCCAGAAATAAGAGACCTGGGATTTTGCTGGTAGACCTCAGGAAAAGGAGAGACCTGAAGTCTTCACAGACCAAAGTCCTTTTTTCTGTCCTCTTTGCTGCAGGGAGTGTGAGGGCTGAATCCTAGGGGTAGGCAGTGGAGAGTTCAACATATTCATAAATGATCTGGGAAAAGGGGTAAACAGTGAGGTGGCAAAATTTGCAGATGATACAAAATTACTCAAGATAGTTAAGACCCAGGCAGACTGCGAAGAGCTACAAAAGGATCTCTCAAAACTGGGTGACTGGGCAACAAAATGGCAGATAAAATTTCATGTTGATAAATGCAAAGTAATGCACACTGGAAAGCATAATCCCAACTATGCATATAAAATGATGGGGTATAAATTAGCTGTTACTACTCAAGAAAGAGATCTTGGAGTCATTGTGGATAGTTCTCTGAAAACATCCACTCAATATGCAGTGGCAGTCAAAAAAGCGAACAGAATGCCGGGAATAATTAAGAAAGGGATAGATAATCGGACAGAAAATATCATGTTGCCTCTATATAAATCCATGGTACACCCACATCTTGTATACTGTGTGCAGGGACCTGCTTGTGGGAGCTAAGGAGCCCCTCCGCCCCCCGAGGTAAGCGCTGCCGTGCACCCCAATCCCCTGCCCTAGTCCTGAGCCCCCTCCCACACATCCAAACTGCTGCTACTGGCCTAGGGGCTGCCTGGCTTGGGCAGCCCCTGAGCTAGCACCAGCTGCTGCACAAGTCCCGGAGGTCATGGAATCCATGACTTTCCGTGACATCTGTGACAGACACGCAGCCTTAATAATGAGTGGTAACAAATACATACAGCGTGCCTGATTTATTTATTTATTGCCACCAAATCTCTCAGTCTCTTCAAACCTGTACAGGCACTTGAACATTAGCTAAAGGACTGAAGTCACATTTGGTGGCAGAAAGATTATTTCAACTGCAGAAAAATGGTTTATATCAGGCATTCATAAGATCAGTGTACCTAAAATTGGAGTTCAGCTGTAAATTCTCTATATGGGTAACACACATAGATCAAGTAGGAGGTGTGATTGCTTCATAGTTAGGGGTTATTATACTGACAGTGGCTGAATGCATTAATCGCTCTCACTGAATTTAATGAGAGTTGAGGATGCTCAGTACTTTGCGTGTTATTCTCAGCACTTTATAGTATTGGGCTCTCATGTTCTCTATCACACTCTGGATACTGAACCAAGATAACACAACATTGCATAATAAAAAAAATTATCTGTCCACGGGATTAGTGAGACAAGGTGGGTGAGGTAATATCTTTTATAGGACCAGCCTCTGTTGGAGAGAAAGACAAGCTTTGGATTAATGTCTCATTCCTTTAAAGTGAACATGACTTTGGATGGTGAACATTTAACAAAGGGAACTCCCCTTTCTCTTCTGCCTTCATCAACATGTATTCTTTATTTTAGTAAGGGCAATAAGACTCCACCAGGTCCCCTTCACTTCACACTCTGAGTTGACAGACCTATGCTTCAAAAATTATCAGAAGACTTCCTAAACACTAAAAGGAAGTAGCAGAAGGTATTTGGCTAGGAAAATACAATTGCACAGCTCAATGCAAAATCACTGTGGCTGGCCAGTGAGAGTTTAAAACTAGTGGTGAAAACCAGTATCTATAATCCTCCACCTATAAGACACTAACTTCTCCTCATGATGCAGAACTGAGCTGTGTTTTTAATGGCCAAGCACCCTGAAGAGACATAGTGGGTAATAAGCCAGGCATGGTGATGGGTGCAGTTTAAGATCCTAAACAAAATGGAATTGAACACCACTTCTGAATAACCAGAAAAAACAATTTGTTAGTCTTATTTCTTATGCTCAAGTTTTAAAACTTCTTAGAAGTTTCCCCACTATATATTATGTTTGATACCATTAACAAAGTATGTTTTTTTACTAATGTCACTTGTTAGCTATGCTGGAAAGAGTACATCATAAAAGTACATTAGATAACTCTAATATCTGTAAGAGTTGCTGGCTAGGGTGGTTATATTTCTTCCTACCTGTAGCTGCAAAGCTGAATCAGAATCCTCATAGATACGGCGAGTCAATCCATTGTTCTCCAGTGCCATCTTCTCTAAAAAATTATAATCCATATCATAGCCAAAGGCAAGGTTATATAAGGAATATCTTCCTTGAATGGCATTTTTCACATTCTCTTGAATTTTTCCCTGGTTCAATTCTCCTGCATTAAAGCACAGAAAACAATTAAATTTTATGGAGAAGAGTCTTTCCCTTTAAAGAGAATGTTTAGAAAAATACTATTATGTGGTTAAAATACATGCACAAAAATATCATCAGAGAGAAAGTACAAGCCTAGAGAGGAGAGATATTACAGGTAAATCCCAACTGCAGTTGCTATGGGTCTGGCTTTATTTTTTTGATTGGTTCAATTTTTTCTGTTTTTAACTTGGAAACCAGTTAAAGTTCTTAATTAAAATAAAGACAACTAAAAATGAGAGAGACCATAATGTTTTAACTCTTCCAGAAATAGTCTCAAGGTTCAACCAAATAGACAAACTTCAGCAGAATAGGAGTGAATAGCTGCCCAAAATAATGTTTATGGTCACTGTATGAGTTCTTTGCTTTCTGGACACTCCTTAGGAGTGGCACCTGACTGATAACATAAGAACATAAGAATGGCCATACCAGGTCAGACCAAAGGTCCATCCAACCCAGTATCCTGTCTACCGACAGTGACCAATACCAGGTGTCCCAGAGGGAGTGAACCTAACAGGTAATGATCAAGTGATCTCTCTCCTGCCATCCAACTCCACCCTCTGACAAACAGAGGCTAGGGACACCATTCCTTACCCATCCTGGCTAATAGCCATTAATGGACTTAACCTCCATGAATTTATCTAGTTCTCTTTTAAACCCTGTTATAGTCCTAGCCTTCACAACCTCCTCAGGCAAGGAATTCCACAGGTTGACTGTGCGCTGTATGAAGAAGAACTTCCTTTTATTTATTTTAAACCTGCTGCCCATCAATTTCATTTGGTGGCCCCTAGTTCTTATATTATGGGAACAAGTAAATAGCTTTTCCTTATTCACNGCAAAACCGGCTCGAGCCCCCACCCAGTGACCTGGGACAATTTCATACCACCCCCCGGGCGCCTCTAAGAGGCAATACTTCCCCTCTCGCAAGCACGGAGTCTGAGTGTAGCAAAATCCTTTTAATAAAGGAGGGAAACAATGTGGCATTATATTGGGGAAACACCACAAACAGGATTCATAATACAAACCATGAGCAAAAGACCCACCCCCAAGTAAGGTTGGCAGTGTCCTTTTCCCCTCAGGGTCTTAAGTCCAACAACCCAAAAGATCACCCCGAAGTCCCAAAAGTCCAACACCTCTAAAGTCTCTTGAGTCCAACAACCCAAGAGTCTCTGTCCTTGGTCAATGCAGCCCCAGGGCTGCAGAGTTTTGCCCCCCCCCACAGCCTAGGTGGAAGGGGGGGGAAAGAAAGGGCACGCAGGGTGTTAAGGGGCACCTTACGTGGTCCAAGGCCAACTGCCCCGCCTCTCCGTGGGGTTCTGCTGCCACCTTCACCATGAGCCGCTCCACCCCACTCCACTATCCGTCCCCGTGCGCTGCACCAGCCGTCCCACGAACTGCTCCGCTCCGCTCGCTGTCCCACAGGCAGCGCCACCCGTCCCGCAAACTGCTCCGCTCGCCGTTCCGTGGGCCACGCCAACTGTCCCGCAAACTGCTCTGTTAGCCGCTCCGCAAACTGCTCCACTCCACCAGGCACTTAGCAATATAGCTTCAGGCTCCCCCACTAGTTAACACAGCACTCAGTGATCTCAACTCTTAATACCTTTAGTGATTTCAGCTTACAGTAGGGGAGCCTAGTGCTGGAGCACCATTGGCCCAAAGCAAATTCAGCTCAGCAGTCTGTAATTAGATNCGGGGTGGGTGTGCCTATGCAAATGAGATCAGCCCCTGAAGTTCTTTTCCACACTCCCCATAATTCACCACCAGATGTCAGGGTAGAGCTCATCCTGACTCTGCTTACAAAGATATTCTCCATCTTATTCTCTATCCCTTTTTGAATGATTCCTAACATCCTGTTTGCTTTTTTGACTGCCGCTGAGCTGGGCCGGGGAGCTGCTGCGGGGGGGCGCTGCAGGGCGGATTGGGGAGCTGCCGCAGGGGGGTGCCCCAGGCAGAGGGGGGGGGTGGAGAGCTGCCGCAGAGGGGCGCCCCGGGCAGAGGGGGGGCACTACAGAGCTGGGAGCTGCCGCGGGGGGGCTCCCCGGCTCTTCCCCATGGCCCTGCCCCTGCTCTGCCCCAACCCCGATTCTTCCCGCCCCCACTCCCCTGAAGATTGCAGCCAGGCCCGACCCTGCACTCACCGCATGGTAAGTGGAGCAACCCGGCCCCAGGCTGCTCTGCTCCCCTGGCTCCCAGCCGTGCTGCCGGCGAGTGCCCGGGGGGGAGTGGTTCCTCCCTCCTTCCTCCCCCAAAGCCTGGGAGCCAGGGGAGCAGAGCAGGCTGGGGCCCCAGGCCTCCACGGGGGATGGTGGGCTGCCTACTTCCTGCGGGAAGTGGAGTGACCCGGCCCCAGCCTGCTCCGCTCCCCCGGCTCCCAGGCTTGGGGGGAGGGGGGAACCGCCCCCCCCCCCGCACTTGCCGGCGGCATGGCTGGGAGCCAGGGGAGCAGAGCAGGCTGGGGCCGGGTCATTCCACTTCCCACAG
Organism: Platysternon megacephalum; assembly: GCA_003942145.1. NCBI lineage: Eukaryota > Metazoa > Chordata > Testudines > Platysternidae > Platysternon > Platysternon megacephalum. The sequence continues at coordinate 591,433 of QXTE01000124.1, forward strand.
GAAGTGGCCAGCCCCACACAGCCCCCACACAGCCCCCCCGTCCTGTGGAGGACTGGGGCGGGGCCCCACACAGCCCTCCCCTCCCGTGGAGGGACTGCGGAGGGCACCAAAATAGCTAGGGTGGCCCTGGCTCCCTGGGCCGGAGAGGGGGGGGGGCGCCAAGGTGGAAGTTTCGCCTAGGATGTGAAATATCCTTGCACCGGCCCTGTTTAGACTTCTAGCATTTGTGCACAAGCACTTTAAAAATTTGTCGCTGTTTATTTGTCTGCCCTTTTCTGACTACAGGGATGCAGTTACAGATGCTCGAACAAACAGTGGGATGTCCACAGGCAGCATAACTATGAACACTCACCGCTAGTAGGATTCCCATCAGTCAGCATTATAATTGTAGAGGAGCTTCTCTCAGGCAAAATCTTCTCTTTGTGAGCTTCATTCATCATTTCAACTGTTCTTATTAAAGCATCATTTATGTTTGTCGCTGCAAGAGACATGACCACAGAAAACAGAATAAGAGTAAGTACAAGTTTGTACAATGTTCCACTATGTGTCAATCCAGAATGTTTCAAGCCTACCAACAGCCTAAAGGCCCCTTTAGGAGTGAAGGATACCGTTGACTGCTTCTACTCTCAGCTATGTGACAGCAGCACAGACAGAAAAAAATATGCAGAGTGGTTTTATATTAGCATGGAGTGCTCTGGCCCTCAACAACTTCAGATCAAATGAGGGAGCAATCAGGTTAGTCCTGCAATTGCTTTCTTCATGTTTACTATGCATGTCTTTGAAAGGTAAGCTTCTAACAGGAAACCAAGCAATATGTGCAGTAGCATTGAGGTTTATCATACGACTGTGCTAATGGTTGTAGCCATTTTAATTTGGCTCATTGTATAATTTTAATCATGCTAAATGCTTTTTACAAACCCCTTAGAACATTTGAACAATACTGTAGATCCCTCTTTGTTCCATCCTGTTGGCTGGGATCCCTTCTGCCACCATTACATGCTGCAGTCTTTCACCTAACACCAGCTCAGCCAAGTCCTCCTACTCCTTCTTTCTGCTCATGACTCCCTCACAAGCAGCTCTGTGGCGCCAGACCCTGTTCCCATGCCCAATCTTTGGCCAGATTCTTTCTTGCCACCTTCCTCAGACCCAGAGATCCCTTCCTATTCTCTTCTGCTGGAGTCAATTGTCCATCAGCAAACACATCTTCCATTCCCTCTTATTCATTGTTTGCCAAAGAATGACACCAATTATTTGTTATTTAGCTGACTAGTGAGAACATGGTTTCATCACACCCCTATTTGAGATCCTTGGAGGAAAGATGTAAATGCAAAGTATTTATTATGACATTTTTTTAGAGAAAGGTATGTTAAAATTTAGTGATATTTACATCCTGTGGCTTTTATGGATTTAACAAACTTCTGTGCTTCCTTCAAATTCTCTAGGGTAGCCTTGACTAAGTATTCCTTCCAGGATATTATCCTGTTATATTAAACAAGATAACGTTGAAGTGGTCATTCTCTTTGACATCATCCAATATTTTGAGGAGCGCTTCCTTTGTCTAGAACAAATAATAATCACGATTAAAAGAAACAAATGAGAATATGAAATCTGAAGCTTGTTCATATTTTATTATAGAGACCGCTAACAACAACCCCTATACTTAAATTACCTGATGCTTTCCATAAGAAGATATTCTTGCAACCTTTTTTGAGATGCTCTCCTGCCTCCATTGTTTGCTGCAGAACTTTGCAATTTGGCAGGGAAACAGTGTTCAGGCTAGAGAGATGCCTTTCATTGGTCTCATGACATTCCATTTAGGTAACTTAAGGTATGTCTTCACTGCAGAGTTAACCGGGGCTCTTACCTCGGTGTTACCCCGTACTCCCCCACACCCTCCCATCCATATACAAAGACCTCTCACCCAAGCTTCCTGCTGCTTTAAACCTGGGCTAGCTGGCCCAGCTAGGGTATAGGTTAGAGTCTGGATGCTGCTTTCACTCATCCGCACTTTGCAGTGAGGATGCAGGCTAAACCACTTGAGTGCTAATAGTCCTTCAATACCTTCCCACAATTTTTGCACAATTCACCGGGAAAGAATCATAGAGCGGCTCAGCTTCCTGCAGCACAAAGAATGATGGGATATATCTCCAGAAGTCCTAGCAACACAGAAGGGGTAGTGCAGCCCCAGTGAGGACTCAGTAGCTCAGGTATCGTTTTGCAGCCTGTGGCTGCTCAGACATGGACGAGGTTAACCCAGATACTGCTCACATGGGCTAAGCTAGTTCTGCAGTGAAGATGTACCCATAATTATAAACTGTTGAAAATGGTCATTTCCCTTCTCTCAGTTGCAAATGAAAAATCTGGCAGCCTGCCAAAATAATACTTGACCATTATAAAAAGATGGGCTCATGGTTCCCTCACTGTACAGGAAACTCTGCAAACTGCCAGAGCAGCTGTAGCAGAGGTGAGTGTGGGGGTGGGTTAGGTTGGGAAGAGCTTGGCCAGGCTCCTCTTCTCCCAACCATATTCTCTCCAGACCCAGCAAATGACCCTAGCAGTCCATCCCCCGACTCTTTGGGCATTATATGGGGCGGGAGTTCCCCAAACTACTGGGGGTTGGGGAAGAAAAGAAAGGACTGAGCTGTTCTCCCCACCTCAGCCACCCATCCAGATCCAGCAGATGGTCCCAGCAACCTATTCCCCGCTTATGGGATAACAGCATTCTGCTGCTGCCAGCTAATTTTCTTCTGAGAATTTGAGATTTTGAAAATTTTTCCTGTTCCAAATTGTGACAGAAAGTCAAAATCTCAAATGTTCACAAACCAATAATCTGAGAAAAAACCCATTGGTTTCGGTCAGTCAAAATGTTTAATATCTATAATATCAAAATGTTCTAAATTTAAAAGGCTAATCAAAATAATGTTAATTATTTATTTTTACTATAAATTAACTGAAATTTTGAACCAAAAAAGGAGTCTCACATTTCAAAAATGTCAACAACAAAAAAGGAAGTTTTGACAATTTCAAAACATTTCCAAGTTTTCAGAATAGGAAATTTGTCAAAACCAACCTTTTCCTGTGGAAAGTTGCAGGTTAGATGAATAAGCAGTTTTGAATTAAAAACATTTTGCTGAAAAATTCCCAACCAGTTCTAGCAATAGCCTGGTATTACAATGTATGTACTTGTAACGGGTTTGGGACTCACCACCGCAGCGCCTCCCACGGGTTGTTCCGGGAATTAGCTCAGTCCATGGGGAGCGCCCTCTGCCAGTGGTGTCCCGTCCGTAGTCTCTTCCTCTTTGGTATCTTGACCCGCGCTGCTCCCCGCTCGGCANGCCACCCTACTATATGGCCAGCTGTAGTACAAGGGGGAAGGGGGGGACCCAGGCCCGCCCACTACTCTGGGTCCTGACCCAGGGACCCTCTAATGGCAGCCTCCCTGCCCTCCTTCTCTCCCCTTGTTCAACTGTCCCTGGGCCACTTCCCCTCTGGCCCCTCGCACCCTTTAGACCCTTTCTCTCAGGGCCTGCAGTCTGGCAGGTATTGGGCCGGAGCCCTACTGTGCTCCCCCTGAGCCTGCCCAGCACTGCCCTGTCCTGTCCAAGGTGCTGGTCTCCTAGTCTGGAGACAGACCTTCCCCTCTCAAAGGCCTGGGACAGACTGCCTGCTCCCTCTCTGAGCAGCCTTCTTATAGGGCTGAGCCTGGCCCTGATTGGCTGTCTCCAATCAGGGCCCTGATTGGCTCCCAACAAGCCCTTCTCCAATTGGCTGCCGGGCTGCACAGGCCCACCGGCCTGCTGCAGCCCCCTCTAACATGGGGGTGGGGCAGCCGCCCCACTACAATACTTATTTCAGTTTTTAACACACATGCTAGGAGTGTTCATCCCCTGCTCTGAATGCCTTTTGCAATAATGACAAACACAACCAACAATTACACTGAACTGCTAAACTCCAGTGCCTGCAACAATAATTCATTCCCAACATGACTCCACTACATTACAACTCCCAGATGATCAAACATCCTATCTTATGTTCTTTCTAGCTCCTTCCCAAATGCCTCAGCAAAAAAGGCAAACCTTACACTATGTCCACAACATTAGCATGGGCCTAAAGAGGAATTCAGACACAAAGATATAAAATGGCTAAAACTGGGAAAGAATATCCATGCAGTTCAGGCTTGCAGAGCATAGACATGAATGCAGTCAGCATGCCTGTATAGCCCAATTCAGTTTGTTGCCAAAGTTCCGATACCAGACCTCAGTTATGAAATGGCTGAGAGCTGGAAAGTATTAATTACGGAGTTAATCCTAGATTGGAAGAGCATTCTGGGAAAAGATATAAGGAGCACATAAAACGCCTCTTTTCATTTCAGAATTCTTCTGTCAAAGCAAGTGACTTTTAAAACTGTAGTAGAATTTACACAATCCACCTGTGCAACCTCAGATAGTGTTTTGTTGTGTTAGGATTTATTACCATGATACAGTTGCTTAGCCAACTGGAGGTGAAGCAGAGTATAATAGAACAACCTAAACCAACAGTTGCGTGCTGGACGTTAAAAGAGTTTTATGGAATTTTGAACGATAGTAAAGTACTAGCTAGGGTGGTTTATGAATAGGGTGGTTTATGAATGAGGTTGGGAAAGAACATATGCAACCTCAGTCCTCACAGATCACTCTTAAGTAATAAAAATAAACTCTGCAACTTTGTTTGAAATTGATTAATCCTGCTTATTTTATTTAAAGAAATGTGCTGTGCCAAAGAGCATCCTTTTTCATGCTCAAGTTTCTGGTAAGTTACCTGTTCCATTTTTTGACCCAACATTGAGTGACTAATGTCTATTACAAAAATCACATTCTTGGCACCCTGGGTACATTCGCAGATGCAAAAAAATGCACGAAGTATCCACTGATAATCTGAAAAACAAAGAACAAGATGCACATGAAAATATGCAGGTTGTGCATATCACCTGCACAAAATGTACGAGCTGACCAGAAAAGACTTAAACATGTAATTAACATTACACATGTGAACTCAATGGGACTCTCATGTGTGAAAAGTTAGTGTGTGGAAATCTTTGCAGGATTAGGGCTTTAACACCCCTCCCTCCCCCAAATCACCATTGAATCTACCTGTAAATTGCCTGGAGAGTCTCTTTTCACATCATATTTTATAGTAAAATCTCCATCCAAGAAAGATGTCGAGCAGTTCTCTCAGGTTTGCTGTTGATCAATAGTTGGCTTGAAAGACACATGGCCCTGAAATGCAGTAGGTTAGAATCCAAAATTTTATAAAATGACAGAAAAAATAAAGTTAAATATATTTTTCTACCACATAATTTCCCAAAATATATCCAACTACTGTATCCAGTAAGATATGTAAATACTGAATATTTTTCATAATCATCATATATACTTGCCTTCTTCCTTGTAATTTACTAAATGCAGAAAGCAGCACAACTCATTACTTTAAGACTTAGACATAATTGCAATTTATTATTGCAATACAATACTCTAGGCATGTAATGTACAGATAAGTTTTCATGGGCTACCAATAATAAAAGCAAAAAACACACCTCTCCTTAACAGTAATCCACCAAAAGATCTGCCACATATCCCATCCTCCTACCTATACATCCTGTGCTTGGATCATTGTATCAAGCTTGTCTCCACTACAAGGTACTTCAAATGTATCTTGGGAAAAACACAATTTCGAGGTATTGTGATGTATAGAAATTAGAATAATAGAATATTAGGGTTGGAAGAGACCTCAGGAGGTCATCTAGTCCAATCCCCTGCTCAAAGCAGGACCAACACCAACTAAATCATCCCAGCCAAGGCTTTGTCAAGCCAGGCCTTAAAAACCTCTAAGGATGGAGATTCCACCTCCTCCCTAGTAACCCATTCCAGTGCTTCACCACCCTCCTAGTGAAATAGTGTTTCCTAATATCCAACTAGACCCCGCCCCCACACTGCCACTTGAGACCATTGCTCCTTGTTCTGTCATCTGCCGCCACTGAGAACAGCCGAGCTCCATCCTCTTTGGAACCCCCCTTCAGCTAGTTGAAGGCTGCTATCAAATCCCCCCTTACTCTTCTTTTCTGCAGACTAAATAATGCCAGTTCCCTCAGCCTCTCCTCGTAAGTCATGTGCCCCAGCCCCCTAATCATTTTCATTGTCCTCCACTGGACTCTCTCCAATTTGTCCACATCCCTTCTGTAGTGGGGGGACCAAAACTGGACGCAGTACTCCAGGTGTGGCCTCACCAGTGTTGAATAGAGGGGAATAATCACTTCCCTTGATCTGCTGGCAATGCTCCTACTAATACAGCCCAATATGCCGTTGGCCTTGGCAACGAGGGCACACTGCTGACTCATATCCAGCTTCTCGTCCACTGTAATCCCCAGGTCCTTTTCTGCAGAACTGCTGCTTAGCCAGTCGGTCCCCAGCCTTTAGCGGTGCATGGGATTCTTTCTTCCTAAGTGCAGGACTCTTCACTTGTCCTTGTTGAACCTCATCAGATTTCTTTTGGCCCAATCCTCCAATTTGTCTAGGTCACTGGACCCTATCCCTACCCTCCAGCGTATCTACGACTCCTCCCAGTGTAGTGTCATCTGAGAACTTGCTGAGGGTGCAATTAATCCCATCATCCAGACCATTAATAAAGACGTTGAACAAAACCGGCCCCAGGACCGACCCCTGGGGCACTCCGCTTCATACCGGCTGCCAACTAGACATTGAGCCGTCAATCACTACCCGTTGAGCCCAACAATCTAGCCAGCTTTCTATCCACCTTATAGTCCATTCATCCAATCCATATTTTTTTAACTTGCTGGCAAGAATACTGTGGGAGACCGTATCAAAAGCTTTGCTAAAGTCAAGATATATCATTTATAATTTATATAATTTATATATATTATTATATTTATAATTATAATTATATATATAAATTAGGTCGTATCCCTCTAAATAATTTGTGAAATCCTCTTCTAGTCCTCCCTGTCTTCTATGTTTCAGAAGCCACCAGAACCTTGCTGCAGCAGCAGTGTATATATGTAGCGAGGCCTTGAGTGTTATATGCACTTAATAGACATGGTTATTTGGACCCTACCATGCCTCTGTGCTTCCTTCATATTATGTATGTTGTGTAAAGAGCAAAGGACACAACAGATGTATAGTTTGATTTTTCTTGCATACATAATCAAGGCTAATCTCATGCTTTGTATGGCCTCAGACAAGACTGCCAACCTTCTGGTGTGTGTGTCCATATTTGTGTGTAAGTAAATCAGGCTATCAATTGCTTCCTCTCAATTCCTTGCTGTAGGGAGGTCAGGCTGACCTAAAAGATGCAAACCTGTGCAGGGCCCTAAGTAGTCATTGGATTGCTTGTTGTGCTTATGGCCAGACTGGTACAGAATGCAAAAAGCAGAAGTTCTTTGAGAGCAAATTAATCCAGATGAGAAGCCAGTGACAACTCATCAGTTAGGTTCTGCATTTCCAGGGACAGCATCAGGGTTTATTATTCTCATGAAAAAAGTGCAGTGTCTCAACAAGTTTAACACATGTATTCTCCATTAAGGTGAGTAATAGTTATACCTTTTTTCCAGAGAAAGATTTTTCAATGGTCTGAGTCAAGTCATTGTTGATAAATGATCCAAGTGCTTCTAGCTCACTGATACCTTTGCCTCAATCTGAAATATTTTGTGAAAACAATTAGTAGGCCAGACATTGGAGGGTGGAATTACATAGCAGGCTGTGTGTAAAGGATGTTTAGCGCGAGCAACTCTGTGGGCAGACCAGGGGAGTTTGTAAGGGGGCAAAGTGAGGATGATGGTGGAGCCAGTGAGCAGAGCCTTCAGGAGCTGAGTGGGCACTGCAGCTTCAGGAGCTGTCTGGGCACTGCAGCTGCTTGTGCCAGTCCCAATAACTGCCTTTGAGGCAGCCATTTAGTGCAGTGATCCCCAAACTGTGGGGCGTTTCCCACTAGAGGGGCACGGTAGGGCCTGGGCCAGCCCCCACACAGGGGTAGGGAAGGAGCACCACCCGGCTGGGACTCCCAGACCCTGCTCCTGGCCCAGGGCTGGCTCCAGGCACCAGCCAAGCAAGCTCGTGCTTGGGGCGGCAGATTCTACGGGGCGGGATTCCGCCCAATCCTAGGGCGGCACAGCCGCTTTTTTTTTTTTTTTGGTTTGCTAATCCGGCCGCCCTGTAGGGGGCAGCGGCGCGGAGGAGGGGAGCGCCCTGCTGGGAGTGGGCTGCGCATTCCGTCTGCCCCAGCCGGTGCCTGGTCTGTAGCAAGCCCGGCAGGGCAGCCCGCGTCCTTCCCTCCCCGTCGACCGGAGCAGCGTGGAGCCCTCCCGGCAGGCGGCGTGGCGGTCGGGGCCCTGGCCTCCCCTGGCCTCCCCTCTTCTCTCTCTCTCCCCCCGCTAGCTTCTCTCTCTCTCCCCCCGCTCACTCCCCCTCCCCCCCGCTAGCCGGGGCACGTCTGCAGCGCAGGGAGTTCCCCTGCACCCTGGCTCCGGCCGCGCCGCAGGCTTTTTTTTTTTTTTCCTGCCTTGCCGTTCTGGCCGCCCCGATTTTTTTTTGTTTTTTGCTTGGGGCGGCAAAAAAGCCAGAGCCAGCCCTGTCCTGGCCCTTGGCCTGGGGGCGTGGTCACATTCCAGTACTGGTAAGGGGGGGGAGTGTGAGAGGAAAAGTTTTGGCACCCCTGATTTAGTGCTTATGCAACTGCCAAACTGCAACTCCTCCTCCTCAAAGCAGAGTGTACAACTCTGTGCCCAACTACCTTATATATGTACATATGATATATAGATATGTATCAGCTAGAGCAGTGGAGAGAGGGCATCTGGGAAAAGCCTCTTCCACTCTGCTGTTCTAATGGGACTTGAGGAGGGCTGGGTCCCTTCTCAGTTAACTGATGGTCAGGGATATTTTTTGGGTTGCACGGCCCACATAGAAAACTCTTGGCTAACAGGCCAAGAATAAGAAGGGATAGCACCTTCCCCATCCCTTCACCAGCAACTGGACCAGGACAGAAATACAACCCATAGCTGATTCAATGCAGCATCAGTCCACTGATCATGCATGGGTTTTAGTGTTGAACTAGAAAAACAAGCATTTTCTATTAAAAAGATAGATATTATAGATACTTGGACTTCTGTCAAGGATCAGAGATACCTGCAAATATTGTGGTTGCAATTATTGATTTTAAAATATATGATAATTCATGTGCAAATTAAGCCTGGTCTCATGCCCCTGTGAATTGACAGCATGGTCCTGGATGTTGTAATGGTTGGGTGCAATTGCTGTGGAATAATCAGCATAAACTGTGGCCACCACAGTTGTCAGTATAAATCAAGCTTAAGCAAACACAGCAGGCTGTATAATCACTGGAGCCAGCCACAGAAGGGAACCTTGATCACATGCATTTGTCAATGCATTATAATAACTTCCTGTTTCATATTGTTTTGCAACAGCTGTGGAAAAAAATGAACAGGAAGCCTTTGATAAAGGCTGCTCAGACAGCTGAAACATTAGTTATTTGTTCTTGTGCTCACCTTTATTAATGGTAAATGGATTTATCTCCTGGAGCACACAGCTTAAGATATAAATATACACTTAGCAGCTGGCATTACCTAGGAGCCGTGCCCTTCTTCGCCCACTGTTTCTACTAGAGTTTTTAACTGCTCTGTATAAACATTGCTGAATATAAATGAAATCCCAGAGCAATTTACCTGAAATTGTTTGACTAGCGGCTTCGGTTTTACTTTAATCAACATCTTGTATTTTCCCAAGTGCCGTTTCAAAAGCTCCTCATAGGTGAGCTCAAAAGTGACTTTGCTGGCTGCTGCAATGTTGACTGAAACAGTGAACTTTTCAGTTTTTCTCCCAGAGGCCCTAGAAATGTTAAGCACAATAACTACAAATCAGAAAATCACCAATATAAAAATCCCCTGGATGCTTTTTCTTATCAATAAGAAATTGCTGTCACACTACAACCATTAAATCTTTTCCCTGGTTTCATTTGTTTTAAGAATCAATATGAATGTAATGCTCTTATAGTTTTTAACATGCCTAAAACTACAGTTTCAATTCTGATCTACACAGCAGTAGGTATTTTGACTAGACATTCCTTGAAAGTAACTTGGATTGGCCAGCTAATTAAGAGAGATTTCATAGTGTGAACTAGAAAGCACTGAGAATTTGGAGCTTCATCCTAATAGGTGCATTGCAGTCAGTAGGGGTTGAGGGTACTCAGCATCTCACAGGAGTGCTCAGCACCTTGCAGGATCCAGCGGTTAGAGGCTACACCCTAGGACAGTGGTTCTCAACCTTTCCAGACTATGTACCCCTTTCAGGATTCAGATTTGTCTTGTGTATCCCCAAGTTTCACCTCACTTAAAAACTACTAGCTTACAAAATTAGACGTAAAAATACAAAAGTGTCACAGCACGCTATTATTGACAAAGTGCTTACTTTCTCATTTTGTCTGTATGAAATTTTAGTTTGTACCGACTTTGCTAGTGCTTTTTATGTAACCTGTTGTAAAACTAGGCAAATATCTAGATGAGTTGATGTACCCCCTGGAAGACTTCTCTGTACCCCCAGGGGTACACATACCCCTGGTTGAGAACCATTGCCCTAGGATATTGATTTGAATTTGGCTCAAGTGGGTGGTAGTAACCAAAAGTCCATTTTGAAATCAAGAGCTCTTTGGTGCTCTGTCTAAATGGGGCAGGTTGCATTAGCCTAGTTGTTAGTGGACATGTGTCTACATCACAAAAACTCGCACTAGATTTAGCAGCCTCTTTTCAGGCATCAAGGATTAAATAATTATGGAAACTGAGCTACCCTGACAAGAGGTGGTTGCTCCATGGCAGCGTTGAAACATTGATGGAACAGTGTGGAGAAGCTTTCACTGATGCTGCCCTATGTCACACCCACTCTATGTCTAGATAGGGAAACCAGAGAATCTTCTTAATGTGAGACTGTTGCTGTATGTCAGTCTGTATGACTTAAATATATGGTGAAAAGCTATGAGATTCTTGGAGAGCAGCAAACTGCTTCTCCAGCAGTGACAAGTACCAGTCACATCACTTAAAGCACTACTGGAAGACACTCAGGCTTTGTCTTCACTACAGAAATAGATAATAATATAAGAACGGCCACATTGTGTCAGACCAATGATCCATCTAGTGCAGTATCCAGTTTTCTGACAGTGGCCAACACCAGGTGCTTCAGAGGAAATGAACAGAACAGGCAATCATCAAGTGATCCATCCCGTCTTACACTCCCAGCTTCTGGCAAAAAGAAGCTAGGGACACTCAGATTATGGGGTTGCATCCCTGACCAGCCACTGATGGACCTATCCTCCAGGAACTTATCTAGTTCTTTTTTGAACCCGGTTATAGTTTTGGCCTTAACATCCTCTGGCAACGAGTTCTACAGGTTGACTGTGCATTGTGTGAAGAAGTACTTCTTTTTGTTTTAAACCTGCTTCCTATTAATTTCATTGGATGACCCCCTAGTTCTTGTGTTACGTGAAGGAGTAAATAACACTTCCTTATTCATTTTCTCCACACCAGTCATGATTTTATAGACCTCTATCATATCCCCTCTTAGTCTCCTCTTTTCCAGACTGAAAAGTTCCAGGCTTTTTAATCTCTCCTCACACAGAAGCTGTTCCATATCCCTAATAATTTTTGTTGCCCTTCTCTGAACCTTTTCCAATTCCAATATATCTTTTTTGAGATGGAGTAACTGGGTCTTCACGCAGTATTCGAGATGTGGGCACACCACAGATTTATATAGAGATATTATGATATTTTTCTGTCTTATTATCTATCCCTTTCCTAATGGTTCCTAACATTGTTAGCTTTTTTGACTGCCGCTGCACATTGAGTGGGTGTTTTCAGAGAACTATCCATGATGACTCCAAGATCTCTTTCTTTAGTGGTAACAGCTAATTTAGACCCTATCATTTTATATGTATAGTTGGGATTATGTTTTCCAATGTGCATTACTTTGCATTTATCAACATTGAATTTCATCTGCCATTTTTCAGAGTGGTAGACATGTTAGTCTGTATCAGCAAAAAGAACGAGGAGTACTTGTGGCACCTTAGAAACTAAAAAATGTATTTGAGCATAAGCTTTCATGGGCTAAAACCCACTTCATTGGATGCATGCAGTGGAAGATACAGTAGGAAAATATATATACACAGAGAACATGAAAAAATGGGTGTTGCCATACCGACTGTAATGAGGGTAATTAATTAAGGTGAGCTATTAGGTGAGCTATTATCAGCAGAAGAAAAAAACTTTTCTGGTGATAATCAGGATGGCCCATTTCCAACTGTTGACAAGAAGGTGTGAGTAGCAGAAGGGGAAAAAAATTAGCATGGGAAAACAGTTTTACTTTGTGTAATGACCCATCCACTCCCAGTCTTTATTCAAGCCTAATTTAATGGTGTCTACTTTGCAAATTAATTCCAATTCTGCAGTTTCTCGTTGGAGTCTGTTTTTGAAGTTTTTTTGTTGGAGTATTGCGACTTTGAGATCTGTAATTGAGAGACCAGCGAGGTTGAAGTGTTCTCCGACTGGTTTTTGAATGTTATAATTCTTGATGTCTGATTTGTGTCCATTTATTCTTTTGCGTAGAGACTGTCTGATTTGGCCAATGTACATGGCAGATGGGCATTGCTGGCACATGATGGCATATATCACATTGGGAGATGTGTAGGTGAACAAGCCTCTGATAGTGTGGCTGATGTGATTAGGTCCTATGATGGTGTCCCCTGAATAGATATGTGGACAGAGTTGGCAACGGGCTTTGTTGCAAGGATAGGTTCTTGGGTTAGTGTTTTTGTTGTGTTGTGTGTGGCTGCTGGTGAGTATTTGCTTCAAGTTGGGGGGCTGTCTATAAGCGAGGACTGGCCTGTCTCCCAAGATCTGTGAGAGTGAGGGATCGTCCTTCACAGTAGATCCTTGATGATGCGCTGGAGAGGTTTTATTTGGGGGCTGAAGGTGACAGCTAGTAGCGTTCTATTACTTTTTTTGTTGGGCCTGTCCTGGAGTAGGTGACTTCTGGGTATTCTTCTGGTTCTGTCAATCTGTTTCTTCACTTCAGCAGCTGTGTATTGTAGTTTTAAGAATGCTTAATAGAGATCTTGTAGGTATTTGTCTCTGTCTGAGGGGTTGGTGCAAATGCGGTTGTATCTTAGAGCTTGGCTGTAGACAATGGATCGTGTGGTGTGGTCTGGATAAAGCTGGAGGCATGTAGGTAAGTATAGCGGTCAGTAGGTTTCCAGTATAGGGTGGTGTTTATGTGACCATCACTTATTAGCACTGTAGTGTCCAGGAAGTGAATCTCTTGTGTGGACTGGTCCAGGCTGAGGTTGATGGTGGAATGGAAATTGTTGAAATCATGGTGGAATTCCTTAAGGGCTTCTTTTTCATGGGTCCAGATGATGAAGATGTCATCAATGTAGCGTAAGTAGAGTAGGGGCGTTAGGGGACGAGAGCTAAGGAAGCGTTCTAAGTCAGCCATAAAAATGTTGGCATACTGTGGGGCCATGCGGGTACCCATAGCAGTGCTGCTGACTTGAAGGTATACATTGTCCCCAAATGTGAAATAGTTGTGGGTGAGGACAAAGTCACAAAGTTCAGCCACCAGGGTTGCTGTGACATTACCGGGGATACTGTTCCTGACGGCTTGTAGTCCATCTTTGTGTGGAATGTTGGTATAGAGGGCTTCTGCCATTTTGTTGCCTCCTCACCCAGTTTTGTGAGAAACCCTTGTAACTCTTCGCAGTCTGCTTTGGACTTAACTGTCTTGAGTAGTTTTGTATCATCTGCAAATTTTGCCACCTCATTGTTTACCCCTTTTTCCAGATCATTTATGAATATATTGAAAAGGACTGGGGGACACCACAGACCCCTGGGGGACACCACTATTTACCTCTCTCCATGCTGAAAACTGACCATTTATTTCTACTCTTTTCCCCCTATATTTTAACCAGTTACTGGTCCATGAGAGGACCTTTCCTCTTGTCCCATTACAGTTTACTTTGTTTAAGAGCCTTTGGTGAGGAACCTTGTCAAAGGGTTTCTGAAGGTCTAAGTACACTATATCCACTGGATAGCCCTTGTCCACATGCTTGTTGACACCCTCAAAGAATTCTAATAGATTGGTTCTAATTCTAATAGATGTGTTTTACATTGAGATAGCTGTATTGATGTAAAAATCTAGTGGAGACAAGGCACAGGTCATTTTTACTTTGATGTAACTCATCAAGGTCAACCCCGGACAGGAAGATAGAAGGTTGACCTAGCTAGCTGAGGTCAGGTACATCCTTCCCCTCATCTGGGGTTGACCTCAACTACCTACACCAAGGTAAACACTACCTGTGCCTTGTCTCCACTAGGATTTTTAAACCAAGATAGCTATCTCAAGTTACCTGTCTAGTTGTAAATGCACACCTCTTTTTGCAATGACTATATAGATAACACAGAGATGCATGTGGTAGAAGACCTGAATAGGATAGAATACCAATTCCCAAAATGAGTTAGTAATGACAATAAAATGGCCAAAGCACAGAGAACAAAGTTTAAATCCAACCACTGAATGGCTGGAATGGGATTAAATTTGGTCTCTTAACACCATTTCACACAATCATACATCCAACAGTCAAATAATTGCCACGTGGAATTTAAAAACATTCATTTTGTCAAATAGGCACTAAGATACTGTTGTGGTGTTCTCAGTATAAATGCCTATATTAGATTCAGCAGATCAATGCTAATCAAATATGTTATTCAATTTACACCTCATAAGAATATAAGAACATAAGAAAAGCCGTACCGGGTCAGACCAAAGGTCCATCTAGCCCAGTATCTGTCTACCGACAGTGGCCAATGCCAGGTGCCCCAGAGGGAGTGAACCTAACAGGCAATGATCAAGTGATCTCTCTCCTGCCATCCATCTCCATCCTCTGACGAACAGAGGCTAGGGACACCATTCTTACCCATCCTGGCTAATAGCCATTTATGGACTTAGCCACCATGAATTTATCCAGTCCCCTTTTAAACATTGTTATAGTCCTAGCCTTCACAACCTCCTCAGGTAAGGAGTTCCACAAGTTGACTGTGCGCTGCGTGAAGAAGAACTTCCTTTTATTTGTTTTAAACCTGCTGCCTATTAATTTCATTTGGTGACCCCTAGTTCTTGTATTATGGGAATAAGTAAATAACTTTTCCTTATCCACTTTCTCAACATCACTCATGATTTTATATACCTCTATCATGTCCCCCCTTAGTCTTCTCTTTTCCAAGCCGAAGAGTCCCAGCCTCTCTAATCTCTCCTCGTATGGGACCCTCTCTAAACCCCTAATCATTTTAGTTGCCCTTTTCTGAACCTTTTCTAGTGCTAGAATATCCTTTTTGAGGTGAGGAGACCACATCTGTACACAGTATTCGAGATGTGGGCGTACCATGGATTTATATAAGGGCAATAATATATTCTCTGTCTTATTCTCTATCCCCTTTTTAATGATTCCTAACATCCTGTTTGCTTTTTTGACCGCCTCTGCACACTGCGTGGACATCTTTAGAGAACTATCCACAATGACGCCAAGATCTTTTTCCTGACTCGTTGTAGCTAAATTAGCCCCCATCATGTTGTATGTATAGTTGGGGTTATTTTTTCCAATGTGCATTACTTTACATTTATCCACATTAAATTTCATTTGCCATTTTGTTGCCCAATCACTTAGTTTTGTGAGATCTTTTTGAAGTTCTTCACAATCTGCTTTGGTCTTAACTATCTTGAGTAGTTTAGTATCATCTGCAAACTTTGCCACCTCACTGTTTACCCCTTTCTCCAGATCATTTATGAATAAATTGAATAGGATTGGTCCTAGGACTGACCCTTGGGGAACACCACTAGTTACCTCTCTCCATTCTGAGAATTTACCATTAATTCCTACCCTTTGTTCCCTGTCCTTTAACCAGTTCTCAATCCATGAAAGGACCTTCCCTTTTATCCCATGACAGCTTAATTTACGTAGGAGCCTTTGGTGAGGGACCTTGTCAAAGGCTTTCTGGAAATCTAAGTACACTATGTCCACCGGATCCCCCTTGTCCACATGTTTGTTGACCCCTTCAAAGAACTCTAATAGATTAGTAAGACACGATTTCCCTTTACAGAAACCATGTTGACTCTTGCTCAAGAGTTTATGTTTTTCTATGTGTCTGACAATTTTATTCTTTACTATTGTTTCAACTAATTTGCCCGGTACCGACGTTAGACTTACCGGTCTGTAATTGCCGGGATCACCCCTAGAGCCCTTTTTAAATATTGGCGTTACATTAGCTAACTTCCAGTCATTGGGTACCGAAGCCGATTTAAAGGACAGGTTACAAACCTTAGTTAATAGTTCCGCAACTTCACATTTGAGTTCTTTCAGAACTCTTGGGTGAATGCCATCTGGTCCCGGTGACTTGTTAATGTTGAGTAACCTCCCTATGAGGCAGGAAAATATTAGTGGTGTGATGAGGCACAATTAATGTTTGTCAAGTTTGGCACTTTGCTGAAGTCCCCAGGTAAAAGGAAATGCAGAGTTAATTACAAAATTAATGCCATATCAGGGTGAATAAGAAAAATGGTTTCTTCTCTGAGTGATTGTCCACACAGATTCCACTCTTGGGTGTGCACGTGTCCCATGCATGTGAAATCAGATTCTTTTTGGATAGCAATGCCCAGTGGGGCAGCACCTGCACACTGGATAGTCTTTTCACCCCCCCACCAGAGGGCATACAAGGCGGTGCAGGCCCAACTGTCCCTCCATTCCTTCTTACTGTTCATGGCAGCAAGACAGAAATCCTGTAGTGTTCACTTACTCTGACTACCATACGATCTTTTCTTTGGGTAGTTAATAGTGGTTAATATAGTTAGTATAGTACCCTTGGTGCTAGGACTCGGGACTCATAGGGATAGCCTCCTATTGTGAGGCTGCTATCCCGCTCAATGCTGGGCATTCTAGGTACTACTTCTGCCTTGGCCAAGGATACATACCTGTCAAATGATCGATCTGCTGTTCCTTCTCCAAGAGAATGCAGCAAGAGAGGAAGACCCAGCTCAAGCCCTGTCTTGTAGAGTGCTTGATGAGGGCCTCTTCAGAGCCTGAGGTGAAAGATCCCAAAAAGCCTGAATGGTCACTTTTGGCTAGTGCTCCTGTGAACTGCAGCTCTGCATCAAGCTACCAGGCTCATTCTTCATCAAACGGATCAAAACCCCTCAACTACTAAATCGGGCAGAGCAGTCAAGTCTTCCTTCACCTAGTCATCATTGGAAAGAAGTAGGCAGAGCATCACCCCCACAGTCAGGGCCGGCGCAACCCATTAGGCGACCTAGGCGGTCGCCTAGGGCACTACTATTTGGGGGGCGCCGGCGCCCCAGTCGTCAGCGGAATTTGGGGGGCGGGACCTTCCGCCGCCGCTGCCGGGGGCGGCATTTCGGGGGCGGGACCTTCCGCCGCCTAGGGCGCTGAAAAGGCTGGCGGCGCTCCTGCCCACAGTGAGCATAGGCTAAGGTCACCCTTGCCAGTGACCAGCAAAATTAGACACAAAACATATCTCTGTCTCTTATGCCCCTCAGCCAAAAGGTGGCTCACGGCCCACATCAGGATCCTCTGATGCCTTAGCACCACTGGATGGTCAATGTATCCTCATGGTACTGCCTGCGACCATGGTGTGCACTTCCCGAGTACCAACTCCTTGGCACCAATAACCTTGGCTAGTGTCCAAATGAACATTTTGAAATATCAGATGTTTCTGTCAAAATACAACTATATGTCCTGGGACAAGATATTACAATGCATAGAGCAGTTTCCTGAGGAACATAGGGAGAACTAAAGTCTCTAGTGTCTGAAAGAGAGTTAGTGGCCCAAACATCTCTGCAGGCTGCTTTAGATGTCTCTGATACAGTGCCACATACAACAGCCACTTCCATTGTGATACATAGGGCTTCACAGTTCCAATCTTCTGGAATACCTAAAGAGGTCCAAATGATAATCAGACCATTGGGTCCTGGAAATTACAAACAAGGGGTATTCTATCCAATTCCAGTCCCTTCCTTTCCCCGGCCTTCTTCAGGAAGCCTCTCATGAGATACTGTTAAAATAGGAGGTGAATTCCCTTCTGCAATTCAGAGCATTGGAATACATGAAATGCAGAGGCAAGGGGTTCTACCCCCATCACTTTTTAATCCCAAATTAAAAGGGAGGCTGGTGTCCTACTCTAGACCTGAGACATCTCAACAGTACATCTTTCATTTCAAGTTCAGGATGGTCATCTGGCCTCAATTATCCCCTCATTACATCTTCATGACTGGTTTTTGGCTCTCAAGCTTCAGGACACTTATTCCCAGCTGTCTGTTTACCCAGAACACAGAAAATACTTAATATTCATAGTGGGAGACTCGCTACGAATACAGGGTGCTGGTCTTTGGGCTCTTCATGGCACTGAGAGTATTCTCTAAGTCCCTCATCACAGCCAGCTTAAAACAACACAGCATTCAGGAAGACCCATGCCTGGATGAGTGGCTGATCTTAGGAAAATTTCCCCAGCTGGTGACTAACTGAGTTTGCGTGATTTTAGGATTCTTCACCACAATGAGATTCAAGATAAAAATAAACAACAAACAAAAAAAACCCACAACGCACTTTTGCCAACCCAAAGTAGAGAATAGGAGCTGTGTTAGATTTGAGGTCAGCAAGAGTTTATCTACTGCAGGTGAAGTACCAGACCATAGTGAATCTCATCAATCAGCAGGCTCACCCAGAGATGTCTGCAAGAGCATGCCTCAGGCAGCCTTTGAGTCACATGTCCTCCTGCATCTACATCACTCAGCATGCCAGAGTTCAACCATCTGCAAGGGTGGCTGAAATCCGTGTACTTACCCAGCAAGCACCAGATGGACATGAAGATGAAGGTCCTGCCAGAAGTCCTCTCCTCATCAGATTAGTGTAAAGACCTGCTTCACGTGTGCAATGGAGCATCCTTTTCTGCACCTTTGCCTACCAAGATATTGGTGATGGATGCCTCCACATTCAAATGGGAGCTCATCTGGAGCACCTTCAAACACAAGGCCTCTGGTCCCCCCAGAAAACTCATATTCACATAAATATCCTGGCACTCGGAGCCATATATCTCGCATGCACAGCATTTCTACTTTTGCTTCAGGGATCCAGCTGATAATGGGGAACACCCACAGCCATACATTATGTCAACAGACAGGGATGATCATGATCGTCTTTGCTCCCTCACACTGTCTGTAGCCTTTGCAGATAGGGTTAAGGGTCCCACCATTTCCGCCCAGTTTGTCTAAATGGGTATCTAACTGTATTAGATCCTATGATTAGCTCGCTAGGTTAGATCCACGCATGTAAGCTAGAGCTCATTCAATTTCCAAGACCCACCCTCCTTCCTTGCTTATACAGACTCGATCAACAATAGGATTCCATGTTGGCAAAAGAGCTGAGGAATGGCTGAATCTGCTCTGGCCTTTTATGCCCTGGGGTGAGGATGCGAGGATATCCAGGACACAAGGGCAGCCCCAGTGGACACTGCTAGCCAAAAATAATCCGATTTCACATACATGTGGTGCTTGTACATCAGAAGTGGAATCTGTGTGGACAACACCTCTCAAAGAACCACAGTTATTGTAAGGTAAGTAACTGCTCTTTTGATATCAAATATAGGCTTCTCAAATTACTCCCATGAAACACAGGAACACACTTTTCCTATGGGACTGGAAGTGAATAACGATGCTATAAGGAACAGGAGTACTTGTGGCACCTTAGAGACTAACAAATTTATTTGAGCATAAGCTTTCGTGGGCTACAGCCCACTTCATCAGACGCATGTAGTGGAAAATATAGTAGGAAGATATATATATACACAGAGAACATGAAACAATGGTTGTTACCATACACACTATAAGGAGAGTGATCAGTTAAGGTGAGCTTTTACCAGCAGGAGAGAAAAAAAACCGGTTTGTAGTGGTAATGAAAATGGCCCATTTCTGGCAATTGACAAGGAGATATGAGGAACTGGGGGGGGGGAGGGGAGGGAGGGGAGGAGAAATAAGCATGGGGAAATAGTTTCACTTTGTGTAATGGCCCATCCACTCCCAGTAAAACTATTTCCCCATGCTTATTTCCCCCCCCCCCCATCTGATGAAGTGGGCTGTAGCCCACGAAAGCTTATGCTCAAATAAATTTGTTAGTCTCTAAGGTGCCACAAGTACTCCTGTTCTTTTTGCAGATACAGACTAACATGGCTGCTACTCTAAAACCTGATGCTATAAGGGTGTACACACTGATCTGAGTCTTACTTGACTAGACCTGCAGTATGTCCACGTGAAACCGCCTTCTCGTACTGCTTTTTGGCAGCTTCTTTCTCTTTTATATTTCCAAGATAGGTGATGCCATCAATTGTCCTGCATATTAAACAAAAAACTGTGTGAAGATAAATGTATCTATATTTTACAGGCAAACCTTTTGGTTTGACAGTTTTACAATAGGTCATTAGTACCAGATTTGCACAGAGACCCTAGTAAAGTGCTTGATAAATTATCACCTTAATACATATGTATGAGCTGTATTTAAAGCAGTCTGTTGAGTATAGGATGGTTTATTTACTAGGCTCTTAATTTTAATAGCATATTTTTCTTTTTAAACAAACTCCTCTGCTTCCAGGCAAACCTATTATGCTGGCTGCAAACCTTATGTTGGTTGCAGCAAAGCAAACATTTGTTTCTAGGAGGGAAAAAAAGAAAAGAAAAAAAGAAAATTAATTATTTAACTTCAATTAACATAATCAAATATCCAATGTTTTGCACACTCATTGGCTGAAATACTTCAAGCACGAAGGCTTTAGTTTTAATGCTGTAGATCTAGAGGTGCTCTTCTAGTGCACATATCTAGGATCAGATAGGTGTTAAATTGGCTGTACATTGCACAGACATAAGGCCCCAAAAGGGCTTCAGGTATATTTGTTCTTCTAGAAATCCCCCAGTTAAAAGTTTTTATCTAGGAGAGACATTAGTCATTTTCATGAAATGTAAATTCATTCTAAATTGTAGATTAAATTAAAAATAACCCAAAATAAAACAAACATTTTTGGAGCAGACAGAATTTCTGAGACTGGGGCTTAGCACTGTAAATGGCATGACACAGCTCTAACTATAATGAGGCAAGGTAGCTATAAAACACTAGCCCCCACCTTACTCCTGGTACACACATTTTTGCTATGGTATTTGTAATACCTCTGACAAACAAAGAGATTGAAATAGCACCAAAAGAAAGCCAATGCTAAACAGTTTGGTCCATGTTTTCAGTGCTTCTTTTTTATTTAAACGTTCATGCAAGGGCTGTCAAGCGATTAAAAAAATTAATCGCGATTAATCACACTGTTAAACAATAATAGAATACCATTATTTAAATATTTTTGGATGTTTTCTACATTTTCAAATATATTGATTTTAATTACAACACAGAATACAAAGTGTACAGTGCTCACTTTATATTTATTTTTGATTACAAAAGTGATTTGCACTGCAAAATAAACAAAAGAAATAGTATTTTTCAATTCACCTAATTCAAGTACTATAGTACAATCACTTTATCATGAAAGTTGAATTTACAAATGTAGAATTATGTACAAAAAAACTGCATTCAAAAATAAAACAATGTAAAATTTTAGAGCCTGCAAGTCCACTCAGTCCTACTTCTTGTTCAGCCAATTGCTCAGACAAACAAGTTTGTTCACATTTGCAAGAGATAATGCTGCCCGCTTCTTGTTTACAATGTCACCTGAAAGTGAGAACAGGCATTCTCATGGCACTGTTGTAGCAGACATCTCAAGATATTTACATGCCAGATGCACTAAAGATTCATATGTCCCTTCATGCTTCAACCACCATTCTAGGGGACGTGCGTCCATGCTGACGGGTTCTGCTCGATAACAATCCAAAGCAATGCAGACTGACGCATGTTCATTTTCATTATCTGAATCAGATGACACCAGCAGAAGATTGATTTTCTTTTTTTGGTGGTTCAGGTTCTGTAGTTTCTGCTTCGGAATGTTGCTCTTTTAAGACTTCTGAAAGCATGCTCCACACCTCATCCCTCACAGATTTTGGAAGGCACTTCAGATTCTTAAACCTTGGGTCGAGTGCTGTAGCTATCTTTAGAATCTCACATTTGTACCTTCTTTGCATTTTGTCAAATCTGCAGTGAAAGTGTTCTTAAAATGAACAACATGTGCTGGGTCATCATCCAAGACTGCTATAACATGAAATATATGGCAGAATGCGGGTAAAACAGAGCAGGGGACATATAATCCTCCCCCAAGGAGTTCAGTCACAAATGTAATTAACGCATTATTTTTTTAACAAGCGTCATCAGCATGGAAGCATGTCCTCTGGAATGGTGGTGGAAGCATGAAGGGGCACATGAATGTTTAGCATATCTGGCACGTAAATACCTTGCAATGTCAGCTAGAAAAGTGCCATGCAAATGCCTGTTCTCACTTTCTGGTGACTTTGTAAATAAGAAGAGGGCAGCATTATCTCCTGTAAATATAAACAAATGTGTTTCTCTTAGCGATTGGCTGAACAAGAAGTGGGACTGAGTGGACTTGTGGGCGCAGAAGTTTTACATTGTTTTGTTTTTGAGTGCAGTTACATAACAAAAAAATTTACATTTGTAAATTGCACTTTCATTACAAAGAGATTGCACTACAGTACTTGTATGAGGTGAATTGAAAAATACTATTTCTTTTGTTTATCATTTTTACAGTGCAAATATTTGTAATAAAAATAATATACACTTGATTTCAATTACAACACAGAATACAATATATATGAAAATGTAGAAAAAACATCCAAATATTTAATAAATTTCAATTGGTATTCTATTGTTTAACAGTGCGATTAAAACTGCGAATAATTGCGATTAATTTTTTTAATCGTGATTAATTTTTTTGAGTGAATCGTGTGAGTTAACTGCGATTAATTGACAGTCCTAACTCATGCATATCTTTTTTACATTTTACTGTGCCATTTTTAAATGAGAAGGCGAGTTAAATGTAAATTGTGTCACTATGCAGGTGAAAAAAACAATACAGCAAGTCGGAGACTAGGGTTGCCAACTGTCTGATCACACAAACCCAAACACCCTTGCCCCGCCCCTGCCCTGCCCCACCCCTTCCTCGAGGCCCCACCCCACTCACTCCATCTCCCCTCCCTGTGTCACTCGCTCTCCCCTACCCCCAATCACTTTTACCAGGCTGGAGTGTGGGAGGGGGTGCGGGGTCTGGGCTGAGGCGTTTGGAGTGGGGCAGGGGGTTGGATTGCAGGAAGGGGTGCGGGGTGCGGGCTCTGGGACAGAGTTTGGGTGAGGGAGGGGGCTCCGGGCTGGGGTAGGGAAGGAGGTGGGGGTGCATCCCAATCTGTGATGACACAAGAAGTTCCACCTCCCTGGGGAAATCCCCATCTGGCTGGCTTCCTGCCTGCCTGCCTGCCTGCCTGGGAAGAGCAACCAGTCAGAGCTGCTGTAGGAAGAGCTCCCTCCACTTTTCCCTCCTCTGCAGCCTGAAGCCATTTTAGCAGGCGGGGAAGGGGGAAGTAGAAAGAGTCCAGCAGCTCAGGGTAGCTCCATTCCCTCCTTCCCTCTTTGCTCCTGTGAGCAATGGGAGAGCTCCTCCGCTCCCCTGCACAGAACATGGCATGGGAATGGGTAGAGAGGGTGAAAGGGGGAGAGGGGACCCCACTGCAGCTCTGCCAAGCCTGGGTGGGCAGATGAAAGAACTCCAGGGAGAGCAGAGGTCAGCTGAACTTATGGGGCTTGAGGGGGACACACAGAAATGCTGGGTGTCCCAACTGATGTGGGGACCTGGGGGGAAAGGATTGATTTGGAAGTTGGGGGGCCAGAAATAATTGCTGGGCAGGGGATGGGCAGATGTTGGGGTGAGAGCTCCTGCACCAGGGCCAGCACCGGCTCCAGGGTTTTTGCCGCCCCAGGCAGCCAAAAACCAAAAAAAAAAAAAAAAAAGCCGCGATCGCAATCTGCGGCGGCAATTCGGCGGGAGGTCCTTCGCTCCGAGCGGGAGTGAGGGACCCTCCGCCGAATTGCCGCCGAATACCTGGGCATGCCGCCCCTCTCCTGAGTGGCCGCCCCAAGCACCTGCTTGTTAAGCTGGTGCCTGGAGCCGGCCCTGACCAGGGCCATTTGCCTGTAAATATGGGGTGATTCTGGCTCCTTTTCCTACCTCACTCTCTCCAAGGGCCCTGCAGATCTTTTCCAAACCGACAGTCTGTACTAGGCCTGGAGGCCCCCTGCTGGAGGCCTTGTGGTCCTACCACACCCTGCCCCAGAAAAGGGCAGTTGAGTCCTCCAAGCTGCCTAGAGTGGCTGCATGGGACACAGCCAGTCAGAAAGAGGTTGCAGGGAAGTAGCCAATCAGGGCCAAGCAGGCGCATATAAAAGGAGCTGCAGGGCTCTACGTTCAGTCTGCATGTAGGGACCAGGGGAGCAAGGAAGGTGTTCCTGGCTGGTTGTTGGGACTCAAAGAAGATAAGGGCCATGGGGAAGTGACCCAGGGAAATGTAGTTAATTAAAGAGATGTGGCACATGGGTGCTACATATAGTGTCCCTGGATTGGGACTCAGAGTAGTGGGTGGGCTTGGTTCCCTTCCAAACAGTCACTGGGGAAGTGGCTAAGCCTTGAGCAAGGGAATTTAAACTGGCCCAGAGGACTGCTATATCTGGAACTGGGTTACCCCTGAAAAGGGGCCGAACTGAGATTGACTCAGCGGGAGAGCTGGGGTCCGTGAACTGAGTTCAAGAGGAGTGGCTCAGCTGGAGAGCTAGGGTCACTGAGGACTCAAGGGAAGGCAGAGGGATGGACTAGCGCCCTAGGAAGGAAGCCCTGGGGTGCTAGTCCATCCCAGAGCAGGAATCTTTGTCAGGTAGCCAGAACCCAACTGAGGGTACCATGATGGAACCTGTTGGACTGTTAAGGGACTGAGCCCATGGAGGGCTGCAGGATATTACTGAGGACAGCGAGATTGTCCTGGCTGGACCATATACCCCAGAAGGGATTTGGTTTGTTTCACATACGGACTGTGTGTGACTTGGCCAGAGGGCTGAGTCACCAAAGACCCACCTGACGAACGTAGCGGCCAATGGGGGGGCACCGTGAATGGAGAAACTGAGGAAAAAACCTGCAGGCATGTGTAACACCGACAGACCCCGGTTGTTGCCAAGCAGGATTGAAGCGGGAACCTCTGGAGCTTAGTACATGAGCCTCTACAGCATGAGCTAAAAGCAACCTGGCTGTTAGCTAAGGCTGTACAGCAGACTCTTTTTTTCTTTTCTCTTTCTCTTTCTCTCGCTCTAGATGGCACAGAACACCACACCCAAGAGGTGTGTGGGTTACACATGCACACACTTGACCAGGTGGTGCTCGCATTAAGTGAGTGGACTCTGCTATGCACGCATTGACAACACCTTCAGCTTCTGGGTTTGGAAAACCAGTAAGCTTTTATTCAACCTGATTAAACATAACAAACATTACAAGAGCATTCGGTAACCCTTCTTTTTACTGCCAAAGGAAAAGCCTCATCTGATCAGAACTTGGTAGTGCTTCCCTTCCTGACCACAGACTGGCTCCCCGCCCCCCTCTGTGATCCTGCTCCCTCTCTCCTCAAGAGCCAGGTAATGACCCTTCTGATTAAAACCCCTCAGCATTTCAAGTTGGGGAGCTTTCATCAAAGAAACCAAACCTCCATCTCTGTGCACCCAACTCAGGGGTGAAAGTAAAATTCAACACTTACCGGTATGGGGGCCGGCTCTGGCTCCCAGAAGGGGCGGGCCTTGGGTGGAAGGGGCGGGGATGGGGGGGTCAGTATCCCCCAGCTAGCCCATCCATGCTGCCTGTCCTGCGCTGCCTGAGGCTCCAGCGGCGATTTAAAGGGCCCGGCAGCAGCAGCCGGAGCCCCAGGCCCTTTTAAATCACCGGGCCTTGGGGCAGCTGCTTCTTTTGCCCCCCCCCTCCCTACCCATCAGGGCCCCAGGGGGGCAAAAAGGGCAATTATGTTAAAGCGCTGCCGTGGCAAAGGACCCTGCTTAAAGCCACGGCAGTGCTTTAATATCGGCTGCGTATGGGCCGGTACTGGCGGCCACATTTCACCGGTACACCGTAACGGACTGGACCGGTGTACTTTCACACCTGGCCCAACTACATATGTTCTTTTTGGTCTTTGTCCCACAACATACCCCATCATACAATTTTGTTTAACACTTCTCCTAGAACAGCAGCTCAGATCAAAAAATTCCAAGTTAACATAGTCTGTTCTCCACAATAATAAATTTGGGAGTGTGTGCAACAGTAATTGTTTCTCTCACTCACACACACACTGAAGGTGGGCATGGGGGATACAAAATCAAGACAGATCAAAGAAACATATAATAATCTTTTTAAAAAAGACATGATTATTTTTGGCCAATCTCATGATTTTGTGTGGTCTGACTCATCATAATCTTTGATCTTTAGGCTGGTAATGCTATAGTGTGGGCCATCCTCAATCCCCAATCTTTCCCTATTGGCTTTGCAGAGGCAGAGTCATGCAGAGGTTTCTAACAACAGTAATTGCTTGAATAATTTCCTATCTCAGCCCTTGCAGGAGCCAGTTTCAAAGTTTACCCAGAGGCAAAGCTTTGTATTATTAGGGGATTGTTAGGGAGGCAAATGTTAGGGACTTAATTTTCAGAACTGATACTAGTTATCAACTCTAAAATACAGGAAATGTGTGGGGGTTTTGTTTTAAATTAACAAGCTTGTTCCAAATCCTCCTCAAAATGGGACCTGGGTTCAATCCTGAATGTGGGGAGGCTACAACATTCCATAATGCAATGACCTGACAGCTGACTGGGTGAGGGTGAACAAAGCCACAGTGCACCAATGATCCAGGACTGGACTGTCCCATAGGATTATTGGGAAATTTCTTGGCAGGCCCCTGTCACTCAATGCCTGTGTCTGTCTTTAAAATTCTCCTCTGTATATTGAAGGAGAGTCCTAGTTTTTTAAATCATACAGAACCATAAGTCCCTCCATTCTCTCCCTCCTGTAGGGGTAGGGTGACCAGATGCCCCGATTTTATCGGGACCATCCCGATATTTCGGTCTCTGTCCTAAGATCCCGACCTAAGATCGGTTGGGATGCAGGACAGAGATATCCGCAGGCAGCACTGTGGTTTTGGTTTTTTTTGCTCAGCCGGGACTCGCTCGGCTTCTTTTTTTTTTTGCTCAGCCGGGACTCGCTCGGCTTCTTTTTTTTTTGCTCAGCCGGGACTCGCTCGGCTTTTTTTTTTTTTTTTTTTCCCCCCCCCCCCCCCCCACCCCATGTGTCCCGATATTTTCTTCCCCTCATCTGGTCACCCTATGTAGGGGACTTGCTGGGAAGCAACAGTTGCTGCTCTGCATTCATGATGTCAGCACCTCACATTACCCCAGAATGCACTGCGGGAGCTGGAGCCAGAGAGTGAAGCTGCTTGAGCCATATGCAGAATGGATCTTTGCAGCAGCCTGAGGAGGGTGGTAGTGAAGGGCTGCCTGTCTCTCCACTGAGTCCTGATGGGGAATGGGGAATTTGAAGAGCCTGGCAGGTGGCTGGGTTCAGGATGCTCCCTGCAGCAGTAGCTGTGACAAGCCTGTGATGGCTCCCTGCAGCAGGGTGAGAAGCCTGTGATGGCTCCCTCAGACCTGGTGAAGCAGTGAAGAGTTTCAAGTAGCCCAGAATGTGGCCATGAAGAGGAGCTTTCAGTGGCTATGGGGAGAATAGAAATGGGATTTGGTCACAGTGGGTGAGTTTTGTGGGGGGACATTGTATTGGTTTTGGTCTCTGGGGTGTGCAGCGGAGGGGCAGGAAATGTTGAATTGGTTTTGGTCGTTGGGAGTGAGGTATTTGTTTTTTCTTTTAGTGGTAGGAGGCAGTTGAATTGATTTTGGTTGCTGGGAATGAGATTTTTTGGCATAGGGTGTGTGTTTAATTGGTTTGTGTTCACTGGGCTGCAGTAGAGTTATAGAGAGAGGAGTGGATTTGGCTTATGGGGTGCATTTACTGGGGATGATGGATTTATTTGGTAACCCTGGTTCCTCTTCTCATGCAGTGATTCAGAATTTGCACCTCTCCCCAGGCCTCAGACTGCTTTGCTGATGGTCCACCTTTAACCAGTATACTGCAATGCTACACAGTTGTAGTGCAATGGAAAAATGGGGGGTGAGAACAGCTTCCAAAGCTCATGCATTCTTACAGGTTCAGCACCATCATGTTGAGAGAGAGAGAGAGAGAGAGAGAGAGAGAGAGCGCACATAATGGAGAAGGCAGATTCTCCTGGACTAGAAAGAAAACAGAGAAACACCAGAGAAAGTAGTAAAATGAGTTATTTTATTATATTCAGTGATGCGCCAAGAGCAGTACAAAACAGAAGACAGTCCTTAATCTGGGAAGTTCACAGTAGAATCAGAATGTATAACCTTTCAGTTGATGATATTGCAGTTGATTATATGAGGTCTCATAGTAGAGATTTTTCCTGATGGACATGCAGTCCAAGGGTACAACATCTCACAGGAGATGTTTCCAATAGATGAAACTATGGCTGATTGTAGGTGGTTTTATAGGAGATGTTTCCCATGGATATCTGCCAAATATGTGGTCTCCTAGGAGTTCTTTCCTAGAGATGAGGCTGGAACCAGATGGCGTTTCCAGATGTTTCTTTCTAGCTTGATGAATATTCCATTTTGGACAAACGTGAAACCTAAAAAAGCAGCCCAACATTTCCAGTTTAGTTTTCCATATTCTCTTGTGAGAACTTGTAAAAACTCATTCTTCCAGCAATCATAGGAGATATTGACATATTCTTCAGAATATCAAGTAAATTCATATACTCATATCATTGGAACTAGGGAAAATGTGTAGGGAGGATGTGGGAGATGTTCTCTGGGCGATGGAAATTTAGTTTTAATTTACTAAACTAGAAGAAAGGAGAAGGTGGTGAGCAAAAGGAGAGAGTTTTTTGAAACCCATCTTACTCTTGCCTGTGAGGTGGGAAGTAGCTGTTCTAACATCAGTACAGGTGTTCTTTCCTCAATCAGTACAGCTGGTGATTAGGAAATTCAGCCTTTGTCAGTGGTTCTGCACATGCAAAAAAGGGAAATGAACGTGCAATATTCTAGAACTCTGTTTGGTGGAACTCTTGCAACTAAGCACTGTTTAATAGTTCTTTGAAACTATGAAATACAAGGGGCAGTGTGAGGAAAACATATAATCTACCTTGTTCATTGACCATTTGCAGGGTTTAGCCAACATTTACCTGTGCCCTGAGCCTGGCTGCCAGCTGACATCTTTATCAGATAGGACACCATATGCTGAAAATACTGCAGCGTGATATTTAACATCAGTTAATACCACACTATTAAAGAGGTGCGTGTGTGTTTGATTAGGTAACTCACCTCCATTACAAAACTTGTAATGATCACAGGGCAATCTGTACAGGTGGTTGGCAAGGAGGAGGTAATCACTCACAATGTGTTTATTGCATAAGAGAGTAGAGCTAAATAAGATGTGGGTGCCAGAGGATTGGCTACTTACTGCAGTGTGATTATTGAGAACCATAATGAAAGTCCAAAACTCATTTAAGAGCTAACATGTTTTTACTTTTCACTTCTCTCCTCTTCCTCCTCCTGAGCTCTCTTGCCTCATTCTTTCTTTGGGGGAACCCATAGGCCCCGTGTGAGTTCAGGGGGTTCACAGTTCCCCTCCAACCTCCCTGATCTTTGGGCAGAAGTTCACAGACAATGCTATAATCTCCCATAGCAGAGATAGCAGAGATACTAGTTGAAAGGTTCAGACTAAACAGATGTTGCTTTGATAATAACGTTTTTGTTGGAATTGCTCCAGGTAGTTGCTGGGTTCTCCTCTCCTCATCATTGTGGCCAGCAATGTCGCTCCTTGAGGGTGCAGGAGAGAGAGCACAGATATACATTTGGGGGCACCTGAAGTCTCTCTTTGGTGCACACTCCTGCAGGGGGCAATAAGCCTTTGTGCCAGGGAAGGAGTTTTCCCCTTCTCACCTAATGCTGTGGCACCAACCTTGTATTTCATGATAGAATAGATGGGCAGCAAAGAGGGTATTCATGCAACTGAAATACAGGACAGTCCTGTCGAATTATCTGAGACTGCATCCTAAGATTATGGTCTTGGGGTCCTTATTATCCTGACTTCACACTAGTAACTGCACCAAAGCTTTCTTGCAGCTCATAGGCTGCATTGCTAGACATTATGGGAGCTGCTACAGTTGTGGCCATATCTCTGTGATGGATAATCCGAATCCCTGTCTTCTGGGAGGGACGAAACCTCTGATCAGTGTCTTGCTGGAGACTCTAAACCTCTTCCCAGTGTTCACTGGGGGAGAATAAACCTCTCTTGAATGATCTGTTGTGTATGGGGATAGAAACATCTCTCTCACCATGGACAGAATAAAGCTCCAGGAACTTAACTTGTTCTCATTCTTAGCATGTTAATAGAGATGACGTAGATCCTTGCTGCAATATGTTGTTCAGTTGCAGCACCTGCAGAGTTTCCAAATACAGTATAAGGGACTGGAATAATCCTCTTTCCTGCTGAACCCTGAACTCACTTAACTTTCATGTTCAGCTCTGAGTTTTGGTTAGGTTTAACTACTTATCAGCTCTAAATAAGGATTCCTAATCTTTGTCCTCACTAGTTTTGTACTACTAGGATGCCTGAGTTTGGAGTTATAGGACAAGTATTTTTTTGTTTGTGTTGTTTCCTGATTGCCGTTGATGAAGGTTCTGGATTCTATCACTGGTGTCTTCTCTCCTATAAGGGAACTAGAAGAAAAGCAGATTCGCTGTTTGGAACTGAGCTGTTCAATAAAAGGAACAGATATACTGCTACCAATCTGACAGTGTAAATAAGTTTAAGGGATGAGGAGAACTTGTCTGGGCCCCACAACATTTCTGAAAATAATACTGATCTCAACCCCAAAAACCTGTGTAGTATTTCCACAGCCTACAATAAAGGAAAGGAGGCATTGCCTCCTACCATAGTCAAGGAATAAGGAACTCTGTATAAACATTGCATACATATTAATAAGTCAGCACTAGCAGGCTGGCAAAGGACAAGTTCCATTCAATGAGAATTGTTGGATCTGGTCATAGTTCAGATAGTGCTCTGAGTGAGTCAGAGTTTGGTGCCTCCTTAGAATGGCTGTAGGCTCTAGTTCTGAATTTTCGTTTCAGGATCCAAAGCCCTGTACAAATTGACAAATAGAAAACTTGTTTCTAAGGTACACTCAGAAGAATGGCTGAGACTCTGAATACTCACTGCGGGGAAGATGATGGTCAGTTGTCATTCAGGAAAGCCCCACTCCAGAATATGAGGTTCATCTGGGGTAAAATAAGGATCTTCAGCTGCCAGTGATGGTTCAATGGCTGATGGTGGAGAGCTCAGCCTTAAAGGAAAAAGAGTTGAAACATCAGCCACTGAAGAACTATCCCCCTTTTCACACATTGCCAATCTGTATTTGACTTATATCTGTCTCAATGTTCCTTCTTTCCCTAATAAAAAGCGTGTTCCTTAAAAGGAGGCAATAAATAGAAGACTCTTTGCTGTGGTTGAGGAGGCAGGAATAGCAGACAAAGAACTATAGGGAGGGGAATAATGGGCTTTACATTTTTCACCAGTTCATTGTCTGCAGAGATTGTAGAGTCTCCAAGCAGGGATCTTGCCTCCATCCTTCTCGTTAAAGCACCGTTGGAACTATATAAATGAGGGGAAGGGGAAGACAGTTCTCACTAATTATAGATGTTAAGATGTGGCGTCATTGCTGGGGCTATTTAGTGGTCAGACAGTGCCCAAGGTGAGAGAGAGAAGGTGGAGCTTTCTTACAATGCCTGGAATGAGAGAACTGTCCTGCATTTTCAGGAAGGTGGCAGCCCTATTCCTTACATGCATTTGAGTCCTTACAGAGCCTCTCCCACACACCATCCTTAATGTAGGCACAAGCTAGTATTAACGAGAACTTGAATACTCACTGAAGAAGGAAAGGGGATTATGAAGTGCAGTGATATAGGAGAATATGACAATCACTAACTAGATAGTAGCAAGGTGAAGTCAGGAGGTTGGGAAAGGTCTATTTGCATTGCAAGAGAATGTTAACATGAGAAGGAATGGTTGGAGCTGGTTGTTGGTCAGAAAGTGCCCAGGGTGAGAGAGAATTTGGCTCTTCCTTACAATGACTGCAGAGAATCTCTTGTCTTGTGTTTACCTTTTTAGAATGGTGGCAACTGGATTGCATGTTTGTTCCCAAATCGCTGCACAGACATGTCCACACATTTCTGCAATATACACACAGAGAAAGAAGTGAAGGAATCCCAATACTAATTCTGAGGCAGCAGGTGCACTCTGTTCGAGGAAAGCTTCATAAAGAATGAAGAGCTGAGCCTCTGGGAGTACAGAGGCAGGCAAAAGAGGATCACCAGTTAAATTGGCCCATGATGGAGCACTCATCCTAAAATATGAATTGAAAGAAACATTAGCATCAGTAGAGCCATTCTCTCCTGTAGCTCCTGTCTCCCTATAGGCCATAATCTATATCAGGGGTCGGCAACCTTTCAGAAGTGGTGTGCTGAGTCTTCTTTTATTCACTCTAAATTAAGGTTTCGTGTGCCAGTCATACATTGTAATGTTTTTAGAAGGTCTCTTTCTGTAAGTCTATAATATATAACTAAATTATTGTTGTATGTAAAGTAAATAAGGTTTTTAAAATGTTTAAGAAGCTTCATTTAAAATTAAATTAAAATGCAGAGCCCCCCGGACCGGTGGCCAGGACCCGGGCAGTGAGAGTGCCACTGAAAATCAGCTCGTGTGCTGCCTTTGGCACACGTGCCATAGGTTGCCTACCCCTGATCTACATTAACACCCTATGATCCCACCTTCCAGGAAGATCAATGTTAATCCAACTTCCTTCCATCATATATTAAAATCTCTCTTGTTTCATCAGCATAAATTTCAAACCAGGTTGGGGAACAGGGCTCCTGCTGTTGCCCTTGGTCCTTAAGGGAGAAAACACCATCTGATCAGGGACGAGACATGACATTACTCAGAGGCAAGGAATTGTCTCCTTACAAGTGATTATTGGGGTCTTCAGAGGAGCTGGCAGTTCCCCCTTCCCAACACTGAACAGTAGAAATGCCTTTATAAAGACACTATCATCATAGTAGTTGTTGTCCTCACCCTGAGCCTGCCCTACAGTCTGCAGTGAAATACAGACAGTGAAGCTGTCATCACACTAGCGAGGTGATTAATTCATTTTCTGTCCCTAATGCCCTTCTGTTTTCCTCTCTGAAGAGGAGCCTTGTCACCTAGAAAAGTGGGTCCAAGGCTGAGGGCCTGAGCACTCCAAGAGTATTTTAAACCCAGAGTTGACTGGGGTCTAGGCAGGACACAGATCTCTGGCTGTGGAAGTGTTTTTCAATGATTGCATCTACACTTGCTGAATGGTGGGAGTTCGGCTCCACACCCACACTCACTGAAATGCTGTACTCTCAGGTGAGGAGGAAGGTGATCTCAGAATTACCTGCTGGAAGAGGATTGACGTGGCTTTTTGACAGATAAGAAGCCTTCACTTGGGATGAAGAAGTATGTGAGGGGCCAGAGGGATGCGGCAAATTGGCTGCGGACAGGTGGTCCAGCACTTGATGGAGCCTTCATCCTAAATGAAATGGAACAACAAAATAGTA
This sequence comes from Platysternon megacephalum, assembly GCA_003942145.1. Classification (NCBI taxonomy): domain Eukaryota; kingdom Metazoa; phylum Chordata; order Testudines; family Platysternidae; genus Platysternon; species Platysternon megacephalum. The sequence continues at coordinate 625,318 of QXTE01000124.1, forward strand.
GCAGAGGGTGGGGCACTGGGTGGAGTCATTGCCTATCCATGTAGGGTGGGAATACACAATATGTTTGTTATGCTGTTCAATATCCCAGTGAGTTCATGATAATAATGTTTTATCAATAACCAAAGCAATTTAGGGACAGTGGTTTAAGACAGTGAGCAGTAGAGGAGCTAAAGCATTGCTGACTCCAATATTGAACTGGAAACCCCATTGAAAATAGTAGCTTCATGAGTCTTTGCGGTACTTAGAAAAAGAATATTGAGGAATGGGATCTCTGAGAAGAACCCAGACATTCAGCCACACAACAGTCAAGAGATTAAGAAGTAGACATGATAAGTTGCCTGCAGGGTTATCTGTGAAGCTGTCAGCCTATGTGCCATTCTGAGGCTTTTTGGCTTAACTATGTGGTTCAAAAACTCACCCCTCCCTGTCGTCCCCCCCCCCGCGCGCACTGTACAGTATGTGTAATACAAAACTGTTTTCTTACCAAGAATCCAGCACTGACTTCATGTAGTCCATCATCTTCCAATGAGTGCTCTGACTATAACTGGATAAAAACAGACATTCACACTACGCATTAGAAAAATAGATAGAGTTAAATAACTAGAAAGTTAAATAGCAATGCTCTGGCCAAAGGGGAAAAACTGCCTAGAGCAGTAATTGAGGTTCCATCATTGGAGGTGTTTATAAGTGAGTTAGATCAGTGTATTCTCCCTTTCAATGCTGTAGATTTGGTAAGAAAGTTCCATTTTCATGTACTTTCTCAATCCTCCTTGATTTTGTTCTCAGTTTATTTCTTCAAACCATCAGAAAGGGCTGTGTTTACCTCTCATGGTACGTGGATAATAGAGAAGCACCAGGTTAGATGAATTTATGGTAGATTAATATAGTAGAGAATCTTAAATTATGCAGGGTGGGAGGGAGGTAGAGTGGATGATATTCTAAATTCCACCCAATTCTAATGAGCAAGGAAGCTACTCAGGAAAGGGTATGTTTCTCATCATGAATATCATCTTGTTTGATTATCTCCATCCTCTGCAGGAGCAAAATACATAGATGCTACAGTGATTGGCACTACGTACAAACCTTTGATCACTAGCCAGAGAGGGGATTATAATTGACATTGGACATATTTTTCCCAGGTGATTATCACCTCATTAATGACACAGGACAGGAATTTATCTAGCAAAGATGTGATTTCTGCAGCTGGGCATGTAGTCAAACTGTTTCTATATTTCATACAACAGAAATATTGAAAAGCCTTACCTTCAGAAGCCCCCAGTGAGCAAGTGTGACAAAGAAGTTTTCTGGTAGTTCCTTCAGGACAAGTCCAAAATTAGGCTTGGAGCCCTTGGAAATGCAGTTTGCTTCTTTGCCCCACACAGCAGCTGCTTTTTCAATGAAGTTAATGTGATCATGAAACAAATTAAAAGCCAGCATTTTCAACCAAGAGCCAAATAACTTGTCTGCATTGCTATGGCTGTTAACTCTCCCAGAGCCGTTATGTAAAGAAACGTCATAATACGCAGCCTAGGTGCTGCATTCCAGCATGTGCTCTCTGACAAATCCTTTCCCAGATGTGCCATCATGCACCACAAAACTGGATAATACACAGGGTGCTGCCCTAGGACCATTTAGGAGCTGCTTTAGGTCCCTTCATGAGTATGTCTGAAATCTCTAAACCAGGGAGTGGGCACAATTGAGGGTGTGGCAAGATTACAAGTTAATATCTAGTTATCATGGCAAAGGGTAGCTCACCTTATAGTAGAAACAGGTGCCACTACTATTTCCTTATAAAGGACATAGTGAGCTCCATTGTTACTAAATTCATCAAACACATAACAATCCATGACATGGATTTCAATCTAGGATTAGTGTGGGCCCATAAAATTCCTTTCTTAAATTATTTACAGCAGGAAATGATTTTTTCCCTGAGTCTTTGAATATCACAGGATTTGAAGTAGAACTGATGTTAGTAAACCTACAGAATCATTATAATATGGGGACTGAGTGGTTTAGGGGAATTGACTCTAGGACACTGTTACCAGGGCCGGCTTTAGGAAGTGCGGGGCCCAATTCGAACATTTTCGGCGGGGCCCTGGCAGGGATGACTAAAAAAAAAAACACGTAAAAAAAACTGGAGACAGGGGCTGGTGCGCAGGGCCAGCTTTAGGAAGTCCGGGGCCCGATTCGACGGGGCCCTGGCAGGGATGACTCACCCGGAGGCGCTCCGGGTCTTCTGCGGCACTGAAGGACCCGCCGCCGAAGACCCAGTAGGGAACCGCCCAGTGAGTACATCCCCCCCCATCCGACCCCCACCCATGTCCTGCCCCCAACTGCCCCCCTCAGAAACCACAACCCATCAACCCCCCCCTCCTTGTCCCCTGACCACTCCTTCCCAAGACCCCCCACCCTAACTGCCCCCCAGGACCCCACCCCGTACCCAACTCGCCCTGCTCCCTGTCCCTTGATTGCCCCGACCCAATCCACCACCACCCCGACAGACCCACGCCTACCCAACCCCCCCGTTCCCCGTCCCCTGACCACCCCCCCAGAACCTCTGCCTGATCCAACCCCCCCGTGCCTGGGACTCCCTGTCCCTGCCTTATCCAACCCTCCCTGCCCTCCGTGGCCCCGGTCTCTTTCCAGGCCGCTTACCCCCGCCGGAGCCGCGCCACCCGGAGCCGGAGCTGCGCCGCCCGGCCAGAGTCGGGGCCGGGGCCAGGGCCGGGCCGGAGCCGCGCCGCCCGGCCAGAGTCGGGGCCGGGCCGGAGCCGGAGCTGCAGCCACGGGGCCGGAGCCGCGCCGCCCGGCCAGAGTCGGGGCCGGGCCGGAGCCGCAGCCGGAGCCGCGGGGCTGGGGCCGGAGGGAGCCGGACTGGGCCGCGCCGTGCCTCCCTGGAGCTCTCCTCACCCTCCCCCGCCTGCCCCAGCTTCCCTGCCGCTTCTTGTTTCCAGGCCTCCCGTGTGAACATCGGATTCGCAGGAAGCAGGGGAGGAGGGGGCGGGGCGCTGGGGCCGGGGGCGGGGCAGACAGCTGCCGGAGCTGGGGAACCGGCTCCAGCGCACCACTGGGCGCAGGGCGCTCTTAGGCGCGGGGCCCGATTCAGGAGAATCGGTGGAATCGGCCTAAGGCCGGCCCTGACTGTTACTTATATGAGTCAGATCAAGCCCATGGCAGAGTTGGGACTAGATCTCAGAAGTCTGGCTCTCAACCCCCAGCACTAATTACAAGGGAAACATCCATTCTGACAACAAATGATCCATGTTAAAAATCTCCATGACTGAGGAGGATTTATAATCTCAGATGTAAATCGGTGATAGCCTATTAATAATGTTAAAAAATGTTCAGGTTAGACTGAAATGTACAAGAACCTTGAAAGTCGGAACTGCAGATGGATTCAGCATCTCAATTGGCATGCTGTCTATAATTCCTGCCCTGCTAGGCTAAGTTTCTTTTCAGGATTTGCTTTATTGTCTTTTGCTTTCCCTAGGAATAGTCCAGGTTCAAATTAGGAAAAATATCTTCAATATCCACTAAGACTGGGCTGAAACACCAGTGGCCCCAGAACTCCATTCTCTTCTATTGATCTATCAAATAAGGAAGAGAATCACTTTATTATATGAAGTTTGAATGCAAAATCTTGAATCTGACACAGCAGAACTTCTAAAATAACTGCAATACAGCAACCCACTAACCAGTTCTTCCTGATACAAAGCTGAGCCCTGACTTGAGCTGAATGCACTGATAGCTGGGCTTGAGCCGGGGGACTTCATAATGAGGAGTGTGGTAGAAATGCCATGTCAACCAGGTGTTAGGTCCATAAAAGGGCAATGCACAGGCTGTTATGTATGTGTACAGTCCTGCCCTGTGTACCCAAGTGTTTGTGATCATAGCGCCCTCTCTAGAGACTTGTCCGGTCAAAGCCCAGTACGAACATGAAAATGTTGATGTATTTAAAGAAATATTGATAAATGTCCTGATAATACTGAACTTTTCTAAAATGACTTTTTTGATACTAGTCATAGTGACTGCACTCAGCTAGCAACTTGCTTCCAAAATTCTTAAAATGTCAACAATTGTTAAGCCAGAATTCAGACTGTGGAGTAGGTAAATATTATCTCCATTTTAAAGATTGATAAACAGAGGCGCAGTGAAGATAGATATTGATAAATATTTTAGTTATCTAGGATGAAATATGAATTCACTTTCTATTTATATGAATAACATTTTCTGCACAATGTTAGTGATTGAAAGTCCACTGTAGTCAATAGGGGTTTCCATTGAATGTAATTGGCTTTGGATTAGGCCAAACATTACACTTTGCTTTCAAGGACCTCAAAATGCCAAATAATAAGTTATACAACATCTTTTCAAATCCTTACCATTATCCCTATTTTAAAAGTGAATAAAGCGAGGCACCACGAAGGTGAATCATTTCCCCAAACCACAGCAAATCAATTCCTGAAGTGAGGGTAGAGCTCAAGAGTTGTGCCTCCCTAATCTAACTACCAGAACCCAATTTAGTGAGAATTCCTGCTGAATCTCCAGCTGTAGTACAGACCCACCATGTGGACATTGCCTGAAAACCTCAATCTGATTACAGTCATTGGGATTTTGTATTTTATTGCCAAAATGTATCAGTAAGCAGAGAACTCTGACTACAGTACAGTTGAACCAACCATCCCAGTAGACATATTGCTACAATTCTGAACATGCTGAGATATAAGCTTTTATTTCTTCCCATGGAAAACATAAGGAATAATTTATCTTGAGAAGTACAGAAGAAATGTTTTAAAAACACTCACTAACAACTGATCTGAAACCCCTGTGGACCCACAACTCAATTAATAGACAGTTTACAAAACTGTGTTACGTTGGTCATCTGAGAAAATTCACTTAGGTCAGAATGCCAAGTCTTGTGTCCAACACCTCAGGGATTTCAAAAAATCGCTGCAGTACAGTACAGCACAGCACCAACCAGCTCTCATGGAGGCCAAGTTGAGCACTGACTAGAGCTCAGTTCCCCAATAGCTGTGCTTGGGCCAGGTGATGTCATAATGAAAGATGTAGCAGAATTGCCATGACAACCAGGTGCTAACTCCCCAAAAGGCAATATACTGGGTCTTATGTATGTGTGCATCCCTGCTTGGTCTGGCCCAACTGTTTGTGATTATCTCACCCTCTTTAGCCCAGAAAGAGAATAAAAGCCCAAACATTGAGAGCTTTTGGTGATTCTTCTTTAGTTCAAGTGACAGAGGCCTTTTTTTTTTTTTTTTTTTTGAACGTATGATCCTGAAAGCTTAGCACAGGAAACAGAAAACACCTGGTTTCTGTTGTGTCTATCTGCATTAAGACTCAGAAGCAGTAATTTATCACATATGGAAAAATAGTTAAGTCTAGAAAAGTTTAGAAGGGGAGATTGAGAATCAGGAGAGCTGCGTTCCCTTTGTAGTTATGCCACTGATTGACTGTGACTTAACTACGCTGCCCCAGTGATAGAATGGGGATAATATTTTCACCACCTAGTCTCTTCTTTTTAGGTAGAGCAGTGTGGTTTTCACCACCAGGATGCTTTGGGGGAGGGGAGCCAAATAATTAATTTGTGCTGTGGGGGCAGAGTCATATTGATTTTGATCACTCAGGAGAAGTTGCAAAGATGAAGATTGCTGAATTTCCTTTTGTGGTTGGGGTGAGTTAGGGGGAAGGAGATGAATTGCTTTGTGTTGTCAGGAGTGATTGTTTTGGTGAGAGGGGAAGTTGAATTAGTTTTGCTTGTCTGGGTGACGAATTGTGTGTGGTTGCTGGGGTTTGTTGGGGGTGGGAGCTGGGCGGGGGTGGGGAGCTGATTTGTTTTTTGGTCACTGATGTGCTTTGTGAGAGGAGGGAGGTTTGGTTTGGGAGAGATGAATTGCTTGTGCTTGCCAGGGTGCATTGGAAGTGGAGGGTGGAAGCTGAATGGATTTAGGTTGCTGAGGTGCATTGACAGGGGAAGATGATGTTGTATTAGTGTAGAAGGAATAAATGGGCCGAAAGCACCAGGGATGTTAACGTGGCCCTCTCTCTGTCCAATATTGAAGATTCAGGGTTTGGCATAGAAAGCCTGCTTAGTACCAGGGCAAACAAAACATTCAAAATCTTTGTAATCTGTTATTAAAGATACAGAGTAAGAAGGAGAAACAAAGCTCTGGAAATGTAAAGTATCAAGTAAGCTTTAATTTTTACATCCCTTGTTCCCCTTAGCTGGAGAGAGATTTTAAACAGAAAACCCCCAATCTGACAGTCTGTTGGATGGTATTAAAAATAATAACTCTTCTTTTGGGGAAAAAGTGAAGAAGTTAGCTGAGATGGACTGGAGTTGCTGTCGTTAAACTCCAATCCTGTTTCCTAAAAAACCCAAGAGAAACAGACAAAAAGGGAAAGAAAAGAAGAGCAAAGACAGAATATGCAGCTTGTGTCTCTGCTGTTGAGTCTCACTTACAACCTAATTGCTGGAAAAACACAGACACAGCACATGCTCTTATCAGCCATTCAAAGACCTGGGAAACTTGTACCAACATCAAGTTGTTTAGGGCATTGCTTTTAGCTGCCTCCTTCTGGTCACAGGCTGACAGCAGTGTTGCAAAATAAGCAGTATTGCAGTGATTCTCAAACTTTTGTACTGGGGACCCCTTTCACATAGCAAGCCACTGAGTGTGGACCCCCCCCCCCTTATAAATTAAAAACACATTTTTATATATATTTAACACCACTATAAATGCTGGAGGCAAAGCAGGGTTTGGGGTGGAGGCTGACAGCTCTCAACCCCCCACATAATAACCTCACAACCCCCTGAGGAGTCCCAACCCCCTGTTTGAGAACCCCTGCGGTATTGTTTGGGGAAGAAAGAGGACACATGGGGTAGGGCTGGAGGGTAAGACAGAGTCTCACATCCCAGCTGGTGTTCAGGTTTTAACTAGAGCTGGTGGAGGTGACAGTGTCATCTGGGTCCCTCTGTGGCAGGGCAAAGACACACCGGCGCGGCACCTCCTGCTGGTTGTCTCGGGAATTAGCTCTTCCAGCCCAGAGCGCCCTCTGCAGGCCAGTGTCTTGCCTGCCGCTGGCCCCCGTGTCTCTCCTGGACTTCAGTGCCCCTTTATCTTGGGATGCTGCCCCCTGGCAGTACCCCACACTCTGGGTCTCCCCTCCCAGGGGAACCCCCACCCTCTATCCCCACCTTGCCTCAGTGTCTACTGACAGTCATCATCTAGCTCCCACTCCCTGGGGCAGACTGCAGTCCATAAACCACTCATTGGCAAGGGGTTTGGACCAGCTGCCTCTCCCTATATCTGGGCTGCCCCTTTGCAGCCCCAGTACCTGTGTACACCCTTAACTCGGCCTGCAGCCTGGGGCTTAGCTAGGCTAGAGCTCCCCAGCTCCCTCTGCCCTTCTCCAGCACTGCTCCATCCTAGGTACCCGCCTCAGCTTCCCACCGAGCCAGGTCCTTCTCCCTCAAAAGGCTAGAGAGAGTGTGTGTCTCAGTCTCTGGCCCTCAGCCCTCTTATAGGGCCAGCTGTGGTCTGATTGGGGGATGGACCCACCTGTGGCTGCTTCCCCCAATCAGCCCAGCTTTTCCCCTGCCACAGCCCTCTCCCAGGGCTATTTTAAGCCCTTCAGGGCAGGAGCAGGGTGACCACCTTGCTACACCCTCTCTCTGACCTGGTCTGTTCAGGAGATCTCTCAGGATGGGGATGAAGAAGGTCTGGGGCCCCAGGAGATTGTGGCATGTCAGCCATGATGGGAAGTTCCTTCCTTCCTTCCCCCTTCTCTTGTCCTTCAGTCAGGCAGCATTTCCCTTTGTTTCACCTCCACACCTCCATATTTCCCCCCAAAGAACCAGAAAAGTGGGTGAGCGACGGAAGAGCCCATCCCCTCATTATTATGTTCATTAATTAGGCCTAATTTCTGCCACACCAATTTTGGTCCATCCATTTCTGGTCCTGCCCTTCTCTTGTTTACCAGCCATGTTCTTAACAGAGTTCTTGAATTATGTCAGTAGGCCCTTTTGTTTTAACTAATCCAGTGTTTTTGTCTCCGTTTTGCACCTTTTCCCATCAACAGTTATTGTGATAGTTTATTGTGACATTTTATTAACAATCACTCACTGCTTACACTTGAATTCACAAGTAGGGTAAATTTGTAGGCCCAATTATGAGACCAGTGAATTGATTTGGTCACCATGGTGCATTTTTGGGGGGAGCTGAATTAGTTTTGGTCACTGGGGTGCAGTGGGCAGGGAGGTTGGACTGGTTTTGGGCACCTGGGTTGGGCTGTGGGGGATTGTATTGATTTAGGTCACCAGGGAAAGCCCCTCTACAGCAACAAATCAGTTCATTCATCCAGGAGGTTTTTACCTTTTCTCATGGTAGTTAGCTTGGAGATTCTTAACACACACCTCTCCCCAGCCCTGCGTGTTAGATGGTGCATTGGGCATTTGGCTTGAGGAGAGTCTATGGGGTAAACAGAGTTTGGAGCAGCCATGGGATTTGAGCAGATCAGGGGGTCATAAAGCTATTAGCAGCACAGCTGGTTCCAGGAGCAGCCCGTGCTGTTTTGATGGAAACAAAAGCTGAGTGGCACAGTAGTTCAGCGCTCCCTGGTAGTTAGTGCCCAGGACAACTGCCCTGCTTGCCCACTTCTAGAACCAGCCTGACTGGTTCAGTGTACTGAACTGACAGTTCTTCTTCGACTGCTGTGCCTGTGGGTGCTCCACTGTAGGTGGTGCGTCCTGGCGCTGCTCATTGGAGACTTTTGGTAGCAATGTCTGGTCGGGACGCGCATGCGCAGTAGGCGCCTTGTGGTGCCATTAGCGCTCACGCGTCCCAGCCCCCCTCAGTCCCTTCTCAACCGTCCTCAACTGTAGACGGAGCTCCATGAACGGTGTCTGAAAGAGAGAGAAAACAAAATAATTAGATAGTAGAGTTAGTTAATAGGTAGCTATGTGTAGTAGATAGTGTAGATTTCGTCTTAAGTTTTAGTTTTCAAATTAGTAACTTCCCCCCCCCCCCCCCCCCCCCAAAAAAAAGTGGAGAGATCATCTCCCCCGTTGTTTTTATAAATAGTTAAAATGTAGTAAAATAATGCTAGGCTTGCCTGGATTCAAAAGATGCACTTTGTGCAAGAAAGCGATGACTGTCTCAGACGGACACTCACAATGCATCCGTTGTTTAGGAGAGATGCATGTCCCTCAGAGATGCGCACACTGCAACATTCTCAAAGCCAGAGCGAGGAGAGACAGGGATCTGAGACTAAAAATGATTTTGATGGAGAAATCCCTTACTCCTCCATTGGACAACAATAAGGACCCGAGAGAAAAAACTCCAGGAACTGCCTCCCTGGACAGGGGAAGCACCCTAACCTCCAGAAAATTGAGGAAAAGGGATGCCTCACCCTTGCAGAAGGAGCCATTAAAGAGAAAATGGTCTCTGGTGAGATCATTACCCTCTGTGCCGATGGCCAGCAAGGTTAACACAGTCAATGCTCTGGGCACATCCAGCACCGGCCGCACTGCGAGCACAAACAATAAAGAGAGGGAGTCGAGTGGAAGGCATAAGACTGTCTCCTCCCCCACGCAGTAGCGGCGCCAGCTTTGCCGGCGCCCTAGGCGGCGGAAGGTCCCGCCCCTGAAATCCCGCCCCCAACAGCGGCGGCGGAAGGTCCCGCCTCCAAATTTCTACAGACGGCCACGGCGCCGGTGCCCCCAAAATAGCAGCGCCCTAGGCGACCGCCTAGGTCGCCTAATGGGTGCGCTGGCCCTGCCCCCACGGCACTGTCAACCCCAAGGAAAGACCCAGTGCCGACAATACCTAAACCGGTGATGCCACCCCCAGTACAGACTCCATCGGAGCAGTTACCAGCAAAGGCTAAGTCAGCCACATTGGCACTGACTAAAGTGACACACAAAAGGTCAGTAACGAGGTAAGTGCCCGAACAGACGTATACAGCACCAATGACCCCGGCCCTGATTGGACCAATAACATCAACACTAGGGTCCCCTATACTTGATACCGATGACTCCCTGGTGCCGTTGGCACCGATAAACCAAGACCCAATGTCTGTGCCGCACTTCTCTAGCGAGGAGGAAGAAGATATGGAGGAGGGAGTATTCTACTCAGGTCACTCCTCCCCCTCCAGTGCTGAACCTGAACCACCACTTACTAATACCAAAACACGTCTGAGCAGAGATATGCCTCCATGGTTGACCAACTCATGGATGTGCCCACCCTTTCCATTCCCACTGCAATGGGCACATTGGAACCCATGAGCAACGTACAAAGTGCAAATGCAAGGGATCCATGTCCCTCAAAGGAAGCAAGTACAACCACCTGCAGAGACAGCCACAGAACCATCAGAGGCTCCTGAGGGAACTATAGAGGAGTTGGATGAAACACAAGAAATGTCACCGGACCACAACTCCTCTTCATCGCCAGAAACGATTCCAAGAATTGTTTAAGAGAGTGGCCCAAAGCCAAAATATCACACTGGAAGAGGTGACGGAGAATCAACATCAGCTACTAAAGATATTCCACCCTACATCCACAACTAAAATAGCACTCCCGGTGAATGCCACACTGTTGGAACCCACAGACACAATCTGGCAAACTCTAGCTACCATACCACCAACGCGTAAGAGGCCGACAGAAAGTATTATGTTCCCAATAAAGGAGTGAACTTCCTATTCTCCCACCCTCAACCAAATTCATTGGTGGTGGACACTGTAAATCAGAAGGATAAACAACCCCAATTTAAGAATACACCCCACGACAAAGAAGCCAAGAAATTAGAGGTCTTTGGCCGAAAGGTATATTAATCTGCGACCCTCCAATTCCGATTGACTAATTATACAGCACTGCTGGCGACATACGATCATGATAACTATCAAAAAATGAATTAATTCCTACCTCATATATCTGAGGAAAAGAAGGAACAGTTCCAAGCCATAGTGGCAGAGGACCAACTAATAACAAGAACAGCATTACAAGCTGCACTAGACACTGCTGACACAGCAGCCTGTACAACAGCTACGGCCATAGTAATGAGGAGAGCCTCCTGGCTACAAGCATCGGGCATATCCAGAGAACTTCAATCAAAAGTAGAAGACTTCCCTTTTGATACAGAAAAATTATTTTCAGCAAAAGCTGATGACGTCTTGCACTCATTAAAAGACTCACAGGCAACTGTATGTACACAAGGAATATACACCCCCCCCCAAAAAAGATTCCAACCATATAACAGGAAGTGGGACAACCCAAATCAACGACAACAGCAATGTCCATTTGACAACTGTAGATCTCGCCACCGAGCACAAAGACATTGACCACCACAAAACCAGACCTCAGCATCACAAACACCATCAAAGAAGCCACAATTTTGAGGATTTGGTTGAGGGTCTGACCGACCTCCCACAACTTCCAGTGCAAATTACATCCCATACCCAAATCTTTGACTATTGTCTTCGACCATTCTACCGAGTGTGGGAAGCCATTATGACGGACAGTTGGGTACTGGAAATAAGATCTGGATATACCATCACCTTTACCTCCATCCCCACTACCCACTCCCTTTCCCCGTCCCTCTTCAGGGACCCTTGAGCACCTCTTGATAGAAGAAGTGAAACATCTCGTCCAAATAGGTGCCGTAGAACAGGTTCCAACAGAACACAGAGGGAAATGGTTCTACTCCCACTACTTTCTAACACAAAAGAAAAATGGGGGATGGAGACCCATCCTAGATCTCAGGAAACTCAACACATTCGTTTGCACCCACAAATTAAAAATGGCCACACTAATGTCAATAATCCCTGCACCGGAGGAAGGGGACTAGTTTTCAGCCCTCGACCTACAAGACGCCATAGGCGCCAACTTTCTCCGGTGCCGGTGGGTGCCTGCACCCCCCGCCCCTTTCCCTGCCTCGACTCCACCCTTTCCCCACCCCTGGCCCCGTCCCTATTCCAACCCCATCCCCAAAGTCCCCACCCTAACTCCGTCCCCTCCCTGCCCCTATTGGACCCCTTCCCCAAATCCTTGCCCCGGCCCCGCCTCTTCCTCCAGTGCGCCATGTCCCCCCTCCTCCCCGCTCCCTCCCTACCCACGAATCAGCTGTTTCGCGGCACAAGCACAGTGCTGGGAGGGAGGGGGGAGAAGCAGGATGCGATGGCACGCTCGCGGAGGAGGCGTAGGTAAGCTGGAGCCGGGGGGGTGGGGCGGGGAGCTGCCGGTGGGTGCTGAGCACCCACCAATTTTTTTCCATGGGTGCTCCAGCCCCGGAGCACCCACGGAGTCGGCGCCTATGCAAGACGCGTACTTTCACATAACTATACACCCAGCACACAGATGATTCCTACGTTTCAAACACCACTTCCAATACAGAGTGCTACAGTTTGGATTATTCACAGCCACGAGAGTCTTCACTACCTACCCACCCTCCTCCCCTCTACTCTGGAGTTCTAAATTGGAGCTTTGCAGTAGAGAAGGAACTAAGGGGGGGCACAAGGCACCTACTGCGCATGCACATCCTGACCAGACACTGCTACCAAAAGTCTCTGATCAGCGGTGCTGGGATGCTCCGCCTACAGTGGAGCACCCATAGGTGACACACATCTCGAAGAACCTCAGTTTCTGCACAAGTTGAGTAACCTTCTCATCTACTTCTGAGCTAGTAGAAAATTGCAAAGGGGCTTGTGGAGCTGAGCTGCAGAGGGGCCTGCCGGCTGGCTAAGGAATCTGGGGAAGGAGCCTGAGGCCTGCTCTGAAGCTCCTGCTCACAGTGATGCCAGCACGCATTGTGATTTTTGGAGGGGCGGGGGAGCGACAGGATTTTAGCTGAGGGTGCATCCCAGTCTGTGATGACACAAGAAGCTCCACCCCTCTGGGGAAATCTCCCTCTGGCTGGCTTCCTGCCTGCCCCACTTCGGTCTGCTGGGAAAGAACAACAAATCAGAGCTGCTGTAGGAAGAGATCTCCCCCCTTTCCCCTCTTCTTTGCAGCCCAAAGCCATTTTAGTGTGGGTGGAAAGGGGCAACAGAAGAAGTCCAGTAGCTCAGGGTACATCCGTTCCCTCCTCCACCTCTGGTCCTGTGAGCAATGAGACAGCTCCTCTGCTCCCCTCCACAGACCCTAGTCTAGGAATGGGTAGAGAGAGTGGAAGGGAGAGAGGGGACCCTGCTGTAGCCCCGCAAAACTTCTGGGTGGAGGGGAGGGTTGCAGAACTCCAGGAGGAGCAGAGGTCAGGCTGGGGGGCTGAACTGATGGAGTGTGAGGGGGACAAGCAGAACTGCTCAGTGTCCCAACTGATGTGCGGACTTGAGGGACTGGATTGATTTGGATGTTGGGGGGCCAGAATTAATTGTTAAGCAGAGGATAGGCAGATGTAGGGGTGAGAGCTCCTGCATCAGGGGTCATTTGCCTGTAAATATGGGGTGGTCCTGGCTGCTTTTCCTACCTTTCTCTCTCCAAGGACCCTTCAGATCTTTTCCAAACCCACTGTCAGACAGGTGTACCAGCCCCGGAGTCCTTCTGCTAGAGGTCTTGTCGTCCTATTACACCATGCCCCAGAAAAGGGCAGTAGAGGAGAGTCCTCCAAGCTGCTTAGAGTGGCTGCGTGGGACGCAGCCAGTTAGAAAGAGGCTGCAGGGAAGCAGCCAATCAGGGCCCAGCAGGACCATATAAAAGGAGCGGCAGGGCTCAAAGTTCAGTCAGTGGGCAGGGATTGGGGAGTGAAGAAGGTGCTCCTGCCTGGGTGGCTGACTGGCTGCTGGGCTCAAAGAAAATAAGGGCTGTGGGGAAGTGGCCCAGGGAAATGTAGTTAGTTATAGGGAATGTGGCACATGCGTGCTACTTATAGGGATAAGTTGGGATCTGGAGTAGTGAATGGGGAAGAGGCTAAGCCCTGAGCAAGGGAGTTTAAACAGGACCAGGGAAGTGCTGTATCTGGAACTATGTTACCCCGGAAGGGGGCTGAACTGAAACTGACTCAGCGGGAGAGCTGGGGTCCGTGAGCTGAGTTCAAGAGGAGTGGGTCAGTTGGAGAGCTGGGGTCACTGAGGACTTAAGAGAAGGCAAAGAGTCACCAGGGAGGAAATCTTGGGGTGTTACTCCATCCCACAGCAGGTACCTTTGCCAGGTAGGCAGACCCTTCCTGAGGGTACTGTGATGGGCCCTGTTGGACTATTAAGGGACTGAGCCCATGGAGGGCTGCAGGATATTACTGAGGACAGCGAGATAGTCCTGGTTGGACAGTATATCCCGGAAGGGGTTTGTTTTGTTTCACATATGGACTGTGTGAGACTTAGCCAGAGGTCTGAGTCACCAAAGACCTGCCTGATGAGCTCAGCAGCCAACAGCAGGCACTGTGAGCAGAGAAATTGAGGGGAAAAAACTGCAGGCATGCACACACTTGCTCGCGTTCAGTGAGTGGACTCTGCTACACACCGATTGACAACACCTTCAACTTCTGGGTTTGAAAAACCAGCAAGCTTTTATTCAACCTGATTAAACATTACAAGAGTGTTCGGTAACCCTTCTTACTGCCAGAGGAAAAGCCTCATGTCTGTGAACCCCATTACATATGTTCTTTTCAGTCTTTGTCCCACAACATACCCCATCATATAATTTTGCTTAATACTTCTCCTAGAACAACAGCTCAGATCAAAAAATTCCAAGTTAACATCAGCTGTTCTCCGCAATAATAAATTTGGGAGTGTGTGCAACAGTAATTGTCTCTCTCACTCACACACACACACGGGATGGGCATGGGGGATACAAAATCAAGAGAGATTAAAGAAACATATAATGATCTTTTTAAAAAGACTTATGATTATTTTTGGCCAATCTCATGATTTTGTGTGGTCTGACTCATCATAATTTTTTATCTTTAGGCTGGTAATGCTATAGTGTGGGCCATCCTCAATCCCCAATCTTTCCCTATTGGCTTTGCGGAGGCAGAGTCAAGTAGAGTTTTCTAAAAATGTTAATTGCTTGAACAATTTCCTATCTCAGCCATTGCAGAAGCCGGTTTCAAAGGTTACCCAGAGGCGAAGCTTTGTGGTATTAGGGGATTGTGTAGAGCAGAGGGAAGGAGACAAGGAAACATTAGGCAATTAGCAAAATATTTCTAAAGGAGGCAAATGTTAGGGACTTACTTTTCAGAACTAATACTAGTTATCAACTAGTTATCAAAAAACAGGGCTTTGGAGAGGAGCCCGGAGCAGTGGAGCTGCAGGTTTTTGCCTGGAGCGGAGCACAGCTCCAAAGCCCTGCTAAAAAACAGGAAGTGTGTGGGGATTTTATTTTAAATTTACAAGATTGTTCCAAATCCACCTCAAAATGGGATTGGGTGCAGTCCTGGATGTGGGAAGGCTACAACACTGCATAAAGCAATGACCTGACAGCTGACTGGGTGAGGGTGAACAAAGCCACAGTGCACCAATGATCCAGGACTTGACTGTCTCATAGCGTTATTGGGAAATTTCTTGGCAGGCCCCTGTCACTCAATGCCTGTGTCTGTCTTTAAAATTCTCCTCTGTATATTGAAGGAGAGTCCTAGTTTTTTAAATTATACAGAACCATAAGTCCCTCCATTCTCTCCCTCCTGTAGGGGACTTGCTGGGAAGCAATAGTTGCTGCTCTGCATTCATGATGCCAGCACCTCACATTACCCCACAATGCACTGCGGGAGATGGAGCCAGAGAGTGAAGCTGCCTGAGCCATATGCAGAATGGATCTTTTCAGCAGCCTGAGGAGGGTGGTGGTGAAGGGCTGCCTGTCTCTCCACTGAGTCCTGAAGAGCCTGACAGGTGGCTGGGTTCAGGATGCTCCCTGCAGCAGGGTGAGAAGCCTGTGATGGCTCCCTCAGACCTGGTGAAGCAGTGAAGAGTTTCAAGTAGCCCAGAACGTGGCCATGAAGAGGAGCTTTCAATGGCTATGGGGAGAATAAAAATGGGATTTGTTCACAGTGGATACGTTTTTTGAGGGGGCCGGCCTTGCATTGTTTTTGGTCTCTGGCGTGTGCTGAGGAGGGGAGGAAATATAGAATTGGTATTGGTCGATGGGAGTGAGGTATTTGTTTGTTTTTTCTTTTAGTGGTGGGAGGCAGTTGAATTGATTTTGGTTGCTGGGAATGAGATTTTTTGGCAAAGAGTGTGTGTTTAATTGGTTTGTGTTCATTGGTGTGCATTTGACGTAGAGTAGCACCATATAAGACAGCTGGGATTCTTGCACAGGACTTGATGTGTCCTAGTCAGCTGCTCTAGAAAGACACATGGGCCTACATGCGCAGGTGGCGCATTGCTGATGATTGCATCCAAAAAGGAGTCATCACTAAACTGTATATTTGGAGTCTGCATGTTGATGATTTAATGGGGTGAAGGAGGAAGGAAATGTTTTTACTGTCACCCTCCAAAGAGTTGTTTTTCCTGTTTGGTGTGGATGCTTAATAAATGTCACACGTTGCTATGGGAAGGTAGGACGAGTAGGAGAAAGGAGCAGAAAAGAATTAGATGTTAATTTCCCAATATGTTTTGTCAATATGGGGGAACTGTGCTGCTGCAGCTGATTTGTTTGTAAATGTTGAGGGGAAATTCAGGAAAGCAGCTTGTAAATACCCACATTAAAACTTCGCCAGGAAACCCGAATTAACATCCGACTCTTGTGAAAACTGGAAGTGGCTGATTCAGGAGTACAAGTAACGAGCCCTTATTTGTAAAGAAGGCAGCAAAAGCAATGATCATTTGGAGAGTATGTTGGCCTTGCAGTTTCCTTTATTCAGCTTTTTGTGTCTCCTGTGAACAGAGTGCTGCTCTGGGGAGCAGAGTTGAATTTTTACACTAGTCTTTCTCTGTCTCACTATGCATTGAGAACACAGAGGTGCTCTGCTTCAGGGAACTGAAGCCTACGTATTCCCACCCTGAACCTCTCGAGAGGCCATGTGTGTGTATTTGCCTCTTTGGGGGAAATAACTATTTGTTTTAGTTCTCATGTATGAGTTTGTGAGGTATGTTGTGAGGTTTAACTAGCTTATGTTTGGGAGGCACTTTGAAGCTGAACCGTGGTCTGAGGTTTATAACTACTAAGAATTACCAGGGCGTCACACGGTTTGAAGTGTGCAGAGGCCCAGCTCATTGCACACACACAAGGGCTTCTTGCATCACTATATTTCCCCACAAGCTCCTTGTGTTCCATCCTCCCATCCCCCTCTATTTTAGGGATTCCCTGCATCTCCACCATCTCCTCGCTGCCACGGATTCTGTGTACCTTCCATTCCTGCTCCTCACATACCAGGGTTTATAACTGTTAAGAATGGCCATCATTTTGCACAATAACCAATGACCTCATGTTGGCGTATTCGTGCTCCTTCTCTGGGCTTTATTGCTGCCAGCAGTTCAGCAGGAGCAGAACCAAAGGGAATAAAATGCAGATGGCTTTGCTGATGGTCCAGCTTTAACCAGCATACTGTAATGCTGCACAGTTGTAGTGTAATGGAAAAATGGAGAGTGAGAACAGCTTTCAAAGCTCATGCATTCTTACAGGTTCAGCACCATCCTGTTGAGAGAGATCACATAAAGATTCTCCAGCAGTAGAAAGAAAACAGAGAAACACCAGAGAAAGTAGTAAATGAGTTATTATATACAATGATGTGCTACGTACAGTACAAAACAGAAGACAGTCCTTAACCTAGGAAGTTGAGAGTAGAACAGGGGTATGTAACATTTCAGTAGATGATATTGCAGTTGATTATATGAGGTCTCACAGGAGAGATTTCTCCTGATGGACATGCAGCCCAACAGTACAAGATCTCATAGGAGATGTTTCCAATAGATGAAACTATGGCTGATTGTATGTGGTCTTATAGGAGATGTTCCCCAGGGATATTTGCCAAATATGATGTCACCTAGGAGTTGTTTCCTGGAGATGAGGCTGGAACCAGATGGCATTTCCAGATGTTCTTTCCAGCTTGATGAATATTCCATTTTGGACAAACATGGAACCTAAAAAAGCACCCCAACATTTCCAGTTTAGTTTTCCATATTCTCTTGTGAGAGCTTACAAAAACTCATTTTTTCAGCAATCACAGGAGATATTGACAAATCCTTCAGAATATCAAGTAAGTTCATATGAGCATCATTGGGACTGGGGAAAATGTGTAGGGAGGATGTGAGGGATGTTCTCTGAGTGATGGAAGCTGAGTCTTATATGTCTAAAGTAGAAGAAAGGAGCTGGTTGTGAACAAAAGGAGAGTTTTCTGAAACTGATCTTACTCTTACCTGTGATCTGGGGAGCAGTATTTTTCTGTTATAGTGTTTGTGTTGTTTCCTGATTACCGTTGATGAGGGTTCTGGATTCTATCACTGGTGTCTTCTCTCCTTTGAGGGAACTAGAAGAAAGGCAGACACACTGTTTAGAACTGAGCTCTTCAATGAAAGGAACAGATGAACTGGTACTGATCTGACAGTGTCAATAAGTCGAAGGGATGTGAAGAACTTGTCTGGACCCCACAATATATCTGAAAATAATACTAATCTCAACCCCCAAAACCTGTGTAGTATTTCCACAATCTACAATAAAGGAAAGGAGGCATTACCTCTGGCCATAGTCAAGGAATAAGGAACTCTGCATAAACATTGCATATGTATTAATAAGTCAGCGCCAGCAGGCTGGCAAAGGACAAGTTCCATTGTGCGAGATTTGTTAGATATGGCCATAGGTCAGACCATGCCCTGAGAGAGTCAGAGTTTTGTGCTTACTTAGAATGGTTGTAGGCTCTAGTTCTGAATTTTCGTTTTCAGCACCCAAAGCCCTTTCTGAGGTACACTCAGAGAAGAATGGCTGAGACTCTGAATACTCACTGCGGGGAAGATGATGGTCAGTTGTCATTCAGGAAAGCCCCAGTCCAAAATATGAGGTTGGTCTGGGTAAAATAGGGATCTTCAGCTGCCAGTGATGGTTCAATAGCTGATGGTGGAGAGTTCAGCCTTAAAGGAAAAGACTTGAAACATCGGCCGCTGAAGAACTATCCCCCTTTTCAGCTTTGCCAATCTGTATTTGACTTATATCTGTCTCAATGTTCCTTCTTTCCCTAATAAAAAGCATGTTCCTTAAAAGGAGGCAATAAATAGAAGACTCTTTGCTGTGGTTGAGGAGGCAGAAATAGCAGACAAAGAACTATAGGGAGGGGAATAATGGGCTTTACATTTTTCACCAGTTCATTGTCTACAGGGATTGTAGGGTTTCCAAGCAGGGATCTTGCCTCTATCCTTCTCTGTAAAGCACTGTTGGAACTATATAAATGAGGGGAAGGATAAGACAATTCTCACTAATTATAGATGTTAAGATGTGGAGTCATTGCTGGGGCTATTTAGTGGTCAGGCCAAAGGTGAGAGAGAGAAGGTGGAGCTTTCTTACAATGCCTGGAATGAGAGAACTGTCCTGCATTTTCAGGAAGGTGGCAACACTATTCCTTACATGCATTTGAGTCCTTACAGAGCCTCTCCCACACACCATCCTTAATGTACGCACAAGCTGGAATTAAGGAGAACTTGAATACTCACTGAAGAGGTAGAGGGGATTGGGGTTACATGACCAGCCGAAACTTTAAGGGGCCAATGACTGAATGTGAGCATCAGAGTTGTCATATAATGTACAAAGTATCCTAAAGTAAGAAAAATAAATACAAATATTATTAGCAGCTGAACAATTTTCAATTCCACTTGTCCCCAGTATGCCCATAACAGTCTCTGTTAATGCAGAGCTGAATCCACCTCTGCTATTACAATCTCTTTAAATCCCCCCTCCTTTTCTCTGACTTTTAATAAAATCCATAGTTCAAAGCCTTTCAGTCCTGGGTGGGGCAGTAGAAAGAAGAAAAATGATTGTGGGGAGTGGAACAACCAAAGCCGCTGTATCCAAATAAGTGTTTGTATCACTCCATGGGACATCAGAGTTATCATGATCTATACGAAGAAGTAGTTCAAAATAAATATCTGACTCTGAATCCCAAAATGATCAGAGGATATGTCTACACTGCAATTAGGCACCTGCGACTATGGCCTATGCAAGGTGACTCAGGATTGAGGGTCTTGAACTAAGGGGTTGTTTAATTGCATTTTGGACATTTGAGTTGACACTGGAGCTTGGGCTCTAGGACCATGCAAAGTGAGAGAGTCTCAGGACTTGGACTGCAGCCCAAACACATATGTCTATGCCGCAATTAATCTGTCCCTTATCCTGAGCCTCGCGAGCCCGAGTTAGCTGGCATGGGCCAGCCATTGGTTTCTAATTTCAGTGTGGACATAGCCAGAGTGGCAGATGCCAGGCCATGGGATTCTGGATACTAAGGAACAGGGCAGCTCTGAGTTCCAGCAAAACTTCTCTGCCATAGCAGTAATTGAGTCTTTGAGTCAGTGTCCAAAAATGTTATTTAGACTTTTCCCTTGCACTGAAGTGCAGTGATATGGGAGAATATGACGATCACTAACTAGATAGTAGCAGGGTGAAGTCAGGAGGTTGGGAAAGGTCTATTTGCATTGCAAGAGAATGTTAACATGAGAAGGAATGGTTGGAGCTGGTTGTTGGTCAGAAAGTGCCCAGGGTGAGAGAGAATTTGGTTCTTCCTTACAATGACTGCAGAGAATCTCTTGTCTTGTGTTTACCTTTTTAGAATGGTGGCAACTGAATTGCATGTTTGTTCCCAAATCACTGCACAGACATGTCCACACATTTCCGCAATATACACACAGAAAAAGAAGTGAAGGAATCCGAATACTCATTCTGGGGCAGTGGGTGCACTCTGTTCGAGGAAAGCTTCATAAGGAATGAAGAGCTGAGACTCAGAGTACAGGGGCGGGCAAAGGAGGATCACCAATTAAATTGGCCCATGATGGAGCACTCATCCTAAAATAATATGAATTGAAAGAAACATTAACATCAGTAGAGCCGTTCTCTCCTGTCTCTCCGTAGGCCATAAACTACATGTTCCCACCTTCTAGTAAGATCAATGTTAAGCCAACTTCCTTCCATCATATAATAAAATTTCTCTTGTTTCGTCATCAGAAATTTCAAACCAAGTTGGGGAACAGGGCTCCTGCTGTTGCCCTTGGTCCCTAAGGGTGAAACTCCATCTGATCAGGGATGAGACATGACATTACTCAGAGGCAAGGAATCTTAAGGAATATTCTCCTTACAAGTGATTATTGGGGTCTTCAGAGGAGCTGGCAGTTCCCCCTTCCCAACACTGGACAGTAGAAATGCCTTTATAAAGACACTATCATCATAGTAGTTGTCTTCCTCACCTTGAGCCTGCCCTATAGTCTACAGTGAAATACAGACAGTGAAGCTGTTATCACACTAGCGAGGTGATTAATTCATTTTCTGTCCCTGACTCCCTTCTGTTTTCCTCTCTGAAGAGGAGCCTCGTGACCTAGAAAAGTGGGTCCAAGACTGAGGGCTTAAGCACTCCCAGAGTATTTTACACTCAGAGTTGACGGGGGTCTAGGCAGGACACAGATCTTTGTCTGTGGAAGTGTTTTTCAATGACTGCATCCACACTTTCCGAATGGTGGGAGTTCGGCTCATTGAAATGCTGTTCTCTCAGGTCAGAAGGAAGGTGGTCCCAGAATTATCTGCTGGGTGAGGATTGACGTGCCTTTGTGACAGATAAGGAGCCTTCACTTGTGATGAAGAAGTATGTGAGGGGCCAGAGGGATGCAGCAAATTGGCTGTGGACACGTGGTCTGGCCCTCGATGGAGTCTTCATCCTAAATGAAATGGAAACAACAAAGTATTAACAGTGGCTGTGCGTTGGGTGGAGTCATTGCCTATCCATGTAGGGTGGGAATACACAGTATGTTTGTTATGCTGTTCCCCTGTGTAAAATAACAGACAATATCCCAGTGAGTTCCTGATAATAATAATTTATCAATAACCAAAGCAATTTAGGGATAGTGGGTTTAAGGAAGATAGTGAGCAGTAGGGGAGCTAAAGCATTGCTGATTCCAATATTGAGCAAGAAACCCCATTGAAAATAATAGCTTCATGAGTCTTTGAGGCACCTAGAAAAAGAATATTGAGGAACAGAATCTCTGAGAAGAACCCAGACATTCAACCACACAACTGTCAGGAGATTAAGAAGGAGATATGCTATGCTATATACTAACCTTGCCGGCATCTCTTATCTGTGAAGCTGTCAGCCTATGGGCCAATCTGAGGCTTTTTAACTTAACTATGTGGCTCAAACACTCATCTTCCCCTTCACTAATGCACATAATGCAAAACTCTTTTCTTACCAAGAATCCAGCACTGACTTCATGTAGTCCATCCTCTTCCAATGGGTGCTCAGATTGCAAATTTATAAAAACACAGACATTCACACTAGGCATTAGAAAAACAGAGAACGTTAAATAACTAGAAAGTTAAATAGCAATGCTCTGGCCAAAGGAATAAACTGCCTAGAAAAGTAATGGAGGTTCTGTGACTGAAGATGATCATAAGTGAGTTAGATCAGTGTATTCTCTATTTTCCATGATGTAGATAATTTGGTAAGAGTGTTCCGTTGTCATGTACTTTCTCAATCCTCCTTTATTTTGTTCTCAGTTTTTTCTTCAAACCATCAGAAAGATCTGGGTTTACCTTTGATGGTCCGTGGATAACATATAGAGATTCACCGGGTTAGATGAATTTATAGTAGATTAATATAGTGTAGAATCTTGAATGATGCAGGGTGGGAGGGAGGTAGCTTGGATGATGTTCCAAATTTCACCCAATTCTGATCAGCAATGAAGCTACTGAGGAAAGGATTTGTTTCTCATCATGACTATCATCTTGTTTTATTGTCACCATCCTCTGCAGCAGTGAAATACATAGATGCTATGGTGATTGGCACTACCTAAAAACTTTGGATCACTAACTAGAGAGGGAATTATAATTGACATTGGAAGGACTTTTCCCAGGTGATTATCACCTCATTAGTGACACAGGACAGGAATTTATCCAGCAATGATGTAATTTCTGCAGCATGGCATGGTAGTCAAACTGTTTCCATATCTCATACAACAGAAATATGGAAAGACCTTCCCTTCAGAAGCCCCCAGTGAGTAAGTGGAGTGCTCTGCTAGTTCCTTCAGGACAACTCTAAAATTAGGTTTGGAGACTGTACATATTGGGTTCCGGGAAGTGGGTGGGCGAAGCCCGCCCACTGCTAAAGGATCCCCCCCTCCAGCCTAAGGGGAGGATCTACAGGACCTGAAAACCAAATGATTTCGGGGGACAACTAATGAATAACAGGGACAGGAGTGTGGTCAAAGGGTCAAAAGAAGGGAACCTGATGGGGACACCGAGCAGAAAGCCCCGGACAGCGCCCACTGCTCCTCAAAGGCGTCAAGGGAGCCAGTGGACGCGACCCAGAGGAACTCTGCCCGGATACGTGAATGGACAGAGGATCGGAAACAGGCCCCACAGTCACAGGAGTCTCCATTGGCCAACCTCCTCTCCCTGGTTGTATAGATGGCCATTTTAGCCAGGGCCAGGAGGAAGTTGACCAGGAGGTCCCGTGACTTCGTGGGGCCATGGATAGGGAGTCCATAAAGAAGGAGGTGAGGAGAAAAGTGCAGCCAGAAACGTAAGAGAATGTTTGTGAGGAGCCGGTATAGGGGCTGCAACCTGGCGCACTCCAGGTAAATGTGTGCCAGGGTCTCCCTCATGCCCAAAAGGGGCAGGTGTCTGGGACAGGGGTGAACCACGCCAAATACATGCCCGTGCTCACGGCCCCATGAAGGAGCCGCCAGCTGATATCCCCGGCGGGCCTCGGGACCAGGGTGGAGTATAGGCTGGCCCACCGGGGCTTCTCACCCTCCAGAGGTGGCAGGAGGCCCCACCACTTTGTGTCGGGGCGGGACACGAGGGTGAGAAAGTGAAGTGGGTGGAGCACGGGCGTGTATAGGTGTTTCCTTGGTGCGGTCTGGAAGCGGACCGGCTGCAGATCGTGCAGCCGGGTCACGGAGAAGGGGCGGGGGGGCCAGTTGGGTCCACAGGGCGGGGCCCAATAAAAAAGTCCGGAGGGCCTGGGGTGGAGGGTGGGCGGGGCGTGCCCTCTTGCAGGACCGGGTCGAGGTAGGCCCGAGCAGCGGGTGGCAAAGCGGCCCTCACCTCCTGAAGTACGCGCCGGGGAGTACAAGGCCTGGAAAGCCCCATGCGCCGAGCGAGTGTCAGGGGATCCAGCCAGTCTCCCCGGTCGTAATCCAGGAGGTCTCCGACTCTGGTGACTTCTGCCAGGACCAACCTCCGGTGCACCGAGGGGGACTCCGCCACCTGCACACGGAGCTGGGGGTTGTGTAGCAGGGGCTCCGCGAGGAGATCTGCCCCCCCCGGTGGCCGCCACGGACCTGGTCGCTGAAAACAGCTTCCAGGTCCGGAGGAGGTCCTGGTAGAAGACCGTCAGCCCAGAAAGGTCTCGCGGAAGGCCTCTCGGATCGAGATAAAGGATCACAAAATTTGAATGCAACAAAATTTTGCTGTGGTGGAGTAGCTTGATATTAATAGATTATAAACAAATGTTCTCTATTCCTAACAGCTGTTGGCAAGAGATTTGTGTATCTGGCGATGTGGGCATCATGGCAAATTTTAGTAAAAGTCATAGAAAGGTCATAGTTACGTTAAAAATAACCAAATTTGGTTGTATCCAAATTAACCCCTTTAACTTTATAACAATAGTATTCATCAGATACCTTCTCCCTACCAAATACATTACATATTTATGTATGCACACATATATATGTGTGTGTGTGTGTGTATACATATACACCTCTACCCCGATATAACACGACCTGATATAACACAAATTTGGATATAACGCGGTAAAGCAGTGCTCCAGGGGGGCGGGGCTGCGCACTCCGGAGGATCAAAGCAAGTTCAATATAATGCGGTTTCACCTATAACGCGGTAAGATTTTTTGGCTCCCGAGGACAGCGTTATATCGAGGTAGAGGTGTATATATAAAATTAATAAATAAATAAAATTAAAGCCTTCACCAAAAATAGAAATGTAATTTCTAAGATATAAACAATTTTGATTGAAAAAGATGTTGAGAAGATAACAACCCAGAAGAAAAGATGGGAGAGGGATTTGGAGAAAGAAATTGATCTGCACGAGTGGGTATATGTGTGGGAAAGGGGATATACATCTTCAATTTGTGTAGCTCATAAATAAAATGTATATAAATTTAGTGTGTAAATGACATTAGACTTCAGTTAAGATCCATCATATTGTTGCTGCTAGAGAAAAGCTCTGTTAGAGAGATTGTGGGGGAAATGGGAACATACTTGCACATGTGGTAGTTGTGTCCAGGAATTAGAAAGTTTTGAGAGGAAATTATTAAAGAGATCCATCTTATGACAAAATGCTGGCTTCTTAGAGATCCCCTGACCTCCTTACTTAATGCTCCAGTAAAGGATCTGCATTTTAAACAGAATGACAAAGTATTTTCTTCTTATTGCTAGCAGCTAGACTTTGTATTGCACATTACTGGAAAAATGTGACTCCTCCTCCTATGGAATTGTATTATATAAATAGGGTGTGTTATATAAGAAAGTAAAATGTGGACTGTCCTTGTAGTGGAAAAGCTTTCACACCAAGTACTTACACAAGCGAAACTCCAGAAAGAGGATAGGTTTTTAGAAATTTGGTCATCCTTTTTAACACACTCAGAGGAGGAGAACTCAGTCAGCAAACCAGAATCTTTAGCCAGGTTCTCTGAATATTAATCTGATCCTGAATAAGTAATAAGTAATGTATAATTAGTATGATTACAACCAGTAATGTAACTTTGCCTTAATACAAAAAATTCAAAAATACAAATAAATTAAAAGAACCAAAATACTGACAGTTTTTCCAGCACTTATGGAATAAACTTGTCTCCAGTGGTTTCAGGAAGACCAGGATGAAATGGTTAAGTCAGATCACCAGTGGTATAAGAACAGTAAGAAAAATGTATGCGCAGTGCTAAAAGTGGTGAGCTTTGGACACTTTCCTTTTCCTAGAAACACTTCTTGGTACAGTAAATCCTCACTTAAAGTTGTCCCGGTTAACGTTGCTGATCAATTAGGGAACATGCTTGTTTAAAGTTGTGCAATGCTCCCTTTTAACATCATCGTTTGGCAGCTGCCTGCTTTGTCCACTGCTTGCAGGAAGAGCAGCCCGTTGCAGCTAGCTGGTGGGGGCTTGGAACCAGGGTGGACCGGCAGCCCCCCTATCAGCTCCCTGCTCCCCTAAGTTCCCTGTGCTGCAGCCGCCCAGCAGGCTATCAATTGCAGGCTATCAATTGCCAGCAGTTCAGCTGTCCCTTCCCCCACTGCCATGTGCTGCTCCTGCCCTCTGCCTTGGAGCTGCTCCCAGAGACTCCTCCTTGCTGTTGGGGCGGGGGGGAGAAGGAGGGGCTAATTACAGTGTGTCCCGCCCCCCCCGCTCCTGCACCTCGCTTACCCCTTCTCCATATAGTGCAGGGAGGGGACACGGACGGAGGGAGACAGAGAGTGCTTGGGGCAGCAGCTGCTGTCTCAACTTCCTGATCCACTTAAAAAGACAATGCACTTAAGAGTGGGTCAGCTTACTTAAAGGGGCAGTGTGCATCTCTGTCTCTCTCCCACACACAAGGTGTGTGTCTGTCTCTGTCTGCTATGCTGTCTCCCCTCCTCATGTTCGTGCTGCCTTGTGTGAGAGGCTACATTAACAACAATGTGTTAACCCTTGAGGGCTCAGCCAAGTGCTAGTTCATCATTTAGCAGCAAGGCATGCCCTGGGAAATATCCCTCCCTCTTCCACCCTCTAACTTCACCACCTCAACCAAGCTTCACAATCGTCATAGCTGTGAACAGTATTAAATTGTTTGTTTAAAACATATACTGTGTGTATATCTATATAATATATAGTTTTTTGTCTGGTGAAAAANNNNATTAACAACAATGTGTTAACCCTTGAGGGCTCAGCCAAGTGCTAGTTCATCATTTAGCAGCAAGGCATGCCCTGGGAAATATCCCTCCCTCTTCCACCCTCTAACTTCACCACCTCAACCAAGCTTCACAATCGTCATAGCTGTGAACAGTATTAAATTGTTTGTTTAAAACATATACTGTGTGTATATCTATATAATATATAGTTTTTTGTCTGGTGAAAAAAATTTCCCTGGAACCTAACCCCCCCTATTTACATTAATTCTTATGGGGAAATTGGATTCGCTTAACATCGTTTAGCTTAAAGTCGCATTTTTCAGGAACATAACTACAATGTTAAGCGAGGAGTTACTGTACACCTTGCGCCTAGAAAGTGATGGCCATTCATATGTAAGCATTTGTTAACAGTTATTGCATCATGGCATCTGAGATTATTTCTTGGCATCTGTTAACTTTTAGTACCTTCTTGGCTCTGTAGAAAAATAGAAACAATTAAAAATTCTATTTGGACAATTCCTAGCAAGGCAGCAACAAAATGGAGGATTGTGAACAATCCGGACAAGAAGGGCAATAAAGAAAGCAGGCAAATAAATGCAACTGTGACGGGGTGTTCACCCCACACTTTCCTTGAAAGGGTTACTGCAGACTGAGAAGAGGGCTAATTAACCCAATAGGCCACAGCGGAGAGGAATCAGGTGACTAAGCAATCCACTGATTGAATGAGGAAGCCAGCTGAGGAGGGGATTATAAAGGCTGGAAATTGGCAGCAAAGGAGGGGAAAGTCTGTAGTCACTCCCTGGGAGAAGGGAGGTGTGTTTGGGCTGGCAAACCCAGTGAGAGGAGAAGCCAGGACAGGGCTCAGGGAAAGGCAGTAAGGTCTAGAAGGGAACAGGCTTTGATTGCTGGCTAGAGGGTCCCTGAGCCAGAACCCAGTGTAGCCAGCCTTTGAGGCAGTGGCACTACAAGCAGCGGCGGCTCCAGGCACCAGCGTTCCAAGCACGTGCCTGGGGCGGCAAGCTGCGGGGGGCGCCCTGCCGCTCGCCGTGGGGGCAGCAGTCAGGCTGCCTTCGGCGGCATGCCTGTGGGAGGTCTGCCGATTCGGCAGCAATTCGGCAGCGGGTACGCCGAAGCTGTGGGTCTGGCGGACCCCCCGCAGGCATGCCGCCGAAAGCAGCCTGCCTTCCGTGCTTGGGGCGGCAAAAAAGCTAGAGCCGCCCCTGAGTACAAGGCAGTGAATGGGAAGACTGCTTAGGACTGCTGAAGGAAGTCTTTGGTACCTGTGACGGGATAGTCCCTCCCCGCACTGGCCACAGTGGCGTCAGGCCCGTGGCTCTGACACAGGAAGTCCCGCCCTGCGCGTACTGGGCATGCTCCAGATGCTCTGGGAGAATAAAAGGAGCAAGCTCAGCTCAGTCTAGGCCGGTCCTCAGCAGGAGCTCCGCCGGTGCTTCCGTCGCCTAGGGCCGCCGGCCTAGACTGAGCTGAGCTTGCTCCTTTTATGCTCCCAGAGCATCTGGAGCATGCCCAGTACGAGCAGGGCGGGACTTGCTGTGTGAGAGCCACGGGCCTGACGCCACTGTGGCCAGTGGGCCGTGCTGCCCAGCAACCCGGGGCATCCCCCTAGACTCTGGCCTTTGGGCCGCGCTGCCCCGCAACCCGGGGCATTCACCCAGACTTTGGGCTTTGGGCCGCGCTGCCCTGCAACCCAGGGCATTCCTATAGACCCTGGCCATTGGGCCGGGCTGCCGTGCAACCCGGGGCATCCCTATAGACTCTGGGCATTGGGCCGCGCTGCCCCGCAACCCGGGGCATTCCTATAGACCCTGGCCATTGGGCCGGGCTGCCGTGCAACCCGGGGCATTCATATAGACCTTGGCCATTGGGCCGTACTGCCCTGCAACCCGGGGCATTCCTATTGACTCTGGCCATTGGGCCGGGCTGCCGTGCAACCCGGGGCATTCATATAGACCTTGGCCATTGGGCCGCCCTGCCCCGCAACCCGGGGCATTCCCCTAGACTCTGGCCTTTGGGCCGTGCCGCCCTGCAACCCGGGGCCTGTCTACTGTCTCTGGCCATTGGGCCGGGCTGCCGTGCAACCCGGGGCATTCCTATACCCTCTTGGCCTTGTGCCGTGCTGCCCTGCAACCAGGGGCATTCCCCTAGACGTTGGCCTTTGGGCCGCCCTGCCCCGCAACCCGGGGCATGCCCATAGACGCTGGCCATTGGGCCGTGGTGCCCTGCAACCCGGGGCATGCACCGAGGCGTTGGGCTTTAGGCCGAACTGCCTAATAAGGAGGGGCTTCGGCCCCCACCAAGGGGTGCGAACCCCCACACGTGGTGGAGAATGTGGGCATCGATCCGGGCCTGCTAAACAGGTCCGTGGAAACAGGGGTGAACCGTGGGAACCCCGTTAAACCCCAAGATGGAGACTGAGAAACTCCTACAATGGATGCTGGAAAGGCAGCAGGAACAAGCAGCCCAACAGCAGCAACACCAGGCGCAGATGATGCAGCAGATGGCGAGTCAGCAGCAGCTGCTGATCGCCCAGCATCAGGAGCACCAACAGCAGCTTCTCCGAGACTTAGCGGTCCAGCAGCAGGCGCAACAGGAACGCCTGTTGCAACAGGTGACCACACTGTTACACCCGGCGGGGGCCGCAGGGACGGGCCCTGCCGGAGCCGGGTATCGGGAGACGGGAAGGGAGTTGCCGGTACGCCTCACGAAGATGGGGCCCGAGGACGATCCNCACCGTTCTCAGTCCCCAGTGTCACAGAAGAAGAAAAGGCCGGATAGGGGTCGCTCTCCGCCTCCAAAGACCAAGGGACCCGCAGCATCGAAGCACATTTTGAGCCAGGCCACCTCGTCTCTCCCACCTTCCAGGGCCTCGTTGACTCCTGCCCCATCTCGAGTACAGTTGAGTCTGAACCCTCAACGGTCCCCGGAGCACCAAGGGGATCAACTCCAGCTCCCTTCAATGCCAGAGGCATTTGAGGCAGCCAAGGACCTTATACGCCTCACGGTGCCTTCCTCCCTGCAGAGGAGAGACAAGTCGCCAGTGACTGTGCGGCCCCAGTTCTAATCAAGGGGCAAACCAGCGATGATAGGGCGCCAATCACCATCTTCAGTGCACCTCTCCCTGGCATGGCCCACCCATTCTGGGGAGCTGCACTGCTCTCCAGCGGCCCAGAGTAGAGACTGCAGAGGAAAAATAAGCTCTGGGAGGGAGTTTGGGTGCAGGAAGGGGCTCAGGGCTGGGGCAGGAAGTTGGGGTGTGGGCTCTGGGAGGAATTTTGGGTGCAGGAGGGGGCTCCAGGCTGGGGTAGGGGTTGGGGTGCAGGAGGGGGTGAGGGTTGTGGGCTCCAGCTGGGAAGTGCTTACCTCGGGCGGCAGTGCAGCAGGTCTAAGGCAGACTCCCTGCCTTCCCTGGCCCCACGCTGCTCCTGGAAGTGTCTGGTACGTCCCTGCGGGGCGGTGGGGGGGGAGGGCAGGGAGCTACACACGCTGCCTGCTCCCGCAAGTGCTGCCCCCTCAGCTCCCATTGGCCACAGTTCACAGCCAATGGAAGCTGCAGAGTCGGTGCTCGGGGTGGGGGCAGTGCTTGGAGACCCCTGCACCCCCGCAGGAGCCGCAGGGACATGCCGTCTACTTCTGGGAGCGGCGTGGGGCCAGTGCAGGTAGGAAGCCTGCCTTAGCCCCGCAATCTACATGTACATGGCATGCAATGTGGCATGGCATGTACATGTACATTGGCCAAACCGGACAGTCTCTTCGCAAAAGAATAAACGGACACAAATCTGACATCAGGAATCATAACATTCAAAAACCAGTAGGAGAACACTTCAACCTCTCTAATCACTCAGTGACAGACGTTAAGGTGGCAATTTTGCAACAAAAAAGCTTCAAAAACAGACTCCAACGAGAAGCTGCTGAACTTGAATTGATATACAAACTAGATACCATCAACTTAGGTTTGAACAGAGACTGGGAATGGCTCGGTCATTACACTAATTGAATCTATTTCCCCATGTTGAAACAGCCTCACACTTTCGTGTTAACTGTCCGAAATGGGCCATCATGATTATCACTTCAAAAGTTTTTCTCCCCTGCTGTTAATAGCTTCTCTTAATTAATTAGCCTCTTACAGTTGATATGGCTACTTCCACCTTCTCATGTTCTCTGTATGTATAAATATCTTCTTACTGTATGTTTCATTCTATGCATCCGAAGAAGTGGACTGTAGCCCACGAAAGCTTATGCTCAAATAAATTTGTTAGTCTCTAAGGCCCCGTCTACACTACCCGCTGAAATCGGCGGGTAGCCATCGAACTATCGGGGATCGAATTATCGCGTCTTGTCTGGACGCGATAAATCGATCCCCGAACGCGCTACTTCGAACTCCGGTACTCCTGCAGGGCGAGCGGAGTTACCGGAGTCGATGTGGGAGCCGCGAACGTCGATCGCGCGCCGCGCGGACGCGAGGTAAGCGCGCCAAATTCGAACTAAGATACTTCGACTTCAGCTACGCGAATAGCGTAGCTGAAGTCGAAGTATCTTAGTTCGATCCCGCCCCTAGTGTGGACCAGCCCTAAGGTGCCACAAGTACTCCTGTTCTTTTTTCATGATTCAGTACACACCATCTTCCTTTGTTGTTCTGCTAACTGCTGTTCATGCACTTCTGTGGTAGACAGTAGCCCTTGAAACAGAGCCTTTGGTACATTGAAGGGTGTTTGCCTGCCTGCCTGTGCTTAATTAGTAATAAGAAACACCTGACCCAAGCAGCCTGGGCTAGAAACAGTCTGTACAGCACAGAGAGTTGGCTACAAACCTCATAGCTGCAAGGAATAATCCATGGAAGTTAAAACCAAAGCTTTGGAAAAAGATGGTGAAATCCTCCAGGCAATTAAATAGCCACTGCTCTTGCATAGTAGAAGAAAAAGAGAACCGTGGACATTGCTTTTGAAGAGAGGAATAAGGTGCAAAACAGCTGCTCAGACTGAGAGATGGACAGTCTTTTCCCTGCTTTCAAGATAGTTATTGACTGGACTGGCTATTAAAGGTGAGCAGCATTTTGAGCTATACACTGCTAAATGTTTATACTGGGCTGTTGAGCTGTGCGTTAGACCATTTTTAAGCATTTCTTTGCTAGATTCATCTCTCCCTTATAGATATTGTTAAAAAGCTTATGCCATCTTTAATGTTATTTGTAAATGTAGATAACTGTGTATCCCTGTGATATCTTGGGGTTCACCCAGGCCAGAAAGGGACTTGGTCACCACCTGCTTTGTAACCCTGGGTATGCTGTGGCTGTGCAGCTTTGTTCCAGAACTCTGACCCCAAGAGCCTGCAAGCAGCCAATAAGCCTCTCCCTGGCTTTGACCAATCTAACCAGGAGATCTTCAATGATCTAAAACTCAAAAAAGAGTCCTACAAAAAGTGGAAACGTGGTCAAATTACAAAGGATGAATATAAACAAATAATACAAGTATGTAGGGACAAAATTAAAAAAGCCAATGCACAAAATGAGTTCAAACTAGCTAGGGACATAAAGGGTAACAAGAAAACATTCTACAAATACATTAGAAGCAAGAGGAAGACCAAAGACAGAGTAGGCCCGTTACTCAATGAGGGGGGGAAGACAAAAACAGAAAATGTGGAAATGGCAGAGGTGCTTAATGACTTCTTTGTTTCAGTTTTCACCAAAAAGGTTGGTGGCGATTGGATGTCTAACATAGTGAATGCCAGTGAAAATGATGTAGGATCAGAGGCTAAAATACGGAAAGAACAAGTCAAAAATTACTTGGACAAGTTAGATGTCTTCAAATCACCAGGGCCTGATGAAATGCATCCTAGAATACTCAAGGAGCTGACTGGGGAGATAGCGGAGCCATTAGCAATTATCTTTGAAAAGTCATGGAAGACTGGAGACATTCCAGAAGACTGGAAAAGGGCAAATATAGTCCACATCTATAAAAACAACCTGGGGAATTACAGACCAGTCAGCTTAACTTCTGTACCCAGAAAGATAATGGAGCACATAATTAAGGAATCAATTTGCAAACAGCTAGAAGATAATAAGGTGATAAATAACAGTCAGCATGGATTTGTGAAGAACAAATCATTTCAAACCAACCTGATAGCTTTCTTTGACAGGGTAACAAGCCTTGTGGATGGGGGGAAGCAGTAGATGTGGTATATCTTGACTTTAGTAAGGCTTTTGATGTTGTCTCACGTGACCTTCTCATGAACAAACTAGGGAAATACAACCTAGAAGGAGCTACTATAAGGTGGGTGCAAAACTGGTTGGAAAATCGTTCCCAGAGAGTAGTTATCAGTGGTTCAGTGTCATGCTGGAAGGGCACAACGAGTGGGGTCCCGCAGGGATCGGTTCTGGGTCCAGTTCCGTTCAATATCTTCATCAATGATTTAGATAATGGCATAGAAAGTACACTTATAAAGTTTGCGGACGATACCAAGCTGGGAGGGGTTGCAAGTGCTTTGGAGGATAGGATTAAAATTCAAAATGTTCTGGACAAACTGGAGAAATGGTCTGAAGTAAATAGGATGAAATTCAATGAGGACAAATGCAAAGTACTCCACTTAGGAAGGAACACACTTACAAAATGGGAAATGACTGCCTAGGAAGGAGTACTGCGGAAAGGGATCTGGGGGTCATAGTGGATCACAAGCTAAACATGAGTCAACAGTGTAACGCTGTTGCAAAAAAAAGCAAACATCATTCTGGGATGTATTAGCAGGAGTATCGTAAGCAAGACACGAGAAGTAATTCTTCTGCTCTACTCCGTGCTGATTAGGCCTCAGCTGGAGTATTGTGTCCAGTTCTGGGTGCCACATTTCAGGAAAGATGTGGACAAATTGGTGAAAGTCCAGAGAAGAGCAACCAAAATGATTAAATGTCTAGAAAACATGACCTTTTAACGAAGATTGAAAAAAAATTGGGTTTGTTTAGTCTGGAGAAGAGAAGATTGAGACGGGGACATAACAGTTTTCAAGTACATAAAAGGTTGTTACAAGGAGGAGGGAGAAAATTTTTTCTTAACCTCTGAGGTTAGGACAAGAAGCAATGGGCTTAAATTGCAGCAAGGGCGATTTAGGTTGGACATTAGGAAAAACTTCCTGTCAGAGAGGTTAAGCACTGGAATAAATTGCCTAGAGAGGTTGTGGAATCTCCATCATTGGGGATTTTTAAGAGCAGGTTGGACAATCACCTGTCAGGGATGGTCTAGATAATACTTAGTCCTGCCTTGAGTGCAGGGGACTGGATTAGATGACCTCTCGAGGTCCCTTCCAGTTCTATGATTTTATGGTTACTTCTTTCAAGCTAACCTCAGTACACTTCCAGCCCCAAATTCACTCCCAAATCGTCCCACTGCAGGGACCATCCCTCTCATTGGACCTTCACAGAGAATATGTTAGCTTCACTCCCTTTACAGAGACAGTAAAACACTCCAACTTGTTAGCTTTCTAGAAGCGCACACTTTACTGCACGTACATAGCACTGATGATTTATAATGAAAGGAAAATAAGTTTATTAACAAAGCAATCCTGGATTAAGCAATGCCAAGTAAAAGAGATAAAGGTAGAGATGATGACAGGCAAAAAAGTGAACACATACATCTAAAGGACTAAAACTTAATCTAACAAGATACAGTCTATGTTCAAAATGGTTTCTTTCACCCACATCTCCTTTCCAGCTTTTTCTGGCCAGGACCCATCACCAAGATCTGATTGCTTGGTTCCTTTGTCTCCTAAGGTAAAGGATAAAGATGGAGTCTCTCTCTCTTCCTTATATTTCCAAAGGGATATAAGTCAGGAAGGCCTCCTGGGGATTGTGTCTCCTGTGTCTTTCTGAGGTGCAGGAGCCATGTTAATTCTGTCCTCAAATTCAGGAGCAGGTTTAGCGCAATGGCTTTGTTTACTGCTAATATGTAAATTGAAGTAAACCCACATTCCTTTGTCTAGGACAGACCTGTTTATCACCTTTACCTAGGCTAGGCTGTCTGGTCTTCAACATGTTCCAGTAACATCCAAGGGAGGGAATTCATAACTTCACATATGTTAATACATACATTTTACAATGATCTTAA
Source organism: Platysternon megacephalum (assembly GCA_003942145.1). NCBI lineage: Eukaryota > Metazoa > Chordata > Testudines > Platysternidae > Platysternon > Platysternon megacephalum. Next base: position 660,391 of record QXTE01000124.1, read on the forward strand.
TAACCACTTCTATAACACCTTTTATCTGAGGCTCTCCAATCATTTTTATAAATATTATATAAAGCATTTGTTTCATCCCAGTGGTGTTTGAAATACAGGATATATTAAAAATATCCTTCACATTCCACTGGAATACCATGTACAGTTATGGACACACATGTTAAAGAAAGATGAATTCAAATTGAACCAGGTGCAGAGAAGGGCTACTAAGATGATAGGGAGAATGGAAGGCCTGTCTTATGATAGAGGACTAAAAGAACTTGGCTTGTTTAGCCTAGCAGAAAGAAGGCTGAAAGGGAATATGATTGCTCTTTATAAATACACGGGGGGGGGGCAGGTGGTAAACATCAAAGAGGGAGAAAAACTAATTAAGTTATAGGAAAATGTTGGTACAACAAATGGGTATAATCTAGCCATGAATAAATATAGGCTGGAACTTAGAAGGTGCTACTAAACATCAGAGAAGTGAGGTTCTGGAACAGGGAGTAAAGGGGGCAAACAACCTAAATAATTTAAAAATAGAGCTTGATACACATTTGAGTGGGATTGTATGACAGGGTTGCCTGCAGCGACAGGCAGCTGGGCTCCCAAGGCCTGGGGGTTCCCTTTCAGTCCCATGTCTTTTGTTCCTAAATTTCATGCTTGGTACATCAGCAGTTCACTTGTATGAGTCAGGAAGGAAAATTTTCACCCCTGATGTACCTTTTCTCTCTCCTTTCTCTGAAACATCATAGGTGGCCATGGCTGAAGATAGGACACCAAATGGAGTGAGTTGGTGCTTTGAGGCTGTGCAGAAAAATATGTCTGAACCCTGGCTGATGGGTCTTGTTCACAAACTCAGAGTGTTGCTGATCATCTTTTTGGGGCCAGGAAAGATTTTCCCACCCAAGTGCAGGATTGGCAGGGACCTTGGGTTTGTTTGGGGGTATTGTTTTTGGCCTCCTGCAGTATGGGGTGCAGGTTGCTTGCTAGGATTATCTGGGTATAGCTCATTAAATCAATTGCCTGATATTGCAGGGGCTTTGGGTATTGGTGCGCCACAAATCATTCCTATTTTCTGCCTACGGTAATTGAGTCTCGTGAGGGCTGGAATACTTTAGTCTAATCCAGGTTATTGGGCTCAATACAGGGATAACTGAGTGGGGTTTAGTGGCCTGCAATGTGCAGGAGGTCAGACTAGGTGGCTGCTTCTTGAACTCTGACACTCTCAATTTTCGTACAGCATAAATCTTTCTTCGGGAATATATATCGTCAACTACAGTAGTTCCATCCCACATAAAACAATTGACCCGACTTTAAAATAACAGTTACCTACCTTGATGATGTTCCTGTATTGTGCTACCACAAATTCAGCATTTGTAGTAGTTGCAATAGATGCCAACAAAGCATAAAACAAGACACTATCCATATTGAAAAACTAAAGTTCCAGCTCAGAAAAAGCTAATACCCCACCTTAGTAACCTCACAGTAGGTTTGACGTTTACATTTAGTTAAATAGGAAACCAGCAAGTTCAAACAAACAATGGCCAGAAAAAGTTGTTTACCCAAAGTGACAGCACTGCTCCCTAAGTGGGGGAAGGGATATATCACTTGAGGGGGGGAGGGGGGAGACAAAGGCAGATGCTGTAGCAAATGCAGAAGTGGTCAGAGTGTGGGAGAAGCCCGTTTTCCCCAGACTAGGCGGAGCAGCAGCAGAGACCAGAGGACTCTGCCAGTTGGCATGGAACCACATAGGGTGAGAGGGGGAAATGGAGGGGAAAATCCCCCCCCAACCCCGAGTCTGGAGAGGGAGAGGCAGGAGAGTAGCAGCAGAAAGGGTCAGTTAGCAAGATAGCTCAGCGCCAGGTCCGATCACCAAGTACTGTATAGGGACAGGGCGCTGGAACAATCTGTTCAGTGGGGGTGCTGAGAGCCATTGAACCAAATTGTAGGCCCTGTATATCATGGAAACCAGTTCATTAGCACCCCCAGCACCCCTAGTTCCAGCACCTATCATAGGGAGAAGGGGGAGAGGAGGGAACATAGCCCCCCCCCCCCCCATGTAGCAATCGGGCTGTGGGACGAGGTGTGGGGGTTTCACGTTTTTCCAGCTGCTGGCAGCGCTAGGACGCTGGATTAGCAACCCCTCAAATGGTGTTAATCTCCAATTGACCATCGGCCATTATGTTTGTCAGTAGATTAAACAGTTACCCAGAACCTTGCAGCAGCTTCTTAGTTTGATGGTTTCTTTGGCGGGGTCATCGCAAACCAATGGCCTGAGGGAGGATACATGTCGTCCCGTCACAGTTAACATGCTTAAGGCTCTGGTGCAGGTGCTGGGAAACAGATGTCATAGTGGACAGGAGGTGGCCTTGTTCAGGGCAGCATTTTTGAAAGCATTTTTTAGCACTTTCCGGATCAGCGAGCTAGTACCTGAGTCCTGTAGGGACTCTATTGGAAGGGCTTTGGAACTGCAGGATGTACACTGGTGGGGCAAGCAGTGATACAAAACTTGCAAAAGTCAAAGACTGATAAGGAGGCCAAGGTGACTCCATTATCCTAGGGGAGCATGGTGAGACTGGGGTCTGCCCCATGTAGGCTTTGAGGGCATGCATGGCGATATGACTGGGGATGGATGGATCCCTCTTCATGCATGGTGACGGAAGTCCCCTCACAACATACCAGTTTGTTATGGTATTGAGACGGGGCCTGATGAGATTGGGGCTGCCAGCCGAGGAATTTGGTTTCAACTCATTCAGGATCCAGGTGGCAACAGCAGCAGCACAGCTGGGTATGAGGGCTGAGGCAATTGGGCATTGGCATTTGGAAACCTACAGAACGTATGTGAGATCCCAGGTAGAAGTCAGTGTTAATTTGTTGTATTTTCATTCCAAAGGTGGGAAGAAGGGCTATGCAGACAATGGTATGGGTCTGCAGGCACAGTATTGTTTATTGGGCACATAGGCAGGCACCCAAGTTGCCCAAGGGTTCGCAGCTGGGGCTCAGTGAAGCAATCCTGAGTTGGCACAGAAAGAGGGGCATGTTATGGGACCAGCTGATGCCACTGCTGTACATCAGCAGGCACCTGTTATAATTGTGGTGCATCTTGGGGGAAATGATTTGGGAATTTGCAGAGATGGACTTAATGCTCAGAGCTAAGAGGGACTTGAGGCAGATCTTGGAACTTTTTCCAGGAGTAAAAATTGTATGGTCAGATACATTGCAATGAATGGTCTGGAGGGGAGCTGTGAAGCCCCTCCCCTCTGCCCCAGATGGACAAGGCTAGGAGATATGTGAATAGGGAGGAGGCCAAATTCATGGGGGTCACAGGAAGGTCAGTAATTTTGCATCCTCACCTAGCAAATGGGGCACCAGAGTTATTTTGGGAGGATGGGGTTCACCTGTCAGACTTGGCTGCAGACACGTTTTTGGCAGACATTAAAGGGGGCATTAGGAGATGTCTGGGAACTCTGTTGGGTTGAGGAGGAGGCAGTCAAGCTAATTGCTGGCACCTCCTTGTGGCGGATGTCCAGTGCAGGTACTCTCTAGGAAATGGATATAGTGCCCAGATAAATGGCTTAGAGAAGGACGTGTGGAAGCAGAGAGAGAACTGACAGGAAGGGAATGCAATGCATGACAGTTCGTTAGCCAGAGTCAGGCTAACTGTAACCCTAATAACGTGAGATTTGTAGAAGCGAGAATTGTGTGAGGCGAGTGGGAAAGAACTGTGTGAGAAGTTGTTGCGACCTTGTGTAGATAATGTGTAGAAAATATTGTATGTAGACTAGAGTCAAAACAAGTGAGAAAAATAATATATCAAGATGGCCTGTGTATAAACAAAATGGAGCTGTTGCTTATTATTGTCTGTAACAAAAGGTATAAATGCTTGCTGTAATTGTTTACCTGTTGAGAGACCTGTTTAGCTCTCTCCCTCTACGCAATTGCTAGAGAAGATAAAGTATCTGACTTGCTGTACCCAAACAAAAAGTGAGAACTCTATTATTCTCCGACAATTTGGGGGCTCGTCCGGGATGGCAACGCCCACAGAAGCACCGGCAGCTGCTGCGGATCGTTCCCCTTCGAACCCCATGGCGCCACAAGAGAGGTAAGAGACCTTTTGAAATCTCTATTGGGGTGTCGGAGGAGGACTGTCCGTGGGGCCATCTGTCCCTGTTGGGCTCACGCCATCCGAACTTATTGACTGTGCAGCAAGGTCAGATGCAGAGCGGTTCTGGGGAATTGTTTGGCCGCCCCCAAAGGTAGTTGTATGCGGTTCTGGGGACCTGTTAGTTTGGCCGCCCCCATATGCATATGAGATGCATGAGTATGCACCGGTGCTGAGGGGTTGTTTACCGCCTCAGAGAAGAACACAGGTGTGTTCAGTCCGGACAGAGGGGTTGTTTACCGCCTCAGAGGGGTTGTTTACCGCCTCATAGTATAGATGCATCGTGGTACTTGGAAATAGAGTACTTGGAAATAGAGGCCTTGGTGTGTGTGTGTGTGTGTACACCAGTGTGAATTGAGCATTACCGGAAGATGCCCAGAGTACCTGCGAAGTCTTTTGGCTCGTGACCAGAACTACTCTAACGCAAGACTGGTAACTAGAGGATCTTTTAGGAGATCCGACCCACGGTGGGCTAACTCGGCCTGGCATCATCCGGCGAGGAGGCTACCTGGGTCTAGGAGTCTGTGAACCCATTTTCCCTCCCCTTTTCCTCTCTGTGTGAGCCACTGACAGTCTGATCATCTCACTGGATGCAACAGAGTAAGCGGCGCCGTCTTTCTGAGACTAGCCGACGCTCTTTGCTGAAGGGAGGTGTAGGAGGGTCGTGGCCATCCTCGTTAGCCTTTCCTGTGTGAGTACCCTGTAGGGAGAGACCTTTTAGTTTCTGAGCCTCTAGCGCGGACAGGGCGTTCCCCCGTGTGAGTGATTGGAAGATGGGTGGGGTACAGTCTACGCAGTCTCTCTCATCCCCTAAGGGAACTCCAGCTCATTTCATGTACGTACATTATAGTCCTAAAACCTGCAGGTATTTAGAAATTGGAATTTTTGCACGCGTGATAATCCATCTAAACAATGCCCACAAGAAGGTACCTTCAAGATAAGATCATACATCTCAGAGGAGCTTTTAATCACCAAAAAGCCTCTGACATACAATGGGAGCAATTTGTCTATAGCATCCAGATGCCTCCCTACCCAAACCATTTTATTAACTCCCTCGGCTTCTTTATATCCCCAAGTAAGGTAAGGCTGAAAGCGAGGAGGGAAAGGAATGGGTTAATTTGGAAAATTCACCCTCCTAGCTAGATAAAGAAAAGCTGGTCTGCGTTCAAGGTCAAGAGTCGACACAGACCATGCCAAGTACAAAGAAAAACTGCTTTCGGCCCCAGCTGGCTGTGGAAAAAAATATAGACAGAGACAAACCAAAGGCAATACAAGTTACAGGATTGAGATTACATTTGCAAAGTTTAACTGTCCAGTGAGATCCAACAGTCTTCCTTTGCGACCCTGGAGCTGGCGTGGTTTGGGGACGCTGAAGAAGCCACAGGCAGCCGGCCTGGACTAAAATCTCTAAAAGAGACGCTGCAGGAGATCCCAGGGTGTAAAAGAACAGCCCTCCCAAGAGTGGAAGCAAGTTGGAGATTCTGGACAAGCTGTATACAGGATAATCTCCCGTCCATCTCCCCCTTCTCTGGATGTTATACACAGACGTGGCCAGTCTGGACGTACGTGTGTGAGTATGAAAGTGCTTAGGGCTTGGGGCATTAATGTTTTCTTTCCTTAAGTGATATGGGAGTGTTCCCAAGACTCTCTGTTGTTGTTTTATTTTATTTTTTTAATGAAGCTTTAAAATTCAGTCATATGGTGTGTTTTCTTCATCTTCCGCTAACGATCCTGCCGTGTCAGCCTGATCACCTGACACGAGAAATAGATTGGTAACCGAAATCTGTCAGTTTTGGTGGAAAATTAAGAAGAGTTTGTTCTGCCCAACGGGGTGCACGCCATCTATTTGTTTTGCCCTTGTTATTTTATGTTTGCTTTGCTTGGTATTGTTGGTGTTATATGTTGAGGACTGCATGATTAAAAGTGTGCCCACTCTCAGCCACAGTAAGTCTGAGAACCGGAGAGGGGTTTAGCATTCCTCTCTCCAACCCGGTTGACCAGGAAGGGTGTCAGATGGATCTACCCCAGTCGTAGCAGGACTGGGCAATAGAGAAGTTGGAGAAAAGAGATGTGTACTTGATAACTAGAATTGAGCAATTAAGAGCATAGATCATGATCCAGGCAGCAACTCAAACCTACGCCCAGCGCAAGTTGCAAGCCTTGAGACAGGACTTCCAGGCAGAAAAGGAAGCACTGGCTAAGCAAGTACCGGTCCTTCAGGGACTTGTCAATATTTAACCATTGTGCTCAGCATACGCCGTAACAGCAGTGTGTTTGCCACACGAGAAAATTGAATAGTTAAACGCCAATGGGCCATGCGTTTTGCCCAGGTGGCAAGCGTAACGAGGGAGGACTCGGGTCGCCTTGTGAGTAAGAATGTTTAAGGGAAGGGACCCTCCTAGCTCGGACATTGGACTCTGGACGGCTGCGGCGAACTAGGAATGGCGCCGACGGAGTGCTTAGCCCCTTTTCATCACTTCACCGCAGCCCCTGGGGTTCGTGTTCCGATAAGGCGAGTCCTAATAGGATAAGGAGACACGTTCTGGTTCTGGTTCTGGTCTGGTTCTGTTCTGGTTAACCGGTTAATGAATTTCTGTCTTATACATTTGGGCGTTAGGTGTGTGGACGGAACTGAGCCTCTCATTCGTAATTCCTCAGAGTGGAAGCCATTGCGTGCGATGAAGCTCTGAGGTTGAATTGGGATCCTTCTGTCCCGTCCCCTGTAGCGGTCAGTATTAGTAGAAATTCCTGTAATAGGATCCTATTAGGCCATAATTCCCTCTGTTCTCTGTGTAATTCTCTGTTAGAGTGTCAGCAGGCAGATGGGTGGGTCTCTGGTAAAACCCTGTAAGGATAGCCCTTTGGATTATATGTTAAGTAAATGGCCTTTACCCGGTGTTCAGAAAAGAATGTCGAAGAGACGCTTGTTGCAGCTTTGCACCCAGGATTGGCCAAACCTGGGCACTGATTGGCCTGAATCCGGATCTTTTGACATTCCGACTTACTTAACTCCCTTGCGTCTGGTACTGGAAAACCAGGCACCGGGACAAATAGATTATTGGTTTTTGTGGGATCTGTGTTTTATAAGTTTGAGATGAATTGGTATTGTTTTAAAGTTGCAAAAACTGAGAATACTTTTGCCAGACACAGGAAACTAGTGTTGTTTAATATGGTATTTAGCATTTAATTCTTAAGGTGACTTAATGCTTTACAAGATATAAAATGTTTTAAATAAAGACCAAAGGTTGTGGCTGCAGCAGAGTAGACAAAATAGCAGATAAAAGATCTGGTAAAGAAGAGAGAGAAGGACAGTGCCCCTGGCTCTGTGTGGTTGAGCTGTCACTTTACTAGGGGTGCATGGAGATTTTGTAAGCACAAAAGAAACAGTTACACCTTGTGTAGAAATTGATGTGGCTAGTGTTGTGGAAATTGAATTGTGGAGAGGATGTGCATTTTCCCCAGAACATGTGCAGTATATATTGTAGCAGGGGTAAAGAAATGCAAACCTACCATGCTATTTAATTAAAATCATATTGGAACTCCAAAGGGAGCCACAATAGGTTGTGTTGTCTTTTTCAGATCGCTGTGTGTTTGAAAACAGGAGTTAAAAGTTAATTGTGTCCCTTTTTAAGTAAGAGTCTTTAAGCTGTGGATAGCTTTGGATCCAGAAGCAAGCCAGAAAGCATCTGTGTTAATGCAAATTATCTAACTGATAAGGTAAAAGCCACTGAAACCTGGGCTGCCTATGAAACAAATACAAGAAAATATGGGGTAATTCCTCTGTCTTGCCTGAAATCAACAAGAGTATTTGTATATAAAGGAAATATTTTAAGACTGACTGCCCAGAGGGGGTAGACCTCTGTTCTTTTGTCTTTCAGATAATCAGAGAAAACTAATGCCAGCTGAACAGCATTCAACATACCATGCATTTACTGGCACAATAGGAATTATGTTTTGTGTTTTATGTCCTGTCTTGTGATGTTTGTCTCGTGGCCAGAATTGTTGTGTTTAATATTTTCATAAGACAGTCTAGTTCAAAACTAAATAGAAGGGTTAAATCAAAAAGCAGATACTTGTTTTATTCAACTTAGAATACAAAGTGTTTGGATAAATCAGGAAAATGTGATATACTAAAGTCTAACCCATTTGCTTAAGTAAGAAAAAGAAACTTCATTGGCCAGATTTGTTTTTAATTGAAAAAATTGTTGTTAAAATTTGCATACCAACAGTCTTTGGAAGCAAGGACATGAAAGGTTAACCCACTCCCCATATTGCACATGGGATCCTTCTGGCTACCTCAGATTTCTAGCCAGAGGGCTGGGGAGGGAGGAAAGCTATTGGACACCAGAGGTTGTACTGAGTGGACTCCTCAAAAGTGGGTGTGCTTGTCCTGACTTGTTGCTCCAAAGCTCTGTAATAAAGTTATTTTACTGGAAGGGTGTATATGGCATACATTGAATAATAAGACTAAAGTACTGTATAATGGCAATGTGTATGTGTTCATTGTTGGGAGGAGCTGTATGAGTGAAGAGCGGAAGTTTCCTTTGTAGATTAAAAGAAGCCAAGAAGGGGAGAAGGAAAAAGAACAGAACGAGTTAACTGAAAAACTATAGCTAGCAACCTCAGTCCAAAGATAAGATGCTGGCCCCATCCAAGGACACTGTTCACAGCTAAGACTTGGCTGACAGCCAAGAAAAGGGGGGCCTGAATGTGCCCAAGCAACTATGAGATCTGCAAAACACTGCCAGGCATTAATGAAATGTGTTAGGTTTCTTTTCTCACAGATAAAAGAAGTGCTACCCAAAGACCCTAGCAGTCCTGCCACTCCTTGGAACCAGGAGACAGGATCTATGTAAAGATCCACTAACGAAAGACTGCTTTTGCTCCATGCTGGAAAGGCCCTTTCCAAGTCCTGTTAACCACCAACACCGCTGTGAAGTGCCAAGGACTAACTGCCTGGACCCATGCTTCTCCCTGTAAAAAGACCCCTCCACCTCGGGAGGATTCTTCTACTGATGATTAGCCTATTTCTCCTTCTAGCTCTGCTGTGCCTTCTAGACAGCAGGGAAAAAGGACAAGGTGAAGTGCTAGTAACCTCTCCCTTGCCCACTGACAGACCTACGGTGCTTTTGGATTTTTCTAGAAGAAGCGAAACCCATGACAGGGTGATGTGCTGGTAACCTCTCCCCTGTAGGATGCTGAACCACGACTGTTTCAGGTAAAGAGAAGGAACACTCGCTCCATTGAAACCACCCAAGTCCAGGGATTCCTGCCTACAAAAAACATTAAGAACTGACCCTGGTGAAGAAACAAAGAATTATACACTGGCAGGAAGAAACTTGTGGGATCCATGCTTGGGAACGTGGTATTGATTGGATTTTGGGGTTTATTCTACAGGCTGCACCCTGTGTTTTGGATAAGTCCTTCAGCATGTATTGCCCTCCCTAATTGGATTTTAAATGACAAGTACCAAAGGCACCTTGTTGCCACTGCCCCTGCCATCTCCTCCATTACACCATTACCCCTGTAATACATCCAAATACAGACAATGCCATATATATTTGATAAAACCAATGGCCAAGGCCTTCACACTTTAGTGATTTATTTAAATATTGTTTGAAAAAATATTTTTAAGGTTCAGGATATCCCATATAAGCAAACAATTGAGTGGAAAAAGACTGGCCAGAGGAGATAAAAGTATATGATAACACTACAAATGAACCCCAAGAATCTGTAATTGAAATTGATGGGTTCTATAGTGAAGTAGATATGATGGCTGTCCCTGGAGTTTGCAATGTGTTAGATGAAAGAGGCCCTTATTGTTATTTGGTCACCCAATTAGTGAATAATTAAACGAATACCCAAAGAGTTTGTTCTGCCACTGGAAATTTTACCTGCATAGAAATTATTCCAGTGACTAATAATGTGACCTGTACCTTATTGCAATACACACCTTCTTATGCCATTAATATCAATGCCTCCCGGAAGTACATAAAGGTGTTCAACCAACAGATGTGGTATAGTACTACACCAAAGAGAGATGTATTAGGATATCGATGGACTGTGATTAACACTACACTAGGGACTGTTAAATTTTCATTGCCCTTATCCAGTTTCCAGATTACCTCTACATACCCAAATTGTTCAAAGGGGGCTGCCATTAGATTAACACAACAGAGGGCTTGGGTTATTTCCTCTAGAAAGAAGAGAGACTTGACCGGATCCCTTTGGGATGGGGCCAGTAGTGCAGCATAAGTTTGGAATATTTTTAAGAACCAAGAACATGATGAGAAATTGGGGCAACTAGAGAAGGCCATGGGCCTTGTTTCTGGGGCACAACTAACCCAGGTACAGGCTGGAGTTGGTGAGTTACATGTTATTTCTGCCCTTAGTTCTATGACCCAGAAGTTGCTGACAGAGATGGTATTGAATATTACTGAGGCTGGGAAGGTATTGCAGTGGGATCGAGCATGTTCAGAATTCAGGATTTCCTGAATGACCAGCTGATGGTCATTCGGAATGATCTTGAGCATAAGGCTTGGCCCACTGCCCTTACAGACACATCAGGAGTACCATCTGATCTGTGGCCATGGATACATATTTGGAGATTTTCTGGGTGGAAGTGCGGACGTTCTCAGTGCTCCTTCCAAGCATATGGACCGGTTAGGGGGGTGTGGGCTCCCACATACCGAATCCTGCCGTGTCCATGGGGAGAATGCATGTGGGATTGGGTAATTCACCGAGACATCTGGGAAATTAGATTGCCTGGTATGCCCAATCGATTTTTAGTCAGTGCTTCTGGGATTACACCTGACATCTGGAAGGGGTTAGGGAGTCCATGGACATTTTGGCCATTAGAACCCCCACAGCTTCAGTGTATCCGTAAACTGAAGCCAGGAGAAGTTGTCACTGTTCATGACTACGTTTGCTGGGAGGGTAGGGGACAAGGAACTACCCTGACACGACACTTACTTTTTCAAGCTAATGATAGCTGTGTGTATGTTAATACCACCACATTGCAAGACATACATTTTAATCTCACTACCACTGCAGGCAATCATATTATCTACTGGCCTGCAGATAGAGTTTTGCAAGTAGCCCTTAGGTTCCAGATACCCTTTAATTGGACTAGTTTAGTACCTGATCGATTTCAAAATTTACTTTCACTGTTACCAGAGGTTCAGAAAATCTCTGAAGTACAGGGGCAAATTCACATGCTTCAAAATATATATCAAGTTGAAAAGTATGCCTTTCATACTGCTTATAGAGTGTCCACCTTATGTACTAAGTATGATGTATTGTGTTTTATGACTAAGATTGTACAACAACCCCATCATATTATCGCTATGGGAATGTTATTGCTTGTGTTGTTGTTAGCTAGTGTAGGAGTATGTTATTGTTGTTGTAAAGGACGTAATAATAGTAATACCTTTCATGTCCATGCTCATCATGCATTGTCATTACATCCAATCAAAACCCCTAAGGTTGAAGCATCTGATGTAGAATCTGAATTCCAAGACTTAATGCAAATAGAGATTTGAGAATGTTTGTTGTACTAGTAGTACAAAAGGGGGGGTTGTGGAAGCAGAGAAAGAACTGACAGGAAGGGAATGCAATGCATGACAGTTCGTTAGCAAGAGTCAGGCTAACACTAACCCTAATAACGCGAGATTTGTAGAAGCGAGAATTGTGTGAGGCGAGTGGGAAAGAACTGGGTGAGAAGTTGTTGCGACCTTGTGTAGATAATGTGTAGAAAATATTGTATGTAGACTAGAGTCAAAACAAGTGAGAAAAGTAATATATCAAGATGGCCTGTGTATAAACAAAATGGAGCTGTTGCTTATTATTGTCTGTAGCAAAAGGTATAAATGCTTGCTGTAATTGTTTACCTGTTGAGCTCTCTCCCTCTACTCAATTGCTAGAGAAAATAAAGTATCTGACTTGCTGTACCCAAACAAAAAGTGAGAACTCTGTTATTCTCCGACAGACTTAAGGTGGTGTTTGTTAAAGAAGTGGAACAGGGGCGTTTGGGGCTTCTATGACTGGCACAGCAGGCAGCCAATCCCTCTTTTCTTGACAGCCCACCTTAATCCTCCTTCAAGAGGGGGATGGCAAGGCCCCAGCAGCAGGTTGGCTGGGGACCAGGATGGAAAAAGTAGAAGCCCCTGAGTAGATATTGAAATGATCATGGAGTTACCTGCACTGTACACTTATCTGCGAGGTAGTCCCAGACATCTAATAAAGTTGTGGCCTGATTAAATCACATCCTGTAGTTCTTCTGGTATAGCCGGAGAACGAGGCGGTCATGATTATATTTTCATAGGAATATAGTTGTAGGATTACTTTACTCTTTTCCATTATTAGGATTGTTCTAATAGAGGTGCAGAACATATTTATTCTCTCATACCCATTTTTAATTTGATAAGAAATTGGCATTATTTCATCAGTGGTGAAGAATCAGGCAAGGCCTAGTAAGGAATTCTTTATTAAACATTGTGTGTGACCTCTGATCCAGACTCCTGCTGTACTGGGGCTGTTATCTTCGCCCATGGGTATCCCCCAGGCTTCTGTCATAAGCACCTGATGCTAATGCTCAATACTCAGCTAGAATCCTGACCAGTTGTTACAGTAGTACGCCACATGCTACATCTTACCTGTTTTACAAATAAACAGCTGATTAACATCCAACCCATCATACCTTCCAGACACTGGAAGTTTCTGGCTAGCCTGGCTAAAGTCATTTATCATGTACACAGGTAGAAATGTGGTCCTTAAGAGAGGTGGCCAGAAGTGGATGGCATGGACTTTGGCCTCATTCTGTAATCTCAGGGGTCTAAGCAGCCTCCAAAGTCTCTTCCATGACCCCGTTCTTTGTTGGCATCTAGATCTGCCTGGTGCCTATATTTCCTGTATGTTATCTGGCTTTCTATGAGTGCTTCTTGCTTCCACATGTCAACTAGCTTGCAGCCATCTGGTTATCTCTTATTGCTTGTTCCTCCTTTATGACCTGGGTGCCACTGCACAGTACTCCTTTCATCTGCTTTTCCAGTGTCTAACAGATCCACAGAGAAGCATCTAGTACCCTAGACAGAAAGCCAAAGAACTAATATGGGGTATTTTGCGGTATCAAGTGTATATGATCTGTACTATCTCCGTCACAGTAATTCCATGGTAGCACCATTTCTTTATAAGGCCAGGTTGAGTGGTTCGGGTAACTAATTGGTTAGAATGCTCAGCTTGGATAAGAGAGCTGTACTACTACCGATAAAGACTGCCATTTAATGGTAATTTTTATTGGACATTTTGGCAGAGCTCAGTAGCGAGTCAGCTTCATTTCTTATCTCTGAAAACAAAGGACAAGAAGTTTGATAGTTTCCCCTATTTCTTTTTGGCAATATACAAAAACCTGTAGGAGAACACTTCAACCTCCCTGGCCACACAATAGCAGATCTTAAGGTGGCCATCCTACAGCAAAAAAACTTCAGGACCAGACTTCAAAGAGAAACTGCTGAGTTTCAGTTCATCTGCAAATTTGACACCATCAGCTCAGGATTAAACAAAGACTGTGAATGGCTTGCCAACTACAGAACCAGTTTCTCCTCCCTTGGTTTTCACACCTCTACTGCTAGAACAGGGCCTCATCCTCCCTGATTGAACTAACCTCGTTATCTCTAGCTTGCTTCTTGCTTGCATATATATACCTGCCCCTGGAGATTTCCACTACTTGCATCCGAAGAAGTGGGTATTCACCCACGAAATCTCATGCTGCAAAACGTCTGTTAGTCTATAAGGTGCCACAGGATTCTTTGCTGCTTTTACAGATCCAGACTAACACGTCTACCCCTCTGATAGTTGACCCTATTTCTTAGGGAGAATTTGGCCCATTGGAAAAGGTGGTGTGTTGCAGGGTGCACTGGCATAGCCGTAGGGGGAGAGCATGCCCAGCACCATGTCCACGCTGCGTCAAGTTAAAAGGAGCACTTTCTCCTTCGGTTTCTTGAGGGCAAGTCAAGTGCAGTGCATGCTGATTCTACCATGGTTTTAAAACTTCTAAAGCAAAAAAACCCCACAATTTCCATTTGATAGGTTTTATCTTCAATTAAAAAAGGCATCAAACTCCCTGTAAATGTACCTAACCATTTGTACAAAGCTGTACTGTATGTGGGAGTAGAAATTTCTTCTTAAACCCTTCAGGCAGTCATATGCCAGGAAGTATAATTATCATACTCAGTGGTGTTTCTAGCTGGCAATAGTATTCTTAATTGTTAACCATTCCAGTTTTTTTTTTAAAATCCCACTATAAAATTTGGCTGAGTGGAGCAGTGAATTCCACAGGTTGACTGTAAACAACATGAAGTACTGCAGTATTACCTTGTATTTGTTTTCAGTTAATTGCTTTAGTTTCACCTGGTGACTCCTTGGTTTCATATTATATGAGAGGATAAAAAGAAAATGATTAAGAGGTTCATGTGTGTGGAAGTCTCTCTAAAATCATATATATTCTCTGGGCCACTTTCTAAATACCTAGTTAGAGCCATCTTAGGCTTTTCTGCAGGATCCATCAGGAAGTATTTGTTTAGTTTTTATAAAGAGTAAGAAAAGAACCTAACAATTCACCAGCTTATCTTAACATTATTAATGAAGGGAACTGGATAACTTGAGTTGTGACCTGCAGCAATTCCATCTCTCCTGATCCCCATACAGGAAAGCAGGCAAATTAAAACACTATTCCCCTCTTAAAACACTAAGGGCAGGTCTACACTATAGCTTAAGTCAATATAACTTCTGTCGCTCGGGGGTGTGAAAAAGCCCACTCCCACCTCAAGCAACGCAAGTTTTGCACTGTCCACCCAGGTGCTATGTTGGCAGGAGACGCTCTCCCATCAGCATAGTGTCTCTTCAGCAGACACGCTATGGCAGGGCAGCTGTGCGGATGTAGCATTGTAGTGTAGCCTTGCCCTAAGTATCCTCAGAATTCTCCCTAGTTTCAGATGTCGAGGACGAGGGGGGGAGATGAACTTTACAAAATGTTCCTGAATCATAAAATTAAGGAAAGGTGCTTTCTGAGATAATGCACTGTCAGCAGTTCTCTCCGTGTCTTCATTCGTCTACTTGAAATCGTGGAAATTCTCTTTAGAAAAGCCCATGCATGTGCAAGGAAAAAAGTAATAAAAATCCCCCATAAGTGTTTGTCATCTGAATGGACAGTTCAACAGGCAAGTTTTATATTTCATAGAAGATGAAGTATAATCCTTTTTAGAAAAAAGGATGTGGGGATCTCACAAGGTTAAATGATCTGGAAACCTCCTCGCATGAACAAGTTCTCTAGACAGATTTTTTTTTTTATTCTAGTCAGGCTGGAAATACCCAGAGGAAAACCTCAAGCCATTTTGGCTCTTTCGATCTGGCTGGAATCGAAAGCTAACCAATGCAGTTTTATAAAAGTGAAAAATAAAGGCTAGAAAAAATGTATTGAATATTCTGAGCGTTAGAAAAACTTGGTTTGGTTCAAAGTTATGTCAAACCCTTATTTTAGCCAAACGAATTCCCCTGAATTTGAAGATATAGCACAGTAGCATGTAATGTATTATTCTAGTATTCCTAGAACAAGAACTTTTGACTTTAGATGTAGCTTGTCTGCTTTGAGAACACCTGCTGCCCATTGTGTGCGTGTGTCACAACTCATCTGAGTAGCAATAGCTGTGCCATTCTAAAAGATTTTGGTGCAGACAAGTTGCACATATAGGGAAGGAGACTTATTCTAGATCGGTGTTGCAATAGGAGTTAAAACCTCACTCATTCTATTTTAAATACGGTATCTTTTCAGGTGCCACAGCTTGACAGCCATGTTGGTGTAAGTCACATTTTCAGTGCAGTTTTGTAATGCTGGATGGAACCTAATGTATCTGTCTGTCTCAATAGTTTTTAAATAGTTCTAAAATCCATAAAGCCTCTAGCTTAGGTACTGTGTAGCCCTCATCACTGTAGTGTATGAGCACTTCCTAGTTTTTAATGCATTTATCCTCATCCCACCCAGTGAAGTAGGGCAGTGCTATTATGCACATTTTACAAATGGGAGTGAACGGAACCACAGGCAGAGTATGTGACTTTCCCAAGGTCACACAGGAAGTTGGAGGCAGAGCAAAGAATTTAACCTGGATGTCCGGGGTTCTATGCTAGCATTCCAACCACTGAATCATCCTTCCCTCTCTTGCATCCCCGTGTTCTGTACATGACTGGGGCATCCAATCCTTTCAATTTGATTCAGCTTTGTACAAATTGACCCTGATGCTCTGCACAAAGCTGTCTAGAGTTGTGGATGTGTGGTATTCAATTCGAAATGGTTTCATCTCACTCGTTAGCAGTAAATAACCCATCCTACTCACCATAATCCTTAAGTGTGGCAAGCAGAAGTACCGGAAAATATCAGGAAAAAACTACAGATAAAAATGAAGTCTTTTATCATGTTTTTGCAAAATTACGTGGTCAACTGTGAAAATAGCAATAGTATAAAAACATTTACAGTTAGAAGGAATTGTACTGAAATCAAATCCATATCACTCATTTATTTTACTTTTTTTGCACTTAAGATTATATCAAAAATTGAACTAGATCACAGCTCTGGAACATAAGTCTTAAAAAAAACCAAACCATACATCATTTAAGTAGAAATTGGTCATTACTATGCCAGCCTGTGTCCAGTGACCAGGTTCTTATTGAAACCATTACAGCATGTACAATATAGAAAGAAAATACTTAAACTTATAAAAGGAAGTTGTAGCCTACAAAATGAGTCCTCCTAATTAATGACTAATTTGAAAGAATTAAGTTGACTTACTAGTGCAGCAATAAGTTTAGTATGAGCGACAGCAATTTGGGATTAAGTGTTACATTAGGAATCTTTGTCACACAGGTTAAACTTGGTTATCAGTCAAAGACACTCTTCGGTGGCTCTTCTTTGGGCTTCTCAAAGGCTGTTTCACCTCCTGTCCGATCTCGACTGAATATGGAAGGTGCCACAGAGCCCTCTTGTTCTTGAAAATGAAGAACAAAAGGAGTCAATCAGTTAAAAAGATTCATGCCAATAGCAGCTGTTCTGCTGGAACACATACTTTTTCTGTGATGAAATACATCACCCCATTCAAATGCATGGAAAGTCAGGACCTGTCAAGTGTACTCAGTGGTACAAAATGTGTGGGTTTGCAGCACACACAGTTGCATTGCTCAACACTATAGAATAGAGCTATTGTTCTGAATAATGTTGCAGACTCTCAAAGGCAGTGTAGTCCAATTGCCAAACATCTTGGCCAGTATCTTTAACTTATCCCTCTGAGGAGAGAATCCCCGCAGCTACATTTGAAGATTTCAAAACAGAGTTTTAAATTCAGAGTACGGGATTTCAAATTTAAGCCCCATCTTTCCTCATGATCCCACACCCCAATCCTAAAAGAGTGACAAACCATGAGCACCAGGTGAGAGAGATTTCAATCAATAAGAAATTTCTATTTTTTCTTCCTGTTTATGTCCTGTAGTCCAAGCACAGCTAATATATTCCCCTGACATCCCAGGCATCTCCCAACATAGGATCAAATGCTCTAGTCCGGACTCATTTTTAAACTCAATGCTTATTCAAGGAAGACACACTGACATTAATTAGGGAGTAAGAATGTGGTTTAGCCCATGTTCCAGAAGTCAAATCCACGACAGTACTTCACAGCCTGTAATGCTCAGTCAGTATAGTCTGGAGGCAGAGGCTCACTTTGCTGCAGAGCCTTTCACCTTATGAGCTCCAGCTAGTGAGAACCTAATAGGTGGAAGAAGGGTGGGAAGCAGACCAATTCCTGCCCTTCCTTTCAGGTGATCCACACAACCAGGGCAAAATATATGAGCATTATCGTGCCTGCATTTCAGCAGAGGGTTCTGCCAGTTTTACATTTATGTGCCTTAACGCATATACTGTACTCCTTGGAAACATGAATAAGCTCCATTTATTATTAGAAAAATTTCTTTTTGCTGTACAGAAATGGAGGTTGCCTGACTGAAACTAGTTTGGCTGTTCTTTAGAGAGCTTGCACTTCGGCTGGGATTATCAGTTAAATTCAAGTTTTACTTTAAAGATTGCTTTAGCATTTGTAGTACTGTAAACAGATAAGAGATTTACCACATTGCTTCATGACTTGGTAGGTTTTGGATTTAATTTGCTGGTTGGTGGAGAGCTTTCCTCTAGCCCCTTTGAGATCTTCCTCTTTCACTGGAGGACGCTTCTTTTTCATGGGGGCTGCCTAAAAATATTGACAGATGGGGAGATGTCAGTATTTCAAGTTACAGAACATATAGGAGACAAAGATGCAACATATAGAACTGTTATCTAACACATACTCTATATTCCATCTATACCTATGCTATATTGTACACACTAATGATCAGCGGCCTTGTACAGCACATACATCGCTCCGGAGGTAAGTGTAGACATGCCCTTAGCCTGTGTCTTCACTGCAAAGTGGGTAGCTTATCAACCCAAGGAAAAGCCTCACTGGGGCTTTGGCCTGCAGCCCAAGATGGGGCACCTACTCTGGGTTGAAAGCACAACTAAAATGTGGGTCAGAGGTTTCTGTGTGTGGAGATTAGGGGCAGCACCAAAGTAAGAGTTTGGGATAACTCCGCAGTGAAGATATACCCTGAGTCTAAACTTTCTAAGTGTTCATTATTTATTTCTCTAGAATTTGTTTTATGCATCTTTCTACTGACTTGTGAATCAATAATGTTTTGCAGAAGATTTCTGGTTGGACTTCATTGATCCAGATCAAATATTTGTCCATAAAATTATTAGTCTTTTGGTAACTAAAAGATCTCTCTTTCCCATCCAATCTCTTCTTTTGCCTGACCAGAGACTTTATATAATTTAGTAGTGCAAACCAAGCAATCAGTGGTATTGGCTACAGGTTCTGAACATATTTAGTGTCTTAATTCATAATCTGGAGTGAATAAATAAATGATGAATAAAATCTCAAGTCCTACAGCAGAAACAGGAGTAACTGTGGGTTGCCATTTACCATATTTTTGCAAGTACTTGTGGAAGTAGAGCAAGAACTGACAGGGATTTGAAGGGGATTTCAATGCTTACAGTCTTCTGTGAGCAAGAGTCAGGCTAGCTGTAACCCTAATAACGCGAGATTTGTAGAAGCGAGGATTGTGTGTGAGGCGAGTGGGAAGGAACTGTGTGAGAAGTTGTTGCGACCTTGTGTAGATAAATATGGAATGTAGACTAGAGTCTAAATAGATGTGAAAAATAAGATATCAGGATGACCTATGTATAAACAAATTGCAGCTGTTGCTTATTATTGTATGTAACAAAAGGTATAAATGCTTGCTGTAATTGTTTACCTGGAGAGAGACCTGCCTAGGAGGGGGGAACCCTGTGTCCTAGTGCACTCTCTCCCTCTATGCAATTGCTTGAGAATAAAGTATCTGACTTTGCTGCACCCAACCAAAGAGTGTGAGAACTCTGTTTTTCTCCGACATACTGTATGTTGTACAGCTCTGATTTTTCTACCTAGACTTCTTCCAGCCAATGAGCATGGTAATAGCTGAATGCATCACCATCAAAAGAGGAAGTTGTAGGAATGACACAACATTGGTCAGTGTCAGCCGGTCACACACACCATTCCTGAAAGTCTTGCCTTCAGGATGCTATTTCAAGGAATGACAAACATGATGCTACCACTCCCTTCTGGCATGGAGTGCACAGTGGTAACTAACATACAGGCATGCAATTCGATTAGTCCAACCCCATCCTCACAAGAGAAGCAACTGAAGGATTAAAAACAATAGCCAAAGTGTTTGATTTAAGAGTAGTTGTGTATTATTTGAGCACGAAAAGCCTGACACACTGTAGCTAGATCCTCTTTCCTTATTTTAACTTTAGTCAGTCATTGCTGACTGACTACAGAGAACTTATCTTGGTGGAAGGGGGACAATGGCTGAATTTCTAGAGATTGGGGACCAAAAAACGAGACCATATAATTCAGGGGAATGGATTCTCTTGACCCCAAGCGTGAGAATGATTTCAATAGTCTGTTCCAAGTAGCATCCACCCTCATGACTTTTGGCAGTGGGAAAGTTGGTTGTACTGGAGACTCTTGCATGTTCTCTCTTGGCTACAAACACAGAAGAATGCCTCAGCATAGCTTGCAATCAATGTCACTGAAATTTACTGTGGGAACCAAAATGTCCTCAAGGCCTCTGGGGAAAGTGTTATATAGCCAGCCAAAGAAAGCAAAGGCATAAAACCTAAAAAAAGAAATCCTTTTAACAGAGTTTCTCAGCAAGTGGTTAGTGCCATTTGTTAACTGATTATTCAAGAGATAGGCACAGGTTTTGTGTCTGTCTGTCTGTATTGGTATTTGTCATGCAGTGTAAATTATTTATATACCTCACAGCCCCACAACTGGACAACGAAGAGAGTAATACACAGGCCTTTTAGTGTGGGTGCAGGTTCTAAACCAGAACAGGGGGAAACTGGTTTCATGAACAGAGTGAGCATGAAACCTGCGGAATCCCTTCTTAAATCTTAAATGCCAGGCATCAGGATTTCCTAACTTACCATGGCAGAAATCATTAACTCTAAGGCTTTGTCTTTACTGCCAAAAACGGTGTGTGTTGACAGCAGGTTAATGAATGTGCATTAGCTATCCCACTGTAAAACCCTAGTGTAGTAAGGCACCTGTAGTTTTTACCATGTGGTAGGTTGGTAAAACCAACTCTCCCCCCCCAACCTGTAGTTGATCTCATGGTAAAAGCTACCGTGCCTTGTCTCCAATAGGAATTTACAGCAGGCGAGCTAAAGAACATTAGTTATCCTGCAGTAAACACACCTTCTTTGGCAGTGAAGACAGCCTAAGAAAAGAAGCTTCAGGCCTGCTGGCACTCCGGGTATTATTGCGACTGGCAGAGAGTAGAACTATTTTCAATTGCTTGCCAGTCACAAGTGACAGGATCTTAGCCAGAAACTATTCTTAGTAGGCACAACAATCCAGCCTTGGTTTATCTCCAATTGTCAATAGCACAAAGTGTTAGTTTACAAGATCTGCAACATTGCCTTCAAGTCTGTTTCACTTGGAATAAAGAGAATAAGCAGAACTGAATTCTTTCCTAATGCTTCTTAGGATTCTTTTCTCTAGCCTTGCAGTTTTGCTCCTATAAAGCTTTCTTACCATCTCAGCTCTGTCACAAAACACTGTCCATTAGGAAAACTGTATGCAAGTATACATTCTTTGGGTTCTTTATACATTCATAGCAATTTTGAAATTGAGCCACTCTTAGACATACTTTAAAATGCATAGGGGTGGGGAGTCGGAGAACGATTTTAACCTATTGGTTACATGGTACATTTGAAGTTAAGTGAGTACTTTGGGTCTTAAACATCTATTTTATCTTTATGTCTAGAATTTTTAGTCCCTCAAACTCATTGCTTTTCTGTATTTTGTTATAATGAAGCCTCATTTTACATAGGGAACAGTACACTTCAAGGAAATCTCCTCCTCAAGGAGATAGAGCAAGAAACAAAAAGTTAAACCTATAAACTAAAATCCCACATTTACACATTCCATAGCCTTTGGGATTAGCCTAAAAGCAAAACAGGAATCTCCTTTACATTTAAATCTATCACCATATCTGCACAATCTAGAGAAAAAAAATCTTTCCTTTTCAACAAATGTGGTTAAAGCTAAAAAGTATAGTTTACATTGTTATGTTAATTTGCAGTCGTTCCAGAATAGGAGAAGTTGCTTTTTGGTCACTAGCAAAGTCAATGATTTGAGAAAATTTTCATGAACACAAAGTTTAACAAAGCATAAACTGTCAAACTACTTAACCAGAAGAAACATTAAATAGTGCAATATTTGTCAGATGTGGCGCAACACACCAGCCAACTTAATATCGTTCCATACCTGTGACATAGCTGGGGTGCTCACTCAATATTAGTCCTCGGAGGCAGTTTTTCCCTTGGATCAGCTCCGAGTGCACTCTGCAGCAGCCTGGTTTTCCCTCGACTTATATAGACCATTAACATGAAGTCATTAGCTGGGTCATTTTCCCAAACCAGATCCCAGAATGATTCAGGTTGACACAGGCTGCTGTTTTGAAAGGTTTATTCTTAGAGATGACGGGTTTGTAGAATTTACTGACCTGCCTGGCTGGAGCTGGATGAAGCTCAGAACTGACAAGAGGAGACAGCTGCAATAGTGAAACTGAGTGGATGGAAGTTCAGTCCACTCTACTATAACAAATAGTTCTTCCAGGGGAACCTGCTGGGGCTCTATTTATAACTTTAAAAGGCAATGCTTTGTTAGGGACTCTTTTCTGACTCTGTGAATGCGTCTGATGGGAAGGCTGACAAACAAATTTGGAGGGGGTTTGGTTTCTTACTCTCCCAGTGTTACCATAACATGTGCTATAAAACCTACAATTAGGAGTATGACAACATCCGATGCCAAATAACCTTACTTTTCTGCTTAGGTCTCGGCCCTAATATTTTCTCTTTGTTATTGTTGCATTTCAAATACTTGATATTATTTGATCATTAGAATTCTTCCAATGCCAAAACTTGATTTCCTTGATGTTCCTTTGCTCTTAGGACTGCTAGTGCTTTTTCTTTAGAAGGAATTTAAAAAAAATTAGAATCCTCACAAGAGAATGGGAAGTTAAATGTTAAGTAAGAATGATAAATAACAAAGCAGGCTAGGTAACTGTTTTTGTACTTGGTCAGCAATCACAAACCCTTTCTTTTAAAAAGATGTCCCTAATTTTTCAGTGAAGAATTTTTATTTATAGGTTATAGCAAAAATCATTTCAAATTGTGTTCTAATTCTGGTTAGTAGAATTGTATTGTATTGTATTGTATTTATACTAAAGTTAAATTGTATTCAGGATGAAAAAAATTTAAGCTCTGGGTTTGGATCAGCTGCAGGTAAGAAACACCCAAAGTATAAAATCTGCAACTGGCAATTTTAAAATGGAAAGTTCAAATCTGCGATGCTACAAAAACATGCTTTTGCTATAAAATAGATATTTAATGGAATACTAATAGCTTTAGTTGAGGACAACTTCATTTTGTGTCTTTTCTCAAGCTTGGTTCATATATTGTTTAGTAAACAACAAGCAGCACAGGCAGTAAAACTAATTATAAAAACATTATACCAAGATACTATAATCATCAAGATGTGGCAAATCACCACTTTACCTGCCATTTGTATTCCTTTCCCATATCCTTTGGCTGGATTTTAGACCTAAAACTCTTCATGTGAGAGAATGTGACTTTTATGTTAATTTTCTGCCTGGAAATAATGAATTACTAATAGCATCATAAACACTCAATTATCTATTTCCTTTTTTATATATTTAAAAAAAAATCAGTAGCTTAGTATAATAAAGACTTTCCATTCTCCCAAATCCTAAGATTTTGCATCATTGTTAGAATTAATTCCACATTGGAAAATAAAACTGGTATCAATCCACTCCAGTTTTACCATATTAAGAGATCTGAAAACTAAATCAGGATTTTTTTTTTAAATCAACTGAATGCATGACCTTACTGATGCAATTTATCCAAAGCAGAATTTGAGATCACATTAAAAATGGTGATATAATTTTAATAATTGAAAGCAGTAACTGATCTAGTTAAGAATTCAAAACCTGCACTATGAAAGAAATTGTTTTGTTTCTGAATTTGATAAACACCTTATTTAATCTCATTAGGAATTACACCACTCAGCCCCAAACAGGAAAATCTGTGCTTACCTGACAGTTTCCTTTTTTCAACTATTAAGATCCACAGACCAGTTACAATGGGTACTTCAGGCTGCTTGTAGCTTGAGGGAAGAACCAGTTTTGCCAGTCCCTGCCAACAGAGGAATGCCCAGCCCCCTGAAGCTCCCTTCAGATGAGACAGCTTCCTCAGCCAGGATAATTCAATTCTACTTCCTAAATTACAGGTTGCGTTAAGAAGAAAAAGCACAACAATTTCTCTTACTTTTGAGTATTGAGATAAGATTCATGTTTATTTTGTTAAGGAAAATTTGGATGTCAATTTTCATCTCTATTCTCAGTGATCTGTTTATGTGTAGGGTGGCCCAGATCTGTGGACCTTCTTACTGGAAGAAAGAAAATGTTCAGATAAACAAATTTTCCTGTTCATCATGCTAAGGTCCAGAGTTGGAAGCAGGATCATCTTTTAAATATGGACATTCTAAATAAGATGAATTTTCTATCTATCTATCTATCTATCTCCTCCATCTTTTGGTGGTCAGTGAGGTATTCAGAACAATTCTGCTGAAAAATGGTGTTGGCTAAGCATTGGATGACCAACATGTCTCATGTGAACTCTGGTTCACTGATGCAGGTCTGTGCAGGAGTTCAGCATTTCCAACAGGCTGCACTAAGTAGTCAGTTTGTTTCTGATCCACCTCGTTTTCCTTTATGGCCATCTTTATCTTCTGTTGACATTCTTCTGAGATGACACCTTATACCTAATAGGATTCATCCTTAGCATGGCCTATGATTGAGGTGCCTGGCACCATATATCTGTGTTTGTCATGAATCCAAGATACTCCAGTCATGTCATTCTGTGTTTGATCCGGGGAATTTTCCAGGCAGAGGGATGGAAATGAGTTTCCTTCTTCCTTAAAACTAGTATTAATATCAGCACGATCGTGGAAGAGGCCCTGGGAGCACTTGTCAGATCAAATAATAATGTTGGAGTTGGAAAAAAACTACCATCCATATGTAAGAGCACAACATGCCTGTAGAATGGTAAAAATGGGAAAGTGAAGATAAGCCTTCTTTATGGACTTGTTCAGATGTTTCACATGGCACCCTGCTCTGTTACCAGTTCTGAGGTTAGAAATAGGATGGGGAATGAGAAGTATTATTTTGATGAAGCGGACGGGTTGTTTCATTCATGGCCTGACATTACCATGGGTTGCTTGATATTGGGAATGGGACAAAACTAGCTGTGATTCACCCGGAGCTCCACAGAGTACCCCCTCTAGGCAATGCCCAATGACATCGTGACCAAAATTGAAAAAGACTTGCCCCTTCCTCTGCCCTGCCACCCCAATTAGTGCTAGGCTAACTCCAGATAGGGCTGTCTGGGAGTCATACAGATAGGTGAAGTCAGTAGTTGCCCTCAGTTGGCTTAGTGCTAACACCCTGGATGTGTTCCAGCTACCACTTGTAAAATGGTATTCCCTCTTGTACTTCGTGGATTGTTTCATATTTCCACATGACCTATAATTCTTTCCTACAGAATCTGGCAAGAGTCAGGATTATCAATCTACTTTTCCAGCAGCTCAGAGCCTTAGCTTCCCATAAAATTTCCCACGAGCTGGTAACTGATTAGCCTGAGCATCTTATCTAAGTGATAAAAAGCCCCATCTTATCTGCATGAAAGATGTGTCCCCACTCTCTTTTTCAGGGAGAAGCCCTTAGGCAGTGAGAGGGCCCATACTTCCAATACTACCCACCCATGTCACCACTGCTTGTGAAAGCTAGTAGAGCGTGCGAAATGCACTTTATAATTTATTTTGTTGTTGTTGCTGGGCTGATGCTGCCAGAGAGTTCTCATTCCCAGAGGAAGGGCAGAGGTGACACCTGCCCAGACATGGCTGTCTGCCGAGGGCTTTATAGCAAAGTGGCCACTGTTTCAGGTAAAAATCTCCTCGTTAGAAATGGTGAATGCCTGACCACCAGGAAAGAGCCATGTTCACCTTCAGTAGTGACACAAGGTTGAATTTGGACTGGTGCACACCTAGAACGCTTTTAGCCTTATAAAATCGATGTTGAGGAGGTATAGTAAATAGTAGACTAAGAGGTCCCTTACTGCCTACTTCTTCTTCCACACCTGGGCTGCTGTCCCTCTTGGACCCCTGGGCTGAGAGGAAGTGGAGGTCATGGCAACGCATGCCAACCTGCAGCACCAGCTGGGAAAAAACAGCCTGGATGTGAAGGTGTGGTACCCCAGAATGGCGGGTGGGGCCAAAGTTTGATGCTTTCCTAATCTTCTGTATGACAGGAAATCCCCCATTCCTTTAATGCAGTGTTTCTCAACCAGGTTTGGGGCCCCCTGGGGGGCTGTGAGCAGGTTTCAGGGGGTCCAAACAGGGCCAGCATCAGACTCACTGGGGCCCACGGCAGAAAGCCGAAGCCCGAGACCCTGAGCCCCACCACCTGGGGCTGAAGCTGAAGCTGCTTAGCTTCATGGGAGGCTCCCTGTGGCATGGGGTCCCAAGCAATTGCCATTTCTACCCCCTAATGCCGACCCTGGCTTTTATATGCAGAAAATCAGTTGTTGTGGCACAGGTGGGCTGTGGAGGTTTTATAGTATGCTGGGGGGGCCTCAGAAAGAAAAAGGTTGACAAACCCTGCTCCAATGCAGCATCTTGGCTATAACTTGTGTAGGGCAGCTACAGCCCTCTAAAGCACAGCTCAACAATACTCCAAGGACTCTGCCTGAAAGCATCTATCTTCTACTTCGATTTTTTTTTTAAACTATTCGTTATTTGAATCTCTAACTCTGATTCAAACTGCTGGCCTTCCTTCTCTACGGAGGAAAGATTTCTTCCCCCCACCTTTTTGTGTTTGTGCATGTTCAGAGGAATCGGCACAGATCTATGGCTTAGTTTCTGCTGCACTGATATGCCCTGAGGCACCCCATGAAGTTGAGCAGGGAACCAAACTAATTTTGTTTGTCCCCATAATCCTGCTTCATATGGGGGAGGGAAATTGGGCCCTGGGATCACTCCAAAAATATTTCCAAGGGGTTAGTGATCTTGCCCTGAAAGAGGCTGGGGTTGTCGTCTTGTTTTTCCAACAGAGGTCCCTTCTGGATCTCTCAAAGAAAGTAACTGGGGTTCAAAAATGGAATCCCCAGGAGCCTCTACCACTGGCAGGGGTCCCCCATGGACCAGTATTTTCCCTGTAGGCTACAGCCTGAGCTATCAGTAGGCAATCCCTAAGAGGGATGTTACAGAGGTGGCAGCAGAGATCAGAAGCACGATTGCTGGTACAGCTCTAGGGACTTAGGTATGATCTTCCATCTAGTGGCTGACCTTGTGGCTTCACTCCCCTCATGGAGATGAGGCAGGGGATCTGCTTGCCTCTGGCTACTTGATTCCTGCTTTGCTCTTCATTGGTCATTGGAGGAGGGCCAAGGTGACCCTGCTTTCAGCATGCTATGAGGGGGAATTTCACTCAGCCTGGCAAGCTCCTCAACAGGACACACAAAGGCATGAAGCAAGAGAGAGCTCTTTCCTTTTTATCTTTTGGCATTCTTTGCTGAGTTTGCTTCCTGAAGCCTGCAGGAGCATCAGCCACTGCAGGAGCATCAACCTCTGACGTGGAGCCAAGGGGACAGATAGACCAATTGAGCCAAATTAGTCAGAAATTTTCAAGAAGATTGAAATTTGCCTCCGGAAAGCTCTGGCTGAACCACTGGTCACTGTGGAGGCAAATAAAACATGATTGAAGTTCAAGAGGTGGGGCATTCCCCTGATACCAGTGACTGACATTTCGGTCTAAAGTCCACAGGTCTGTTACAATAGATACTTTAGCTGCTGGCAGCTTGGGGGCAGAACCAGATGTAAGTCTTCACAGAGTATACCTAAAAATTCATTTTGATTATTTCATGACATAGATATGTTGTGTGTGTGTACACTCAAGGCAAAATCTGTGTAGCACAACCACTTTTGCACCTTGTAAGTGCAACTCAGAGAAATTTTAAATATGTATGACATTTGCAAATATAAACAAAATTTGTAATCTAACATATCTGGTCTCTCCTTGGAAAATGGATCTTGAGATGTGTCAACATACTGAAACTAATCCCAATGCAGAAGCAAAAACTAATACCAGCAGATCTGAAGTTCAGTGCTTAAACTCTAAATAACAAAATGTGTACCAGAACAGAAGGTAATCAACATAAAGGCACACTGAATACAGCTAATAAACACATTCATTTTAACATAATAAGGGAGCACAGAACACATGTAAATATCTGTAATAAGTCAAACTTTATTGTAAACCATTATACAATGTAAGTACCCTTACATCATATACCCTTAAACTTTAATGTAACACCACTGATTAAACAATATGGTTCAAACAGAGGGCAGCAGATTTGTCATTGTTTGCTGACATAGGCTCTACTCCCAATTTACTTATGAACAAATAAACCCAAAGTTCACTTTGAGACATACCCAGGCAAGACAAAAACCCAATTACAAAAAAGAGTCCCTTTTTTAAAGATAGTGTAGTTTTACTTTGTAAAACTGTAGTAGTCATTTTCAGTCATTGAAATGGAGACTAAATATTGTCTAAAAAAAGATTGCACAGCTGTGCTGTAGATCTACTTTGACCTGATGTGGCTGGATTTGTTCACTTTCACTACTGTTTGCTGCTGCAAAAAGCACAGCACGTTGCAGACTTGGGGTTAGTCAAGCAATGGCAAAAATTCCTTAAGATACTAAACCCTTCACTGCCAAGGCTGAACATTCCTTTCCCCACCAGGCACAGCTGCATACACTTGTTAGAAGACCTCTGGAACACTTTGCATTGTTTAAGTTAAGTTCACAACTCAACAAGTATGAATTTTCCCTGAAGAAAAGCTATAGCACATTTTAGTCAGCAACATTAATATACAGCATTTTACTACATAAAGTAAGACAAGGGGACCTGAATGCATTAAAGCCAGAACTTTAAGACCACATATTAGATGACAACATGTCACAGCGCAGATATAACCGATTCATGTGTTGTAAGGTTGACAAGTTGTGGTGAATCTTGACCTCCAATATTTCTAATTTCTGCTCAACTATACATTTAAAGTTAGAATCCCTGTCTTATTTATTTATACACAAGCTTATTTTAATTAAACAAATTATGGAATAATAACTACCTTTTATAAGTACAGTCTGAATTAAACCTATTGTGAGTTGTCTAAATGATGGATTTGCCACAGCAGACTAACATTTGGAGGAGAATCACATATGTGCTGCCAGGTCTTCAAATTTATCATCATATGAACTCATTAGGGAATAGTTTCTCAAACTGTACTGCCAAAGTACTCCATCTAACAGCAAAACACAGTGAAGCACTAGATGTTACATGTCTGGGCTTCAAAGAAAAATGTATAAACTTGTAACTACTGCATGAATTCATTTTTTTCATTTAAGACTTTTGCAAACAGGGAAATAATTTAATATTTTCCTTTTCTTTTTTGAAAGGGTAATGAAAACTAATGAGCAAAAATGTAACTTCTTGCTGTCACTTGGGGGAACTTTAAGAGTCCAGTATTAAAAAGAGGGGACTATATCAAACTTAATGCTCAAACAACCTTTTTAATAAAAGGTATTCATTTTCCATGTTATGATTGTGGGAATGTGAAATGCTCAAGAGTCTTTGGCTAATAGAATTTCACTATGTCACAAGTCCTGTTACAATACCTATAAACCTCAACCCAGAGGTACTGAAGCACTTAAGGGAAAAAAAAAAAAAAAGGAAAAAGGAAAAAAAAGCATTTTTACCCTTAAAACAATCTGAAGAAAACGGCTCTATGGTGCTTTATGCCATCTTTACTTGGACAGTAAATATGAG
The DNA here is from genome assembly GCA_003942145.1 of Platysternon megacephalum. Taxonomy (NCBI): domain Eukaryota; kingdom Metazoa; phylum Chordata; order Testudines; family Platysternidae; genus Platysternon; species Platysternon megacephalum. The sequence continues at coordinate 690,182 of QXTE01000124.1, forward strand.
GTCTATACAAAAGAAGCTTATTTTACATGATTAAGGCCATTTGATGGTTCGCAGACTAAACTTGACACTAGAAATGAAACTCATTTTGATATTCTGCATAATTTGAACACAGGAAGGAAAAAAATAAAGCTCGTGATTTGTGCGCTGTTCAAATGATCCCTAATGACTAAAGTATAATATGGTGGAATAAAGAATGCATCAGCTGTTTTATTTCATTACCTCAAATAGAACAAGGCCTAGGCAAATCCCCTCAAACTCCTGACTAAAAATACTGAAGTTTGTGAACAGAGGAGACTAGTTCTTAATTCCTATGGGGGTGGCAAAGCTGTACTAGATATAATATGCGTTGAATTGAATTTCTTAAACTACTGTACTGGAGAGGTTGAACCTGCCTGATTGTACAATACTCAAGACAAGGTGTAAATTAAACAAGCTGAAACATTTACTGAAAATGTAAGGTAATAAATTGGGAGGCAACATTGATTAGACACACTTCCTTACTTCATACTTCAGAGAAACTCAAATTAGGCAAGTGTCTGTTTTCCTTAGTTTCTAGATTTACTGTAAGAAAAACATTAACATTTAACTTACTGCAAATATGTTTTAGCACACAGTAACAGTGATCAGGGGCTCCAGCTAGCTCAAATGTGAGGTTTGGTAAAATCTCCCTTTTAGTCAGCTGGTCAGATTGAGGTGTACGGCGGAAGTCCCAGGACATTTTGTTTACCTCAATAGCCAAGCAGTAAACAAATATTTGAATAACGAAGGTAAGCAAGGGAGCACACAGTATTTCCGAAGGCCTACCGACCCCACTTCAGCAGTATTGATAACATACCACATTAAGACCTATTAAATATATACAAAATTTAAAAAAATCTTTAAAAAGTTCTGAACTGTCTTCCAGTGAACTTGTTTGGTTTTTTTTAAGGCTTGGAACACATCTGATGTCCAGATTTGCAACTTATTTCTGATCTTTGCCATCTTTTTGACATCACCTCATCCTACACAAGGCTTAACTGAATCAAAGAAAGCTGTCCGAACAGTAACTACCATTTGGGAAATACACAAAGGAACAGGAGGTCACTGAAAACATGTCTACAAGGGTTCAAAACCAGCAGATATGTTTTCATTAACTACGGAAAGACGACACTGAAAGCCACAGACATCTTAGATGTAGTAACAGGTGCACTGTACCTCTCAGTTTTATTCCAAATAGAGAAAGGGAGAAACAAATAGGCTTTTTTTTTTTTAGGAATTAAGGAATGTGTGTGCTGGGGAAGTATGTTTTAAAGCCTTCAAATGAAGTATTGTTATTAAAGATCAGCATTACACATTTATATTTTAATGGAAAAAATCTTAAGTATAAATGCAACCCAGAGGAAGAATTATATGTATTAAGGTAGTGCTAAGAGCTCTAATCAGATCAGTGTCTCGTGTGCTAGATCCCATATAAGGAATGTAAAGAGAGAATGTTCTGCCTCCTTTGGAATAGTTGAGAGGTACGGTCAGAGACTTGCAAGTTCTTAAGAGACAAATATTGATGAAGTCATCCTTAGAAGTTCATTTCACAGATGAGGAAACTATCATAAAAAATTGTTTTCTTTATCTGCTAAAGTGCATATCGCCAAATATGCAGAGAACATCTCCATTTTGCAAAATACTATTGTTAAACGACGTTGCAATAACCACCACACTTGAGGCTACATTTCTAGTTGACACTTGGTGGTTTCAACAGTGAAAGAAAGCTTTTCCCTTTGTGAAAACATCATTTGCCTTATCTTAATCAAGTGACGAGGACGAATGAGAACTTCACTGCAAATCTTTTGATCTTTTTCCACACAAAAAAGGGAACAGTGTCCTTTTCTCTGACAAAGAGAATCCTTAAATATAACAGTATGAAAATATAACTTAAATATAAAATAGTCAAATAGGTTAGAGGAGACTTGAAAAAAATCTTTGTTCTGCCTATTAGTTCCATAGGTACCTTGTAGGAAGTAAACATGTACTTAAAAAAATAACATTAAGTTACAGCTTGTAACAATAAAACTATTCTGCTCTAGGAATTAATATGTTGCAATTGCCAGTTTTAGTAATAAAACACACTGGTTCCACTTAGTCAATCCCGATGCCTTTTTCCAGAATGTCTTGCACTGAATCATCACAGGAACCATAAGTGAGTCAACACTGAGTAATTGTTTTTCTGTGGTCTTCCCAAACCAGAATTTCAGTGTGTGGTCCCTCACAATGCTGTGTTTCCATAAATGATGAAAAGACGCTCTTGCATATTTGGTCAGTGTTTCTGTAGTGCAACTGAACTGGAATGCTTCAAACTACCTGCATCCTAATCACAGACCTGTTGTTGAGTAACTGTTAGTAGGAAAAAAGGGATGCTGTTGCAAAGTGAAAATCCACTGACCAAGAAGCTTATGCCACGAAACCTGCAAATACACAGGTCAGAAATGCATCATACAGGCAGCCCAAATCGATGCTTCTTCTTAACAGGCTTTAAGTTAGTCAGTCTCCGTAGGTCCTCTTCAACTTCTGACTCTTCCATTTCATCATCTGCTGAAATAAGGATCTAAAAACAGAAATATAAATAGCATGTTTCAAATAAGATTCAATCTCTATTTTTTCTCTTCTTTGAATCTATTTTAAATAATTTATTCTAGAAAAATGCCCAATTATTCAATGTTTAAGAAAAGAGGCTTCATTAAAACAGGATAATTTTGGATTTGTTAGGTTTCATGTCACTGCCTGGCATTACTATCGGACACTTCAAATATTACATTAGAAATAGAACTGTCGATTAATCGCAGTTAGCTCCCACGATTAACTCAAAAAAATTAATCTCGATTAATCGCACTATTAATCGCACTGTCAAACAATAGAATACCTATTTACATTTATTAAATTTTTTGGATGTTTTTCTATATTTTTAAATCTATTGATTTCTATTACACAGAATACAAAGTGTGCAGTGTTCACTTTATATTATTTTTATTACAAATATTTGCACTGTAAAAATGATAAGAAATATACTTTTTCAATTCACCTCATACAAGTACTAAAGTGCAACTTAGAAATGTAGATTTTTTTTTTGTTACATAACTGCACTCAAAAAACAAAACAATGTAAAACTTTAGAGCCTACAAGTCCACTCAGTCCTACTTCTTGTTCAGTCAATCGCGAAGAGAAAAAAGTTTGTTTACATTTACGGGACATAATGCTGCCTGCTTCTTATTTACAATGTCACCTGAAAGTGAGAACAGGCATTTGCATGGCACCTTTGTAGCTGGCCATTGCAAGGTATTTACGTGCTAGATATGCTAAACATTCATATGCCCCTTCATGTCCCTTTCTTTGACAGGGTAACAAGCCTTGTAGATAGGGGAGGAAGTGGTAGATGTGGTATATCTTGACTTTAGTAAGGCTTTTGATACAGTCTTGCATGACCTTCTCATAAACAAAATAGGGAAATACAACCTAGAAGGAGCCACTATAAGGTAGGTGCATGACTGGTTGGAAAATCGTTCCCAGAGAGTAATTATCAGTGATTCACGGTCATGCTGGAAGGGCATAACGAGTGGGGTCCCCCAGGGATCGGTTCTGAGTCCAGTTCTGTTCAATATCTTCATTAATGATTTAGATAATGGCAGAGAGTACAGTTATAAAGTTTGTGGACGATACCAAGCTGGGAGGGGTTGCAAGTGCTTTGGAGGATAGGATTAAAATTCAAAATGATCTGGACAAACTGGAGAAATGGTCTGAAGTAAACAGGATGAAATTCAATGAGGACAAATGCAAAGTACTCCACTTAGGAAGGAACAATCAGTTGCACACACACAAAATGGGAAATGACTGCCTAGGAAGGAGGACTGCGGAAAGGGATCTGGGGGTCATAGTGGACCACAAGCTAAATATGAGTCAACAGTGTAATGCTGTTGCAAAACAAAACAAAACAAAACAAGCAAACATCATTCTGGGATGTATTAGCAGGAGTATTGTAGGAAAGACACGAGAAGTAATTCTTCCGCTCTACTCCGTGCTGATTAGGCCTCAACTCATAGAATATCAGGGTTGGAAGAGACATCAGGAGGTCATCTAGTCCAAATCCCCTGCCCAAAGCAGGACCAATCCCCAACTAAATAAACTGGAGTATTGTGTCCAGTTCTGGGTGCCACATTTCAGGAAAGATGTGGACAAATTGGAGAAGAGCAACAAAAATGATTAAAGGTCTAGAAAACATGACCTATGAGGGAAGATTGAAAAAAATTGGGTTTGTTTAGTCTGGAGAAGAAAAGACTGAGAGGGGACATAACAGTTTTCAAGTACATAAAAGGTTCTTCCAAGGAGAAGGGAGAAAAATTGTTCTTAACCTCTGAGGATAGGACAAGAAGCAATGGGCTTAAATTGCAGCAAGGGCAGTTTACGATGGACATTAGGAAAAACTTAACTGTCAGGGTGGTTAAGCACTGGAATAAATTGCCCAGGGAGGTTGTGGAATCTCCATCATTGGGGATTTTTAAGAGCAGGTTAGACAAAAACCTGTCAGGGATTGTCTAGATCAGGGGTCCCCAACGCGGTGCCCGCGGGCGCCATTGTGCCCGCCGGGGGGTGTAAGTGCGCCCGCGGCAGCGCTCGGGGTGTTTGTTGTTTTTGTTTTTTTTGCTCCGCCGGCAGCGCTTGGCGCCCGCCGGCAGCGCTTGGGGTGTTTTTTTGTTTTTTGCTCCGCCGGCAGCGCTCGGGTTTTTTTTTTTTTTTTTGGCGCCCGCCGGCCGCGCTCAGTTTTTTGTTTTTGGCGCCCACCAGAAGAAAAAGGTTGGGGACCACTGGTCTAGATAATACTTAGTCCTGCCTTGAGTGCAGGGGACTGGACTAGATGACCTCTCAAGGTCTCTTCCAGTTCTCTGATTCTATGCTTTGGCCACCATTCCAGAGGATATGCTTCCATGCTGATGACACTTGTTAAAAAAAATACGTTAATTAAATTTGTAACTGTATGTCTCCTGCTCTGTTTGTTTTACCCACATTCTGCCATATATTTCATGTTATAGCAATCTCGGATGATGACCCGGCACGTTGTTCATTTTAAGAACACTTTCACTGCAGATTTGACAAAACGCAAAGAAGGTACCAATATGAGATTTCTAAAGATAGCTACAGAACTCAATTCCAGGTTTGAGAATCTAAAGTGCCTTCCAAAATATAATAATAATAATAATAATAATAATAATTGGAGATATACCAATCTCCTAGAACTGGAAGGGACCTCGAAAGGTCATCGAGTCCAGCCCCCTGCCTTCACTAGCAGGACCAATTTTTTTTTGCCCCAGATCCCTAAGTGGCCCCCTCAAGGATTCTGAGAGGGATGAGGTGTGGAGCATGTTTTCAGAAGTCTTAAAAGAACAACACTCTGATGTAGAAACTACAGAACTGAACCACCAAAACAGAAAATCAATCTTCTACTGGTGGTATCTGACTCAGATGATGAAAATGAATATGCGCTGGTCCGCACTGCTTTGGATCATTATCAAGCAGATCCCGTCATCGGCACGGACGTATGTCCTCTGGAATGGTGGAGCATGGAATTGAAGCATGAAGGGATATATGAATCTTTAGTGCATCTGGCATGTAAATATCTTGCGACACCAGCTACAACAGTGTCATGCAAACACCTGTTGTCACTTTCAGATGACATTGTAAACAAGAAATGGGCATTATCTCCTGCAAACGTAAACAAACTTGTTTGTCTGAGTGATTGGCTGAACAAGAAGTAGGATTAAGTGGACTTGTAGGCTCTAAAGTTTTACATTGTTTTATTTTTGAATGCAGCTATTTTTTTGTACATAATTCTATATTTGCAAGTTCAACTTTTATGATAGAGATTGTACTACAGTATTTGTATTAGGTGAATTGAAAAATACTATTTCTTTTGTTTTTAACTGTGCAAATATTTGTAATAAAAATAATATAAAGTGAGCACTGTACACTATTCTGTGTGATAATTGAAATCAATATATATTTCAATATATTTGAAAATGTAGAAAACATTAAAATATTTAAATAAATGGTGCCCTAATTAGGAAGTAATTTTCAAACATCAAATGCTTTTTCATACTTCACCTTCTATGCAAGAAAAAAAATCAGGGTGCCCAAAATGTGTTTCTAACCAAGAGCAGCTTAAGCAACTTGCCATGAACACATTTGCAGAAATTGAAGACTGCAGCCATTTTCATCTCTAATAGAGATATGGGCCCATAAAGTCTACAGGTATTATCTGATCTTAAAGAAAGGTCATTTGACTCCAGAAAGCACTGCATACTGGGACCCCACAAATGTTCCAGTTGTGGGCAGACAGGTTCTCTGACCATCTTTCAGTGGTAGTTTTATTTACTAAACAAAAGAATTGTTACTACTGATAATGTAGAAAACTGATATTAAACAATAGTGACAGAAGTGCTCATATACTCAAGGAAGCTTCTTGTCCTCATGCAAAGCGAAAGGTGCTTAACAGAATTTTAAATAAGATTTTTTTTTTTAAAACTTTCTTGATTTAAAGATAAAGACTTTTTGGCCCCTTTACTTTCAGCGTAATTACTGAAAGTACCATATTCCACAGAAAAATGGAAGTAGAGAGCAGTACGAGATATAACAATGACTCTTACACAGCTGTATGCTTCAGCTGAATGGTCTTTCATCATGGTTAAGTTCTTTTAGTGGGTAGCAATCAAAAGGAACATTTCTGATCCACCTTAATTAAGCTCCTCTGTTAAGGAGAGACTGAGAATAGAACTGAGAGAATGATGTTCTCATCCTATCACAGTTGTTTAAAGTCAAATGCAAGGTTATTTGCAATGTTGAATGGGGAAGCTGCCATGGCACTTATTTGTAGTGTATAATCCTGTACACTAATGACTAGATATGGTTTTAAAACTGCTGTAGACTCTTTAACCTCACCAACCCTCCACAAAAAAAACAAAACAAAAAAACCAACCTGACATTGATCTTATGTTCAAATGTGTAAGATTTTTATCATAACAGATGAAATGTTTGTTTTAACAAATCTGAAGTCACCATTTTTAGATATACAATATCCTTATAAAATAGCCACATTAAAGCTGTAGTTCACTGTTAACTGAATTAACTGACACCACAGGATCTAAAAAACAATCCTTTTGAAAATTAGCAGTAGCCTTTTGAGGGGTCTCAAACCCCAGGAAAAACATCAGCAGCTTTGTAAAGGGTCAATAAGAGAAGTGAATTAGCAGTCACCGATTTATTCAATGGGGTCTTACGAACAAGGGCTCTAGGCAAATTTAGTACAAAACTAATCAAGCCTAAGATAGTGTTGTAAGTCAAAGTCAAGAGGAAGGGAGTTGACTCAGGTACGGCAACTGGTGCATCTACATACTTCTGACTCTGACTCTTCATGTGATGCTGCTCTCCTGTATCGGACTTTACTTCCATTCCTTGAATCTTGCCCCACTTCCTTTTCTTCGAGTTTAGCTTTTGTCTTCCCTTTCTTCATAAGAAAGTTATCCACTACCCAGAACATTAATGCCTGTTAACAGGGGAAAATTCACAGTTCAGTTTTTCTTTAGGTCAGCATATGTGTTAGTCATTCAGACCTTGGAATGGAGTTAGGGAATAGTTGTACTAAGTGGGATTTGGCCAAATAGTGCAAAATCCTATACAGGTCTGTCTCATCTTACGCTGGGGTTACGTTCCGCAGTCAGCGCCTAAAGCGAAAATCGCATATAGTCAAAATTACATTGAGTGTAATGGCGGGCAGAATCGCCTGCACTACAGAAACAGTATTTAAATTGTTATTTTTCTTTTTTTTTTGTTTTGTTTTTTTGCCGACCGCATAAAGCTGAAATCGCGCATGTTAAATGCGCCTAAGATGTGACAGACCTGTACAGATCCAGTCACATGACCTAACATATACCCTATATCTCCTGAAGCATAGCTGCCCTATTTCCTGCTCTTTCACCAATAAGAAAAAAGCTGCTGCTTAGTGGGCATTTTTATTAGCTCTTAATCTTGACATATGGATAGTCTTGCTCGGTCTAGGGCATTTCAATGGGATGATATTTTTTGGCACTCCAAACAAATTAATGCTTTCCTAAATAAACCTAATTTAACTGGAATTTTCTAACTGGTACAATCATATCTGTATAGTACATTCAACAATGGGCATTCTGTGCACCATTTCTGTGCTCAATGGCATTATTGATTATGGATTTTATAGATACATAAGTACATAATCACATTTTTATATCTATATCCACACACATATATCCACACACACACACACACACACACACAGGTGTTGAAGACTTGCAACACTAAGATATCACCAAGGCACACTGTGCGGTACGGATTAATTTTAACAGATGGAGAAGGGGATGGGTGGGGGAGAGAAACACAAGTCAACTGTCTCTGAAAAGCATACAGTTGTACTAACATTAACAAAGAAGGGAACTATCAGCATGACGATAGCCAGCTCCAACTGGGGGTTCTCTATAGGATTCAATAAAGCTACCTGTGAAAAGAAAAAGATCAAATTCAGACCACAACAGTATGTGTATGCAGTTGGGTTGGAAAGTGTTATAGAAAGTATTAAGCTGGTAGCTAGATGAATTAGAAAGGACAGTTTCATAGGAAAGGAATATAATTTTGTTAAGGAAGGTTTATAAATTGCATTTAGTAAACAAGTGGGGATGACTGAAAGCAATCTGCCATCCCACTAATTTGTGATTACAGAAGGAATGTGATGACTTGTGAGTAGGTGAAGCAACCAGATACTACTTGATGAATTAATCACTTTATATTCCCAAGGAAAATGTCTGACACTCCATCACTTGGAGATTTAAATAAACTGGTCAGAATACTATAAAATATAGTGTAAAAAATCCTGTTTTATTCTACAGTGATGGTCTAGAACAGTGGTTCTCAAACTTTTGTACTGGTGACCCCATTCACAGAGCAAGCCTCTGAGTATGACCCCCCTTATAAATTAAAAACACTTTTTTTATATTTAACACTATTATAAATGCTGGAGGTGCAGCAGGGTTTGGGGTGGAGGCTGACAGCTTGTGACCCCCCACGTAATAACCTCGCAACCCCCTGAGGGGTCCCGATCCCCAGTTTGAGAACCCTTAGTCTAGAACACCTAACAGTGGTTATTCAGCTCTAACTGCTGTGAGTAATCATCTTGAATGTTAAATTGTGTATGCTGTACTAAACCAGACAATCCACCCAGTACCTACATGGCACTTTATTTCACAGTTCAGTTATATAAAATGCTTTATCAATTATAGACAAAATTATAAATTATCCCTTTAAAAGTGTGTGGACTTGTGGTTCCCACTTGATTCTACATTGAGATGAAAGATTCTATTAGCGACATGTACAAGATGATGTATGTGCTTCCTGCAGTTGAACTAACTATGGCCATAAAAGAGGTTTGACCAAGAAAAACAAAGCATAGGCTATATTCAAATATCCACTCAGCCCTTTTTCCAGAAAGTTTGACTGGAAGAACCAATATCTTGGAAATTGCTTACAAACATATGCTGCAGTTTTAAAGTTAAATATCTGGACATGGGATGCAGAAGTTCAAATATTTTATAAAACAAAGACACTATAAAGGTGAATTACAATACATTATGGTGACTTCTGCTGCTTCAGGTAAGTATTGTCATGTTTAGATTATAAATCAGGTCACTTACAATGTTATGATCTTTCATATAGATCTCAGCCTGGGAGTCATTCCTCATTACTGCAACTTCATTATGCTTACTGAATATACTACCATACACTTATTAGTATAACTAATAGTATTAGCATAAATTGAAGGTAAGCTATACTGTACCTGTATAAAGGTTCAAAATACACTTTGTGCTGCAGTAACTGACTTTTGTTTGCTTATTGGCTAATTTTTTTAATTCACTAACTCAGCAATGTGTCTTTTTATTGCAGTGTGAATTACTAAGATTTTACTACAAAAAATGTAACAATGTTCTATTATGCTCTAAAACTATGGAAAAGAATACACAATAGGTTCAAAGTTAGGGCTGTAATTTAACTAAAAGAAAGGCTGATGCACTCGGTCTCCTTTTAGGTAGCATTGCCAGTAGATCGAGGGATGTGATCATTCCTCTCTATTCGGCATTGGTGAGGCCTCATCTGGAGTACCTTGTCCAGTTATGGGAAACGCACTACAAGAGGGATGTGGAAAAATTGGAAAGAGTCCAGCGGAGGGCAACAAAAATTATTGGGGGCTGAAGCATATGACTTGAGGAGAGGCTGAGGGAACTGGGATTATTTAGTCTGCAGAAGGGAAGAATGAGGGGGGATTTGATAGCTGCTTTCAACTACCTGAAAGGGGGTTCCAAAGAGGATGGATCTAGACTGTTCTCAGTGGTGGCAGATGACAGAACAAGGAGTCATGGTCTCAAGTTGCAGTGGGGGAGGTTTAGGTTGGATATTAGGAAAAACTTTTTCACTAGGAGGGTGGTGAAGCATTGGAACGGACTACCTAGGGAGATGGTGGAACCTTCTTCCTTAGGAGTTTTTAAGGTCAGGCTTGTCAAAGCCCTGGCTGGGATGATTTAGTTGGGGATTGGTCCTGCTTTGAGCAGGGGGTTGGACTAGATGACCTCCTGAGGTCCCTTCGAACCCTGATATTCTATGATTCTATGATACCTCAGGTGAGCATGTGATCTTATATTGTACACGATGCAATACCTACTAAATGCAAAATAGAATGGCGGCATTATCACCAGTGAAATGCAATTAGTGGTATCAGGATGCTCCATTACCATAGGCAACAGTTAAGTAGCACCAACTGTGGACCTTTACATAGCTTGCATGATAGCCTTAGTCTTTTTGGATTAAGTAGAATTAATATCTTATCACTTTCTGGCATCTATCTGCAATTCATTTAACTGTAAAAATCGTATAAAGACTCAAACCTCTTTCCATTGAGGTATTAGGAGGACTATAATGATGATGGTTTTCTCAAACATCATGATCACTATGTACAGTGCACACTGTCCCACCCAAGCACTGCACTGCAGCGGGTCACCTACAAAAAAAGCAAAGGTTTAATACACCAATTTAGCCCACTGTCACTTGACTTAACACATGTTTAAGAAAAACAAAAGCAAAATTAGACAAGGGAGAAAAACTTAGTAAACCAAAGTAAAACGAAATATTTGATAAGTGATTGCCATCTAAAAGTAGTCTAATGATATTTCTGAATGGCAACAACATTCATTGATATCCCTTTGCTTGGGTGAAGTTGCCTTCCCTGAGCAGTCCAAATTTTTGTGCTTTACTTTAGAAAACTCAAAAGAGCATCTTTTGTTTAGTTAGGGAGTACCTTGTTACAGTTTGCTTTAGTACACATTATTGAACTCAGCACATAGAGCACAGAATTAGCTTACATCTCAAGATTTTTACCTTTCCATAAAGCCAGTTGCTATAAATTATTTCCCATTTTGGCAAATAATTACGTTTTCTAAGGCAGAAAATGTACACAATACTTGGCTGCTGCAGTGTATCTTGCTCTAGCATAGATAACCTTTTAAAAGAAATTAGAATATTCCTGCATTTGTGCTTTTGCCATTCTGTGTATATTGGTATCTTATACAAATGTCAGCAACCATGACTGACTGATGGTAATTATGGCAAGAACTGCAACAGATTACAAGAGAATGAGTAGCCTTCAAACATTTAATTTTGTTCAGAGCTTCCTGCAAGCTAATCAGGATATATCTTCGTTGCACTGATTAAAATAGTATCATATGTAAATCATAAAAAGCTAAGTAATTTTGCTGTACCCCAGGTAAGGTGCTGTACAATGACTACCAAGCAATTGCTCTAGAATTAGAACTGTCATACAAATATTCCAACAGAAAAAGTATATATCCTGTTATAACTACAGCATAACTGAACATACCTGGTTGCAGTTGAGATAAGAGTGGAGTGCCTGACAAAACATTCAGGTGAATTTTAACCAGCGTCACAATATCACCAAAATTTGACAGCTCAGGCGTGTTTTACTAACACTTAATTTAAAACAAAAGAAGTTTTTCTATAGATTTCACCATTCACTTTCAACAAACAACTTTTAGAGCATCTTCAAATATGGCTTAATATTTAGGTCTGTAAATAAAGTGCAATGGAAATTCAAATGCCTTTATACAGCTGTAATGCACAGTCGACCATGGCTACGTCCTTTCCCGGAAAGCTATTGAAAGATGTACAGCAAATAGTCTTGAGTTTTACACTTTGCTCTTGAAATTCCACAGCAGGCAGAAATTGATTTTTCAGACTAGCCCAGCTTTTCCCAGAAAAATTTCACCAGGAGATGTTCCTAGAGTGCTATAATTTGAATATACTGTTTTAAAGGTGTTTATTTTTGGTAATGCAAGGCTTAAATTATACAGACCCAACGTCTGAAAGTTTGAAAACTCTGAGTGAAGGTACCCCAGCCAACAGATCATGTTTCCTGGTCTGCCGTGTAACTATGAATTTTCCACAGATGTGGGGTTTGAGTTAAGACTGAAATTAACAGTGAATTCCCAGACTTTCAAACTTTTCTTTTATTAGTATTTTCTAATTTTTCCTTCACTATGTAACTATGAAAAAAACAAAATTATAGCCTGAGCCACAGAGCTGCTATTGAGGCTTAAAAATCCATTCTGGGGTCTCTAAATTTTGAAAGCTACAGCAATTGAAATCAGGATCCCATGTACTCTGATTCCCAGGGGTGGCTCTATGTATTTTGCCGCCCCAAGCACGGCAGTGAGGCAGCCTTCGGCATGCCTGCGGGAGGTCCGCTGGTAACGCGGATTCGGCGGCATGCCTGCGGGAGGTCCGCTGGTCCCGCGCCTTTGGCATACCCGCCTCCGAAGCCAAGGGACCGGCGGACCTCCCGTAGGCATGCCGCCGAAGGCAGCCTGACTGCCGCCCTCATGGCGACCGCCCCAGGCACGCGCTTGCTGCGCTGGTGCCTGGAGCCGCCCCTGCTGATTCCACACCATGGGATTTGATACTATTGTACCTCAGAGTACACAACACTTTGGTTATAGTTAACAGAAATAATAAAAACCTACTAGTGGTGAACAAAAGTGCTGGCAAATGTCATTCTATCAAATCTGATGTCACAGTTAGGAAATGCAACTATTTAGGGACAGATGAGAGGTAGACTTTTGAAACCTGGCTGCATTTAATAAATTAAATCTGACTCAGTTTTGGATATGGTCTGTCAAACTTTCAAAACTATCTTTCACCTTTATTACAGAAATAGTTTTAAAATTATGCATTTCATGGAGAAAAAATACTACATGTCCTCTAGAAAGTTACCCAGAAAATTTTCTTGAGTATCTACATTTTCAAAGATGAGGAAAGAGAACTCAAATTAAAAGTCAACCCAGAAAAGTGGTTTAAACAACACACTAAGTATGGAGCTCTAGAATTCTTAGCATTTTTCAGGACCTCTATGACAATATAATTTATCTTGAAACCGCACTGAACTAGAATGGAGAGAAATCAGCTTTTCTTCCCATTCCCCACAAGAGATAGAGCCTTAAAGATGCAAGTTAAGATAATTAATTGACCTGCTCTGAGGTAGACTAGGAGAAAAGCATAAACCTATTTATCATGATCACACTCTTATTTCTGGATGCTTCAGGGCTAAGAATGAATGGATACATTTAGAGATAGTAATATTTCCACTGTCTGAACAAAACACTTGCATTTGTGCCATTTAGACGACAAAACCAGAATAATGGCATTTCCATCAGAGTTAGCCAGGACTTTTTCTTTCCCCTAATACCTAGACTGGTAAATAAAATGCAGTTCAGTGTTAAACTAGAAAAATAGTGGTCTGATGGCACTCTATTATTGATAATCTTGCTGAGTGGAGACCCTATGGTAATGTTCTCTTTTTGGTGAAGATTCTAGAGGTGGTGGTGTCACAGCTGTGGCAATATTTTGAGTCCTCAGATTTTTTTATTCTGTTCACCTGCTTTTAGACGTAGGTATAGCACAGATACTGCACGGTTTCTCTGGTTGAGTCTCCTGCTGATGAATGAAAATAAAGTGCCCATACTCATTCTTTTAGGTCTATCAGTGGCCTTGAGTAATCTTGACTGAGGTACTGATGTGGCTGCAGACTCTGCCAAAGGCAAGTTACTCTTGCAATGGCTCTATTCACAAGGATAGGCTTCAGATGGTAGTGTTAGGTAAGTGCTCGTCTACTCCAGGCTGTTTCATGTAGGGTATCACAGGGTTCTGGGGGAGGGATAGCTCAGTGGTTTGAGCATTGGCCTGCTAAACCCAGGGTTGTGAGTTCAATCCTTGAGGGGGCCATTTAGGGACAAAAATCTGTTGGATGATTTAATTGGGGATTGGTCCAGCTCTGAGCAGTGGGTTGGACTAGATGACCTCCTGAGGTCCCTTCCATCCCTGATATTCTATGATTCTATGTTCCCTCACCCCTCCTAGTCAAGGTATATTTATGAGACTGTGGGAAATCTGCCCTTCCCCACCTGGCAATAGCATTTGAGATCAACTAAAATGAACACACTACCCTTTGGTTTAACTGGAAGGGTCCCTCCACTGAGTAATCTGCTTCCTTTAGTGGTGAATTCTGTTGATTGTCAGGTCATATCCATCTGTTCCCCGCAGGCTATTTCTGGGGAGTGGGATGAGCAGATTTGTGGAGTGAATGAAGATTTTGTTTTGAGGGTTATGTGGAGAGAGAGTCTTAGTCTTTGCACATTGGCCCTAACTTTCACTGTAGTTGTATAAAGATTATATATCATCTAGTGCACTAGGCAGGATACTTGGCATGCCCAAGATATACAATATATCTGTATATGAGCAAAATAGACTGCTGTTTAACATTAACATATAAAATGAATTAGGATTGGAGGTTAAAATATGGAAAGAAGTTTTTCAATCTTAACATTATCTTTGTGTTTCAAGTACAGTGCATAAAAGGTTGTTACAAGGAGGAGGGTGAAAAACTGTTCTCATTAACCTCTGAGGATAGGACAAGAATCAATGGGCTTAAATTACAGCAAGGGAGGCTTAGGTTGGACATTAGGAAAAACTTCCTAACCGTCAGGGTTGGTAAGCACTGGCATAAATTATTTAGGAAATGTGTGGAATCTCCGTTATTGGAGAATTTTAAGAACAGGTTAGACAAACACCTCTCAGGAATGGTCTAGTTATTACTTAGTCCTGCTTAGAGTGGAGGGGACTGGACTAGATCTATCGAGGTCCCTTCCATTCCTATGTGTCTGACTTTTTGGTCATGGGCACGTAGTTTGAATTGATAACATCTGAGTAACAATGCCACCACTACTTACTGAGCCAGAAGCGTGGCTCTTTACAATGCAAGGCTCCTCCCGATGGAGATAACTATGCCTTTGTAGAATTCTCAGCCATGGGAAGGAGCAGAACGTTACCATATGATATGGGGTCACATTTCCTTTTAATCATTAAAAAAAATAATTTGATGCTTATGAAAGTGAAGGGTTAACAACACTGGCTAGTGAGAGGAATAACAAAAGCAGACTAATTGCAAATTCCCTACCCATCTCTGGCAGTGCATCTCACTGCCATCCTGCAACACAGTATTACCAAGTCACACCTCTCAAGAGCAATGAGAAACAAGCAAATTCAGTATTTATCTATAAGGGTTAGGATTAGATCAATTTAAGTGGGGAAGTGGGATGCCGGGAGGAAGCACGAGCAGGAGAGTGCAAGAGGGGAGGACTCCTGCCTCATACTGAGAAAGCAGGATGATCAGCGAGTTATCTTAAGTGCCTATACACAAATGCAAGAAGCCTGGGAAACAAGCAGGGAGAACTGGAAGTCCTGACACAGTCAAGGAATTATGATGTGAGTGGAATAACAGAGACTTGGTGGGATAAATCACATGACTGGAGTACTGTCATGGATGGATATAAACTGTTCAGGAAGGACAGGCAGGGCAGAAAAGGTGGAGGAGTTGCATTGTATGTAAGAGAGCAGTATGACTGCTCAAAGCTCTGGTATGAAACTGCAGAAATACCTGAGAGTCTCTGGATTAAGTTTAGAAGTGTGAGCAACAAGGGGTTGTCGTGGTAGGAGTCTTCTATAGACTACCAGACCAGGGGGATGAGGTGGACGAGGCTTTCTTCTGGCAACTA
The DNA here is from genome assembly GCA_003942145.1 of Platysternon megacephalum. Taxonomy (NCBI): domain Eukaryota; kingdom Metazoa; phylum Chordata; order Testudines; family Platysternidae; genus Platysternon; species Platysternon megacephalum. The sequence continues at coordinate 706,396 of QXTE01000124.1, forward strand.
ACAGAAGTTACTAGATCACATGCCCTGATTCTCATGGAGGACTTCAATCACCCCAATATCTGCTGGGAGAGCAATACAGCGGTGCACAGACAATCCAGGAAGTTTTTGGAAAGCGTAGGGGACAATTTCCTGGTGCAAGTGCTGGAGGAACCAACTAGGGGCAGAGCTCTTCTTGACCTGATGCTCACAAACAGGGAAGAATTAGTAGGGGAAGCAAAAGTGGATGGGAACCTGGGAGGCAGTGACCATGAGATGGTCGAGTTCAGGATCCTGACACAAGGAAGAAAGGAGAGCAGCAAAATACGGACCCTGGACTTCAGAAAAGCAGACTTTGACTGCCTCAGGGAACTGATGGGCAGGATCCCCTGGGAGAATAACATGAGGGGGAAAGGAGTCCAGGAGAGCTGGCTGTATTTTAAAGAATCCTTATTGAGGTTGCAGGAACAAATCATCCCGATGTGTAGAAAGAACCAGCTTGCCTTAACAGTGAAATCCTTGCTGATCTTAAACACAAAACAGAAGATTACAAGAAGTGGAAGATTGGACAAATGACCAGAAGGAGTATAAAAATATTGCTCAGGCATGCAGGAGTGAAATCAGGAAGACCAAATCACACTTGGAGTTGCAGCTAGCAAGAGATGTTAAGATGCTTTTATTGCCTCTGTCTTCACGAACAAGGTCAGCTCCCAGACTACTGCACTGGGCAGCACAGCATGGGGAGGACATGACCAGCCCTCTGTGGAGAAAGAAGTGGTTCAGGACTATTTAGAAGAGCTGGACGAGCACAAGTCCATGGGGCTGGATGCGCTGCATCCGAGGGTGCTAAAAAAGTTAGTGGATGTGATTGCAGAGCCATTGGGCCATTATCTTTGAAAACTCATGGTGATCGGGGGAGGTCCTGGATGACTGGAAAAAGGCTAATGTAGTGCCCATCTTTAAAAAAGGGAAGAAGGAAGATCCGGGGAACTACAGGCCAATTGGCCTCACCTCAGTCCCTGGAAAAATCATGGAGCAGGTCCTCAAGGAATCAATTCTGATGCACTTAGAGGAGAGGAAAGTGATCAGGAACAGTCAGCATGGATTCACCAAGGGCAAGTCATGCCTGACTAACCCAACTGCCTTCTATGACAAGATAACTGGCTCTGTGGATGAGGGGAAAGCAGTGGACGTGTTATTCCTTGACTTTAGCAAAGCTTTTGATATGATCTCCCACAGTATTCTTGCCGGCAAGTTAAAGTAGTATGGGCTGGATGAATGGACTATAAGGTGGATAGAAAACTGGCTAGATCGTCAGGCTCAACGGGTATTGATCAATGGCTCCATGTCTAGTTGGCAGCCGGTAGCAAGCGGAGTGCCCCAAGGGTCAGTTTTGTTCAATATCTTCATTAATGATCTGGAGGATGGTGTGGACTGCACCCTCAGCAAGTTTGCAGATTACACTGAACTGGGAAGAGTGATAGATACGCTGGAGGGTAGGGACAGGATACAGAGGGACCTAGACAAATTAGAGGATTGGGCCAAAAGAAACCTGATGAGGTTCAACAAGGACAAGTGCAGAGTCCTGCACTTAGGATGGAAAAATCCCATGCACTGCTACAGACTATGGACCAAGTGGCTAGGCAGCAGTTCTGCAGAAAAGGTCCTAGAGGTTACAGTGCATGAGAAGCTGGATATGAGCCAACCGTGTGCCCTTGTTGCCAAGAAGGCTAATGGCATTTTGGGCTGTATAAGTAGGGGCATTGCCAGCAGATCGAGGGATGTGATCATTCCTCTCTACTCGGCATTGATGAGGCCTCATCTGGAGTACCGTGTCCAGTTTTGGGCCCCACACTACAAGAAGGATGTGGAAAAATTGGAAAGAGTCCAGCGGAGGGCANACAGTGTGCCCTTGTTGCCAAGAAGGCTAACGGCATTTTGGGCTGTATAAGTAGGGGCATTGCCAGCAGATCGAGGGACGTGATCGTTCCCCTCTATTCGACATTGGTGAGGCCTCACCTGGAGTACTGTGTCCAGTTTTGGGCCCCACACTACAAGAAGGATGTGGAAAAATTGGAAAGAGTCCAGCGGAGGGCAACAAAAATGATTAGGGGGCTGGAGCACATGAGTTATGAGGAGAGGCTGAGGGAACTGGGATTGTTTAGTCTGCAGAAGAGAAGAATGAGGGGGGATTTGATAGCTGCTTTCAACTACCAAAGGGGTTCCAAAGAGGATGGATCTAGACTGTTCTCAGTGGTAGCAGATGACAGAACAAGGAGTAATGGTCTCAAGTTGCAGTGGGGGAGGTTTAGGTTGGATATTAGAAAAAACGTTTTCACTAGGAGGGTGGTGGAATGGGTTACCTAGGGAGGTGGTGGAATCTCCTTCCTTAGAGGTTTTTAAGGTCAGGCTTGATGAAGCCCTGGCTGGGATGATTTAGTTGGAGATTGGTCCTGCTTTGAGCAGGGGGTTGGACTAGATGACCTCCTGAGGTCCTTTCCAACCCTGATATTCTATGATTCTATGAACACAAATTATAGCTACAGTAAATCAAATTATAGTTTGATTTACTGAACGCACTGGAGTGCTTTGCAGGCTAAGAAGTTAAAGCAAGCAGAGACAATAGAGCAAGATTTAAGTTAGAAACATGGTCATTTTTACTAAGTTGTTCTAGACACCTGTTGCCTATTCAGAGCAACTTAAGAAGTATAACATCACAAAGATGGGGAGAATGTTTCTGTACTTGAGATATAGGAATAGGTTCTTGTCAGTGTGAATTAGGGTGACCAGATTACATGAACAAAATATCGGGACAAATGGCGTCGCGACCATACATCCGTCGGGAAGTGGGACAAACGACTGAATATCGGGACAGTCCCGATTTTATCAGGATGTCTGGTCACCCTAGTGCAGGGGTCGGCAACCTATGGCACGCGAGCCGATTTTGGGTGGCACGCTGCACCAGCCCCACTCAGCCCCCCCGCCCACCGCTCTCCCCTGCGGGGGCAGGAGGCAGAAGCTTGGTCCTGTGGCAGCCAAACTTCCCCCTCCCCCGCTTCTGCCCCCAGCGTGGTGCTTTCCTGCCCCTCCTCCTCTCCTTCCCTGCGCCAATCAGCTGATCGCCCGGGGGAAGGGGGGCGGAGGTGAGCCGCAGCGTGCTCGCTGCTCCGTAGAGGAGACAGAGAAGAGGTAGGGTCGGGCCCTTGGGGAAGCGGGTGGAACAGGGCATATCCCTTCCAACCCCCTGCCATGAGCCGCTCAGGGCAGGGGGCTGGGAGCACCCCCACGAGCCGAGCACCCCAGCCCTCACCCCTCACCCACACCCAGCCTTCTGCCCTGCACCCCCACACCCTCCCAGCCCTCTGCCCTCACCCCGAGCCCCCCCCACACCCAGCCCAGCCTTCTACCCTGCACCTCCACACACCCCCAGCCCTCTGCCCTCACCCCTGAACCCCCCCCCCCCCCCCCCCCCCACCCCCCCCCCCCCCCCCCCGCCCAGCCTTCTCCCCTGCACCTCCACACACCCCCAGCCCTCTGCCCTCACCCCTGAACTCCCCCACCCAGCCCTCTGCCCTGCACCTCCACACACACCCAGCCTTCTACCCTCACCCCTGAACCCCCCCCACCCAGCCTTCTACCCTGCACCTCCACACACCTCCAGCCCTCTTTCTCCACCCCTGACCCCCCCCCACCCAGCCTTCTGCCCTGCACCCCCACAGCCCTCCTCCCTGCTCCCTCCCCCCCCCCAGGTCTGGGGTCCCAGCTGCCAGCCCCATGCCAGCTGGCGTCCCGGCCGCAGGCGGCGCTCAACCCACTGCAGGCCTAGGTGAACAGAACCCCAGGCTGGCAGCTTAAGATCAGCATTTTAATTTAATTTTAAATGAAGCTCCTTAAACATTTTGAAAACCTTGTTTACTTTACATACAATAGTTTATATTCATATAATATAGACTTATAGAGAGAGACCTTCTAAAAAGCGTTAAAATGTATTACCGGCATGCGAAACCTTACATTAAAGTGAATAAATGAAGACTCGGCACACCACTTCTGAAAGGTTGCCTACCCCTGCCCTAGTGTGAATTTCAGCTGTTTCTCCCGCTCTCTTATGTTCAAATGAATTCTAAATGGTTTTGTGCTTTACATTTATTTCATATTAAAAGCTTGACTTCCAACTTATTGTACTTGAAAACACAAAGATAATGTTAAGATTGAAAAACTACAATGAATAACTATTCTTGGGGCATAGTCATGCGGTTTTATTTATAAAGCACCAAACACATCTCATCTGCTGTACAAACAGTAGCCACTTCTGAACATAAAAATTCTGTTATCAGTCCTTTCCTTGAGGCATTTATATCTTAAAACTATCCTCCATATAAAGATAGACTCTCAATACAAGCAGTAGGAGTGCTATTTCTGTTGGACAACATCTTCAGTAATGAATCACTAGGGAATAAGTAATAGGGCTAAGAAAGGAGATGATCTCATAGCAAGAACTAACATGAGAATGATTATATAGTTTCTAGAGACACAAACAGCACAGGACAGTGTCATTGGTTAGTTTAGGCAGAGAAGAGAGCCCTGGTTTTTATTTATACTTGCAATCAAGATGAAGTCAAGTATCAGGGGGTAGTCGTGTTAGTCTGTATCCACAAAAACAACAAGGAGTCCGGTGGCACCTTAAAGACTAACAGATTTATTTGGGCATAAGCTTTCGTGGGTAAAAAACCTCACTTCTTCAGATGAAGATGCATCTGAAGAAGTGAGGTTTTTTACCCACGAAAGCTTATGCCCAAATAAATCTGTTAGTCTTTAAGGTGCCACCGGACTCCTTGTTGTAATCAAGATGAAAACACCCTCTTCAGATGAAAGAAGTTCCTTTGCCTACCTCCAGAGAAATCGTTCAGTAAAATATTGAGGTTCTTGCTCACAGTTCTAGGTCTCCCTTAGAGGATTTTTAGTAGGCAGATCTGAGACCCCCAATAGATTGTGTGTGGAAAATATACGTTCAAATTTCTTAAATTTACCTTTGAACATTAAAAATACATGACACTAACAAATGAGTACAGTTTAGTTCATATTTATGTAATGAGATGTTATTTACCCTTTTTAGACAAGTTTTCTTTCACATTAAGAGCACAAATCGTAGACCAAACACTTTCTCATTAAGACTAAAAACATTTTCTAAAATGTCACCAGAATGTTCGGTGGGAACATCACTCTACCTTCATTATGGACAAAAATATCCAAGCATACAATGACTAGCTGAGTTAAAGGAATCAAATCTTATTTGCACAAAAATAATAATTTTTCAGTTGTAGCAACTAGTTAACTACATACAAAATGTTTCCACCATATCAACAGAAATAGTTGTTTACAGTACACTTTTTTTGTAATGGCACTTATGATAGCTTAGTACAAAAGACAAAATAAACTAAATCCAGAGGACCTGGAAAAAAATGCGTGTCAACTTGCAACATTAGGAATCACAGGGCAAGAAAACAGATGAGATGCACATGAATAAAAAGATGCAAAAGCTTAAACACAGAAAGTCATCAGAAACTTTTTTTAAGAGCTACATGAACTAAAAAGATAATCATATTATTGCAGGCATCAGTTATAGGAACGCAGCTGGAAAAGAACTGCCTGATAAATGAATTTGACGAGAAGCATTCTTAATTTTCGTAAATGAAATTAAATGCGAATGACGATACTGAGGAGAAATACTGAAACGGTCCTGGTTCCACAATGGGACCGATAAAAATGATCACTCGTTAGTTATCCTGATAGGAGGAACATGGTTATAGATGCCAAAAAATGATGAAGTAAAAATTGTTTTTAAAAGGGATACGTCAACTTGAAATGTACAGAATTTACAAAATGAGTTAAAAGTAGTTTCAGGAACTCTCCCCACCAACTTTTATGGTTTTGAATAATAGTTTCCCGTTTTAAAAAAAGTCTTTCTGTTTGAAATAGGGGAAACTGACTGACTACACAAGGGAAAATATTGACAATGAATATATAGCAAGTACTATCAGATGCAGAAAGTAGAGAGAGATTTCTCTCTCTCTCTAATTCTTTGAGCTGCGGTAAGCTTAGTTATTTGTAACACTAGTAGGTCAACAATGATATTTCAGTTTGAAAATTAAGTTGATTGTGTCCCCTTAAGAGAGACTATAGTTATCAGTGACTATGTGGGCAGAAAGGCCTTGACTTAGGCCATGAGCTCAACCCAAGAGACAAACTTTTGATCCTACTCAGGTCTAGGTGACAGCTAAGTTGCTTATTTTTCCAGCAGAGATGTGAGTTCATCATGGAGTGTATTCTTCTAGGACACAAAAGCAGTTCAGTTAAAACTTAAGGTGGAGAGTACAATAGAACAAAGATGTTTCCGACAAAAATCAGATGCCTAACAACTACAACTCAATTAGGTATTCTTGTTTTAACAGAAAGTATGGCGCTAGTTTAGTGATGTGCGTACCTGAGAAGTGGGTGTATGAATGGAGAGACAACTACCCATGTATATCAACATATTGACTAATTTCTGGTAATATTCACAAACAAGAAATGCTGGCTATTAGATATTTAAGGTGTTAAGTCCTAACGGGATTACTACTACATTTTGGAGGATGGAGTTCTAATTTCTGTTACATCAACACAATCCCAGTAATGTCACTGGGGTTACAGAGTGAGCTGGGTTTCCCAAGTTAGATACAAGTACTTAGGTAGAAAAAATTTCCTTCCTTTACCATCACAACCTAAGGTGAGGCTTATTTCAGTGGCACAGGTTCTCTTTTGTGAAGATTTGCCATGTGGTATATGCATGTCCAAAAAACAAGAAAAAATGGGCCTTTCTAGAATTTTAAATAGGCAAAATAGGGTATGATTTACAGTGTGAAGATGTAACTGTGAATTGCGAGTTTTCTTTAGTACTAAATCGTTGTGTCTAGAAATACTCCATATGTAATAAAATTACAAGTATAACTGCACTGAGAAGTCAATTAAGACCAATGATTCAAAGTATTTAGGGACTTGAGAGGGTGAATCACCATTACAGGAAGCCTAAAGGACACAAATCAACTCTTATTATAAGAATGGGTTTATTGCAGAAGCACAATGTTGTTCCACTGTGCTGTGAGCTTGGCAGAATTTCTATTATAAACATCTGATGTTAGGATTTACCACTAGAAAACCATTTGTTTGGAGTTAGTCATAAAATTCACAAGTCTCCTGACACTTGTATTTCACAAGGTCATTTAATTTTTTGTGCGCTTTTTCATCACCTGGTTTTTTTAAAAATCATATGTAGTCAATTGCTAGTTACAGTACTTTTCCAAAAGTTGATATTCTGTGTTAATAAAAGAAAATGTAATTTTTAAAAATTAAGTATTCAACCATACATTGTTCTTTTCTACATTATTTGTAAAGCATCTGTACTGAGCATTAGCTCTGAAACTTGGCTAGAAGATTCCCTATCCTTTATCTTTAAATGTGGGTGGCTTAGTTAAGTTAAAGCTTCAATTTAAAAATTGATCTTTGACTGCAACCTACACAAAATGATCTTTAAAATCAAAACTGTGTTGAATATTTTGGAAGAAGATTAGCTATTTTCTTTTGTCTAGTAAGTTTTCTTATATTTTACAAAAAGATTAATACCTTGAAGACAGGCTTCCATTTGTATTGTATGTCATGCTAACTGAGTTTTAAGGTTTTTTTAAACATAAGGAAAAAGTTGTTTATTAGGTGCTCCCGTATAATACCCTAGGTATAGCAGCCAATTAAAAAACTGCAAAGGGATTGTGGCAGAGCACCGGCTTTGCCTCGGGGGGTCCTGTGCTTCTAGGCGGTTAGGGTTTGCCTCAGAGGTTTCCTGTGACCCTCAATGTAGCCTCTCTCCCCTCCCAGAGGCAAGGGTTACAGCTTATTGAGTCACCTTCGCCATCGGCCAGTCAGCGGGTTTGCTTAAGAACCCTCTTTAGTCCCTGTCTTCCTTCTCAGGGAGCATTTGTGTGTGTGTGTGTGGGGGGGGACTTGGGGGAACCCGGGCCCACCCTCTTCTCCAGGTTCCAGCCCAGGGACCCTAATTGGCAGCGGAAACAGGTAGTTTTCCTATACTACAGGGCTACAGCCCTTCCCTGGGCTACTTCCCCAAATGGCCCCTCCTAGCACCCTCCTTGGTACCTGACCACGCTTGTTTCTCCCAGTCTTCCCACAACATACCTTTCTACTCCCAGCTCCTAGCAGCCGGCCTTTCTGAAGGGGCTTCCTTTTAAACTAGTCCCAGCTGGTTCTAAATGGGCTTCAGGTGATCTGATTACCCTGTTTCCTTTGATGGCTTCTAATCAGTTCTTAATTGGTTCCAGGTGTCTTATGGAGTCTGCCTGACTTAATTGCTTCTAGTGCCTTCCTGACTGCTCTAGTGTAGCCCCTGCCCTGGTCACTCAGGAAACAGAAAACTATTCATCCAGTGCGTTTTCCTTCTACCAGACTCCTGCACGCAACCGGTCTGGGTCTGTCACATATCTCTCCCCCCTGCTCAACACTAAGGGGTTGGGCAGCTTGGGACGCCATAAGTGCACACGTGACAAACCATCGGCATTGCCATGGCGGCTCCCTGCTCTATGTTGCACGTGGAACTGGAAAGGTTGGAGGGACAAGAACCACCTGGTTACCCTGGAGTTCTTCTCCTTGTTTCGCTGCATCCATTGAAGAGGGGCATGGTCAACTACAAGGACAAATCTACGCCCAAGCAGATAGTAATGTAATGCTTCCATGGCCCATTTAACGGCGAGGCACTCCCTCTCAACCTCTGCGTATTTTTGTTCCCTCGGAAGGAGTTTCCTGCTGAGGTAGAGTATTGGATGCTCCTCCTCCCTGACCATCTGCGACAGGAAGGCCGCTAACCCCACCTCGGATGCAACTGTTTGTAGGATGAATTCTTTGGTGAAATCCGGGGCTATCAATACGGGGTTACTGCAGAGGGCAGTCCGTAGGTCCGCAAATGCCCTCTCTGCTGCGTCGGACCATCTGACTGGATCAGGGCCGCGGGCCTTAACTAAGTGCATTGGGGACTTGCCCTTGTGGCAAAATGGGGGATGAAATGCCGGTAATACCCCACCACCCCTAGGAATGCTTGGACCTGCTTCTTATGACTCGGCTGAGGCCAATTTTGGATGACCTCTAACTTATTCAGTTGGGATTTTACCAGACCTTTTCCTACCACATAGCCAAGATATTTGGCCTCCATGAACCCTACAGCGCACCTGACAGGGTTTGCCGTAAGGCCAGCTCACCTGAAGTTATCAAGGACCGCCCCCACCTTCTTCAAGTGGGTTTCCCAGTCTGGGGTATGAATAATCCAGGTAGGCTGCAGCATAGCTGGCATGGGGGCGTAATAGCTTGTCCATGAGGCGCTGAAAGTTAGCTGGGGCCCCATGTAGTTCAAAAGGGAGGACCGTATATCGGAAAATACCCTCTAGTGTAGAGAACACAGTCTTTTCCTACGCGTCTTCAGGTAGGGGAATCTGCCAGTACCCCTTTGTCAAGTGTAGAGGTAATCAAATACTGGGCATTATCCAGATGGTCCACTAGTTTGTCTATGCGAGGTATGGGGTATGCATCGAACTGGGATATCTTGTTTAGTTGGCGGAAGTCATTGCAGAACCTTGTGGTGCCATCAGGTTTGGGCACCAGCACTATCGGGCTGGACCACTGACTGTGGGATTCTTCTATGATCCCCATCTCCAGCTTTTTTTTTTTTTTTTTTTTTTTTAAACACTTCTCCTTTTATTTCCTCCCTTTTGGCTGCTGGTACCGGGTAGGACCTCACTGTTACTCTGGCCCCGGAGTCTGTGACGATGTGGTGATATGTCTCGGTTGCGCGACCTGGCTTTGTCGAGAATACATCTTGGTTCTGGATGATCATCTCAAATACCTCCTTCTGGACTGGCGTTAAATCAGGAGACACCCCCACCTGTTCAGGGGTTTAGTCCACTGGGTGCAGGTCTTCTCGAACAGCTGCATATGCCTCTCGGGCATGCCAGGGTTTCAGAAGGTTGACATGGTTTATTTGCTCTAGTTTTCGATGTCCCGGTTGTCGCACCTTGCTATTTACACCCCCTACAGATTCAACTATTTCATAGGGTCCTTGCCACTGGGCCAATAAGCTTACTTTCTGCCGTGGGTACTACCACCACTACTCGGTCGCCGGGTTGAAACCGCCGAACTTCGGCTTGACGGTTGTAGTAAGCTCGCCGGGCCTCTTGGGTCTTTTCTAGGTGATCCCTCACTATGGGAGTGACCTGGACTATCGGTCCCTCATTTGTAGCACACGCTCTATTACGTTCTTCCCCTCACTGGGTTCCTCCTCCCAAGTTTCCTTGGCTATTTCCGAGATGCCTCGGGGGTGGCGTCCATATAATAGCTCAAAGGGGGAGAATCCGGTGGAAGCTTGGGGAACCTCACGGATGGCGAACATGAGGTACGGTAATAGGTTGTCCCAATCTTTCCCATTCTTGCTTACCACCTTTTTTATCATGGCCTTGAGAGTCCGGTTCAATCTTTCCACCAGACCATCGGTTTGTGGGTGGTAGGGTCTGGACATGGAGCAGGGAACACAGGTCCTTCATTAGCTTGGACATGAACGGTGTTCCTTGGTCCGTGAGGACTTCTTTTGGTAGCCCTAACCGGGTGAAGATTTCCATGAGTTCTTTGGCAATGCTCTTGGAGGCTACGTTTCATAGGGGGACAGCTTCTGGATACCTGGTTGCATAGTCTAGGACAGGGGTCCCCAACGTGGTGCCTGCGGGCGCCATTGCGCCCACCGGGGGGTGTAATTGTGCCCTCGTAGCCCTCGGGGTTTTTTTTTTTTTGCTCCGCCGGCAGCGCTCAGGGTGGTTTTTTTGCTCCACGGCAGCGCTTTTTTTTTTTTTGGGGGGGTGCCCGCCAGACGAAAAAGGTTGGGGACCACTGGTCTAGGATGACAAGCACATACTGGTGGTCTCAGGTCGTCTTCTCTAGCGGCCCCACTAGATCCATAGCGATCCGCTCAAACGGAACTTCGATGATCGGTAGGGGTACCAAAGGGGCTCTTAGATGTGGACGAGGGCTGTGCAATTGACATTTGGGACAGGAGGTGCAGTACCGCCGGACTCGTACCTGGTTTTCTCCGCCCCCAGGTGTCCTCCAAAAAGGTGACTGTGGGCAAGGTTTAATATCGCCCTCTGGTGTTTCCAGGGTACTAGGAGCTGGTGTACCTCTTGCTCCTGCATGCGCACGACCCGGTACAGGAGGTCCTTCCTGTGTCTCGGGGTCCTTCCTTTTAGTAGCCTGTGTCTGCCCACCTACACAGGCGGCCCTTTGTCCTTGTAGCAGGATTCGGGTACCCAAGGCCTTGGCAGCCCTTCTTTCCCTTTTGGTCTTCCAGCCTCCCCCGGGGCAGGAATAGTTCCTGGGATACTTCAGCGAATATTGGGGGAGAACATTCTGCTGTGGAGGCCTCCCTCAGTTTGGGGAGTTCCTCTTCCTCCCACCCCTCCACTGGAAGCAAGTTTCCAAACCCGGGAAAAATCTCTTCCAATGAGTATGGGATAGGGGAGGTGTAGGACCACCCCTACCTTCACCTAGTGACATTTCCCTGAACTTCTAGCTTTAGTGGTATGATGGGGTAGTAGCTAACAGTCCCATGGACACATGTTATCCCTGTACGTTTAGCCTGCGTTAACTGGCTGCGCTTTACTAGTTTACCTGAGAACAGGGTGATAGCGCTCCCGGAACTATGAATTACACGGTTTCTACCCTATACACTTTTACTGGCCTTGTATATTTGTGGGGGGTGACTGCGACCCCCACAAGGTTGAGGACGGAGCATGGGCCACTCCAGTCCCCGATATTACTGCGCATGGGCTCTTTGAGGTTGGGGCACTGGGCCGCTAAGTTACCAAGCGCCCCACACCCGTAACACCTATAATTGCTTCTCCTGTCCCGTGGGTTAGGAGGCTTAGCCTCGGAGTTTCCCCCACCCAATCCATTACTGTCCTCCTGGATTCCTGTCTGGTCTTCAGCCTCCCTCTTCTTCCACCTAGGGGTCCCCGGGTGTCTGGTCACCTGGACCCCCAGAGTTGGCGTTAGTCGCCTACCTCGTAAGGGGTCTTCCCTAGGTAGATGGGTCAATTCCCTGGCCGTCAATAATCTCTCTACCAGCAAGATTGTTTCATCGTAGGTGGACGAGTCATGCTGGCCTACCCATGCACCAAGGTCTGGCAGTAGTCTCAGCTTAAATTGGTCTATGACCAACTTTTCCAAAATTTTCTATGAGCTGCATGCCTCAGGCTGTAGCCACTTCCGAGCAAGGTGCATCATATCGAACAGCTGAGACCTTGGTGGCTTGCTCTCCTGATACTTCCAATCATGGAACTTCTGGGCCCGTACGGCTGCCGTCACCCCTGATCAGGGCAGGATCTCTGTCCTCAGCTGGGGGTAGTTAGCCGCGTCCTTGGCAAGCAGATCAAAATAGGCCTTCTGGGCTTCTCCGATCTTGGGCGGCTTGGTTCACTTAGAACCTGGTTGGTTTCTTGTTGTAATCGGGTAGATTCCTGCATTCCTGTATCTGGGTAGCTTCCTGCTGGGCTGCCGTGGCTTGTACCAGAGCATTCACCAATTCCCCCATTGTGGTGAGGGCACACTGACCCTAAAAAACCCCCCAAAAAACCCAGAAACCAACTCCCCCGTAAACCTCCTCCCCTCCGCTCCGCGACCAAGAATCCCACTGCTAACACCAGTTGTGGCAGAGCACCAGCCTTGCCTCGGGGGGGTCCTGCGCTTCTAGGCGGTTAGGCTTTGCCTCAGAGGTTTCCTGTGACCCTCAATGTAGCCTCTCTCCCTTCTTAGAGGCAAGGGTTACAGCTTACTGAGTCACCTTCATCATCGGCCAGTCAACAGGTTTGGTTAAGAACCCTCTTTAGCCCCTGTCTTCCTTCTCAGGGAGTGTGTGTGTGTGTGTGTGGGGGGGGGGGAAACCCGGGCCTGCCCTCTTCTCCGGGTTCCAGCCCAGGGACCCTAATTGGCAGCGGAAACAGGTAGTTTTCCTATACTACAGGGCTACAGCCCTTCCCTGGGCTACTTCCCCAAATGGCCCCTCCTAGCACCCTCCTTGGTACCTGACCACGCTTGTGTCTCCCAGTCTTCCCACAACATACCTTCCTACTCCCAGCTCCTAGCAGCCAGCCTTTCTGAAGGGGCTTCCTTTTAAACTAGTCTCAGCTGGTTCTAAATGGGCTTCAGGTGATCTGATTACCCTGTTTCCTTTGGGGTAGCCCTGCCTTGGTCACTCAGGAAACAGAAAACTATTCATTCAGTGTCCAGTGTCTTCTACCATGTCTGCACCCAACTGGTCTGGGTCTGTCACAGGATGCAAGTCAAGTGTTAGAATTGACTATTACACAACCGTTTGTGTAATAATGTTTAACTGACCATCTTTAAAAGTAAGTGCAGTGTCACTGCAATGCTCTACTCTCCAATTCATTTAGTTGGAAGAATAGAAATATTTACCATATTCACCAAAGCGAAGGGACTCCCATTGCTGCCATTCCACAATGCTGCTGACTGCGCGCACACCAGCATAGATTAGCAGCATCCCTAAGGTTGCATCCAGCAAGAAGTTTATAAGGTACCTGGAAGGGGGGAGAAAGTACAGAAGAGAAAACGATGAGCATGTTTTTTTTCCTGGAGTTAGGGGCATCATATTGCTGCAAGTGACCAAGGGTAAATTTGCTTGCCTCTCTGAAAGGCCAGCATCACTATGAGATTTTAAAAACATGAACAGTTACGTATTTGCCCCCGTTTCTTATCCGAGATTTTAAACAGTTTTAGAACTGCCGCACTACTACTTAGTGTTTGTCCTTCCAGTTAAATGTCAAATGAAGTTCCATGTATTTCTGTGTATAAACTCCAATTTGCATTTTATGCCCTCAAGTTAAAACCAACTTCATCTTCCACTCTCATTTCACTATTTGGAAAGACTTCATTTAAGTGGAGCCCGAGAACAAAATTTTATTTTAAAAACACCTTGTTTCTTATATTGCTTGGAAAACAGCTCAAAGGAAAAAATCACACTCATTCCAATCATGGAAAATACTGACTCGCTGCATGTGGATGTTATAGGAAGGCACAGCTCTTTCATATGTGAGATGCTGAAGCTATCAGTTTTTCTACTGAAAAGTAATGCTTGTAGACCCAGCTATGAACAGCCCGGTGCTGAATACAATACATGTATGGTGTAATAACTATAGAATACAAATTTAAAGTAATTCCACCAAACGTTAGACTGGACTGATTTAATTCCGCCAAGTCAATTACAGTAACTCCTCACTTAGGGCTGGTCCACACTAGGGGCGGGATCGAACTAAGGTACTTCGACTTCAGCTACGCGAATAGCGTAGCTGAAGTCGAAGTACCTTAGTTCGAACTAGCGCGACTTACCTCGCGATCGAAGTTCGCGGCTCCTACTTCGAACTCCGGTACTCCGCTCGCCCTGCAGGAGCACCGGAGTTCGAAGTAGCGCGTTCGGGGATCGATCTATCGCGTCCAGACGAGACGCGATAGATCGATCCCCGATACTTCGATGGCTACCCGCCGATCCGGGCGGGTAGTCTGGACGGGGCCTTAAAGTCGTCCCGGTTAATGTTGTTTCGTTGCTGATCAATTAGGGAATGTGCTCATTTAAAGTTGTGCAGTGCTCCCTTCTAACGTCGTTTGGCAGCCGCCTGCTTTGTCCACTGCTTGGAGGAAGAGCAGCCCGTTGCAGCTAGCTGGTGGGGACTTGGAACCAGGGTGGACCGGCAGCCCCCCTATCAGCTCCCTGCTCCCCTAAGTTCCCCGTGCAGCAGCTGTCAGCAGGCTAGCAATTGCAGCTGCTCCTCAAGCCTCCTACTTGCTGTGCGGGGGGAGGAGGGAAGGGAGTGGGGGCTAATATCAGGGTGTCCCCCTCCCCCCTGCTCTACCCCCCACTTACCCCTTCTTCTCCATATAGAGCAGAGTGGGGAGACAGAGTGCTTGGGGCAGCAGCTGCTGTCTCAACTTCCTGATCCACTTAAAAAGACAATGCACTTAAGAGTGGGTCAGCTTATTTAAAGGGGCAGTGTGCATTTCTCTCTCTACCCCACACACAAGGTGTGTGCCTGTTTCTGTCTGCTATGCTATCTCCCCTCCCCTCCTGCTGGCTTGTAGAGGCTACATTAACAATAATGTGTTAACCCTTGAGGGCTTAGCTGAGTGCTAGTTCATCATTTAGCACAGGGGTTCTCAAACTGGGGGTCGGGACCCCTCAGGGGGTCACGAGGTTATTACATGGGGGGGGGGGGGGGTCACAAGCTGTCAGCCTCCACCCCAAACCCTGCTTTGCCTCCAGCATTTATAATGGTGTTAAATATATAAAAAAGTATTTTTAATTTATAGGGGGGGGGGGGTGTCACACTCAGAGGCTTGCTATGTGAAAGGGGTCACCAGTACAAAAGTTTGAGAACCACTGATTTAGCAGCAAGGCATTCCCTGGGAAATATCCCACCCTCTAACTTCACTACCTCAACCAAGCTTCACAATCATCATAGCTGTGAACAGTATTAAATTGTTTGTTTAAAACGTATACTGTGTGCGTGCGTGTGTGTGTGTATGTATATGGATGGATGGATGGATGGATAGTTTGCCTGGTGAAAAAAATTTCCCTGGAACCTAACCCCCCCTATTTACATTAATTCTTTTGGGGAAATTGGATTTGCTTAAAATCGTTTAGCTTAAAGTCACATTTTTCAGGAACAAAGGACAGTTGCCTGTTCCGTAACTGGCGTTCTTTGAGATGTGTTGCTTAGGTGTATTCCACAGTAGGTGTGTGTGCTTGCCACGTGCACCGGTGCCGGAAGTTTTTCCCTTAGCAGTACCCATAGGGGGAGCACCACTGTGACCCCTGGAGTGGCGCCTCTATCGCGCTATAAGGGGAGCTGCGCACTCCCCCCACCCTCGGTTCCTTTTTGCCAGACAACTCCGACAGAGGAGAAGGAGGGTGGGATGTGGAATAGACATGAGCAACACATCTCGAAGAATGTCAGTTACGGAACAGGTAACTGTCCTTTCTTCTTCAAGTGATTGCTCATGTGTATTCCACAGTAGGTGACTCCAAGCTATATCTGATGGAGGTGGGTAGGAGTTTTAAGGGTTACCAGGACGGAGTACTGCCCTACCAAACCCGGCGTCATCCTGTGTTTGGGAGACAATCGTGTGGTGCGAGGAAAAGGTGTGGACAGAGGACCACATGGTAGCTCTACATATGTCCTGGATAGGGATGTGAGCTACATAGGCGGCCGACGAGGCTTGAGCTCTCGTAGAATGCGCCTTCACGATAGGCGGTGGAGAAACCCCTGCCAGGTCATAACACGTGCGTATGCACGAGGTGATCCAGCGGGACAAGCGCTGGGTGGACTCTGGGTGCCCCCTCATACACTCGGCCGACGCAACAAACAGCTGCGAGGATTTTCGGAACTGTCTGGTTCGGTCCAGGTAAAAAGCCAGGGCCCTACGCACATCTAGCGTGTGTAGGCGGCGTTCCTCGTTGGAGGAATGGGGCTTAGGACAGAGTATCGGTAGGAAAATGTCCTGATCCATATGGAAGGCAGAGACCACCTTCGGGAGAAACGCAGGGTGTAGGCAAAGCTGGACTTTATCCTTGTGGAAGACCATATACGGGGGTTCCGAGGTTAGGGCCCTAAGCTCCGAAACATGAGGGGCTGAGGTGATAGCCACCAAGAATGCCACTTTCCATGATAGGTGGGACCAGGAACACGTGGCCAAGGGCTCAAAGGGAGGACCCATGAGGTGGGATAGCAATAGGTTCAGATCCTATAGTGGGACCGGGAGCCTGGCATACGGGAAGGCACGATCTAGGCCCTTTAAAAAATGGGAGGTCATATGATGGAAAAAAAACGAGTGTCCTTGCACCGGAGGGTGGAAGGCCGATATGGCTGCCAAATGCACCCTGACGGAGGCAGGAGCTAGCCCTTGGGTCCTAAGGGACAGGAGATAATCGACAATGAGTTGGAGCGATACGGACGATGGGGAGAGTCCTCGCTCCCCCGCCCACCTACAAAACCTAGACCATTTGGCAAGGTATGTCCAACGCGTGGACGGCTTTCTGCTTTCCAACAGAATCTGTCTGACGTCCTCTGAACACCTCCCTTCCTCCTCGTCTAACCATGGAGCAACCACGCTGTCAGGTGGAGCGCGGCCAGGTTGGGAGAGGAGATCCGGGTGAAGCAGCAGCCTCCACGGGGGAGCCGTTAGAAGTTGCAGGAGGGTCCCGTACCAATGTTGGCGGGCCCAATCCGGGGCTATGAGGATGACCCTCGACCTGTCTGCCTTTACTTTCTGCAGGACCTTGCCTATCGGGGGAATGGTGGAAAGGTGTAGAACAGTTGGCCTGACCACCGAAGGAGAAAGGCGTCTGGCCGCGGTGCCGTTGGTTCGGTACACGCCGACTTTTCCCTCTGTCGAGGAGGAGAGGCCGAAGGGGCCTGGGACGCTCCGGCCACCGAGCGGGGTCTTGTCTGGGTGGGCATTTGCGGCCATGGTGCCCATTGACACCACTGCCCCTGCCACTGACCAACTTGGGTGCCGAGCAGCGCAGTGTGCTCTTGAGGGGCAGCGCCACCCGGGGACGGATGGCTGGGTGCCGACGCCGAGGTCGCCGTTGACCGCATGGTGCTGTAAGAGCGGCAGGCGCATCTATGACCACGGCGGTGCAGACCCCGAGACTGGGACCTCGACGACGATGACAGGTACCCATCCGAGGTGCTGCTCCTGTAATCATCCCGGCGGCCGGAGCTATGACGCTTCGGTGCTGGTGACGCTCGAGGGGAGCTCCGAACATGGTACCTAGCGGAGCGGGAACTCGAACCCGAGTGTCGGCGATGGTGGTGTTGGGATCTGCTCCGATAGCTACGACACGAGGAGCGTCGGCGCCGCTTGTCCCGGTGCCTGTGCCCCCGGTCATGGGGTGTGGAGGATCCTCGAGACCCCCGCGCGGGCGAGTCAGCAGCCTGAGCGGAGTGGAGGGCTGGCACGAACTATGGGAGGACCTTGTCAAGCGGGGCGGCGCACGGTCCTCGGAGTGGGGACTGTGTCGCGCCGGGGAGGGCTGATGTGCTCCCAACGGCAGCTTCCCTCGGGACCGGGGGCCCGTCTCAGGCGGCGCTCCCGGCATTGGGAGGGAGAGGATGTCACGCGCGGCCTGTGCAGCCTCCAGCGTCGATGGCACTCTCACCGCAGGAGAGGCATGCGCGGACGGGACCTCGACGCGAGTCGGAGGTCTGGGTCCCGAGGGGGAACAAGGGCTGCCCAACTCGGGTCCGGCCTCACCCCTTTCTTTATCTCGGTGCCGCTGAGTCTTTCCTTGCTTCTTGGCAGTCAAGCGGTGCCAGCTAGGGGAGGGAGCTTCACTCCGCACCGAGGATGCGGTGCCTGGCGCCGAGTTGGGTCGGTGCACCGGTGCCAGGGCCAGCGCTGTTCCATTAGCAGGGCCCGGAGCCAGATCTCTCTCTCCCTCTTAGTTCGAGGCTTGAATGACCTACAGATCCTACAGCGCTCACTTACGTGGGTCTTGCCCAAGCAGCGGAGACACTGAGTGCGTGGGTCGCTTCTTGGCACAGAACTAAGACAGGAGTCACAGGACTTGAAGCCTGGGCCACGGAGCATGCCCCAAGCCCAGACGACTAACTAGAGAAGCTAATCAACTATTGAAGAACTGTACTACTAAGGCTAACTAGAAAAGCTACAGCAAGGCTGTAGCATGAAGTTCCAACTACCTTCACTGGCAGCAAGAAGGAACTGAGGCTGGGGGGAAGTGCGCAGCTCCCTTTATAGCATGATATAGAGGCGCCACTCCAGGGGTCGCAGTGGTGCTCCCCCTACGGGTACTGCTAAGGGAAAAACTTCTGGCACCGGTGCACGTGGTGAGCACGCACACCCACTGTGGAATACACATGAGCAATCACTCGAAGAATTACAACGTTAAGTGAGGAGTTACTGTACTGTATATAGGCATTCTGAATATTGTAATTGTACGTATCTTCAGAAAAAGACTGTCTAAAACCCCTTCTCTTTTTAATATATATAACTATTTCAATATTATATAGTTGCTACTCTACTGTTATGTTGTTTTAAAAAAAACTTTTGGCTGTATGGTATACACCAAAAGCTAAAGTGATTATTTTGGAATTTAAGTGAATCATGAGTTATATCTTCACCTGAATGTCATCAGAACATCTTGTAAGTCAATGTATCTCATTTGCTAATCACTCTTGGCTGAACAAGGTAACAGCTCAGGTGCTACCAGTGACATGACATTAAACTGTTCTTTTAAAGGCCACATTGGGTTGAAAATTTTTAACATGAATACTTGAAGCCAGTCAGGTGTCTTGATGGTAACTCTTTGTACTGCTACCTGGGATTGTTGCTTCCATGTGGATGGTGTGCCCAAGTACAAAGGGTGACAACATTGTCTGTTTTACTTGCACGTTTGGAGCAGGAAAACTGGTGTCTCAGAGAAAGCTATTAGCACTCTCTAGTGATTGGAAGAAAAGGGCTGTGGTGGTGAAATGGGTACTATTAGAAAGAGGAGATGGGGTGTAAAGGGATAAAATGGTAGTCTCCCAAACTGAGCCTCAACACCAATTTTGGGATTCAGAAGAGGCTCAGCAAGAGTATAAAAAGAAACCAAAACTTCTGTTGATATGCCATGTTGCACCCAAGTCTTAGACACACAGATTTTTGTGCAGAATTGGTATTTCCATAATCATTTTTAAAAAATGTTAACACAGGTTTGCTTCAAAAGTATGATTAAGAGGACCATATAATCAATTTTTGAGTGTTTAGCAAAGGAACCAACAAGCAACACAAGTATCCCTAACACAAACCATTTTATTCCAGACCACAAGAGGTCACTGCAGTCTGAAGAGTGAGAAAATATCAAGTAGGCTATATTATAGTGCTGTTGCTTGCTCCTTTCTAATTGTTTAAATTACAGTTCTCCTTATCTTAAGGTATTTAAAACCTGCCCATAAAGTTTGTTCAGAGTTTTTAATTTGCAGCTCCCTGAATTCTGAGTACAAGTTTCTTGATGCCTTTTTGCACTCCCAGAAGTTAAAAATGACTCAGTTTAGGTGGACAGCCTAATGTGACAAGGTTCTGGCTCTGCCTCTTGCATTCCCACAAGATTAGGAGCTACAACTACACTAAAGTTTATTTCATGATATTAGTCTATTTATAAGACTTTTTAAAACTAAACCCTTGTGTAATTATTTGATAAAAATAAAGTGGCCTTCCAATAATAATTTCTTGATTTGCAGTAGAGCCACCATTTCAAATCAACTGAGAACAGCCCACTGAACATGAGCTCAGAAGCTTCTAAGCAAGCAGTGTCCTTTGGGGCAATGTGTAGAGCCAACCCTCTAGCTGGGATCCAAGAGTGTAAAAAGCAGGTCCAAAATTATATGCTGTTAAAAGTGGTTTTACAGCACCCATTACCAGAAGAGTTTAGCACGTAACCTGTCGGGCAGGAGCCCCTTTCAAGAAAGACCCGAAACTATCCTCCATTTGCTTCTGTAGCTGCTGGTAAAGACTCAGGAGGTCAAAATCGTCTCAAAGACATAAATCTTCAGATTTAACATAATGGAATTAAGTGCTTATATACATAGTCACAATGCTCAGAGCATCAGATTGCAAAATTAATATTTTCTGTATTAGCCTCCTACATGCTGAGCAACATTTTTCAGCATTAACAGTGAAAGTAATACTGCATTAGCAAACAAGCATTTTAGAAAACAGACAGGAAAGCCATTATAAAATATCCTCGGACACCACTCTGACTTAATATTCATGCCTGATTGGATTAATGTAAGATTTTTGGAGTGTTTATGCATGATACTTATTGGAACCATAGTAGATTTTCTTAGCTCTCTAGGATTCCCTACCTCCCTGCCCCCCTCTGTCAACAGCCTTGTGTTACAATCTTTCCTTCTGTTAGGATGTGTTTTTTAATGATTAAGGTTAAGATTTTGTCACAGTTATTTTTAGTAAAAGTCACAGACAGGTCGTGGGCAATAAACAAGAATTCATGGAAGCCCACAACCTGTCCCTGAGGTTTGTTAAAGTCACCGAATCCGTGACCTCCATGACTAAATTGTACACCTCTACCCCAATATAACGTGACCCGATACAACACGAAATTGGATATAACACAGTAAAGCAGCGCTCCGGAGGGGGGAAGGAGGGTGGGGCTGTGCGCGCCGGCGGATCAAAGCAAGTTCCAATATAACGTGGTTTCACCTATAACACGGTAAGATTTTTTGGCTCCTGAGGACAGCGTTATATCGAGGTAGAGGTGTATCCTTATTAATGATGCATTAATTTGGCAAGAGAGGAGGGGAGTGTTTGGGGGGGGAGGGGTTATGTTTCCTTGGAGATACAAGGTGCTTTCTCCCCTCAATCCAAGGTGTCAAGACAATCAATTGCCTGTCAATAATTCCCAGTTCATACTGACAAGGAAGTGATACCAGAATTCTGATCCTCCAATAGTTATTTTTAAAATGTGAGCTTTCAAAACCCCCTCATTTAGCCTCAAAATAGTTTCTCAGATTCTTTTTCCAATCATCAACCCCCAATCAAATTGTCAATGAATCTCAGAAAAGACTTTTCCCTAAAGGGTAGTTTACTCAAATTCACAGCACTCACAGTGAACAAGGGTCCTCTTCAGTTAGGTCTGATAAATACACATTTGCAAAGTGTATGAACAACATCCCTATGGCTTGTTTGGATGTATCTAAAAACCTGTATAAAATAGAAAGGATTGGATTTTGAAAAGTACTTACATTAAACAATCAAAATACAGTAGAACCTTGCTAATTCATACTAATTAGTCAGAACCCAGTACTAATTATGGAATTTTTCAAATTATCGAGTCATAACACATTCATTTCTGACAAAGTGCAGTTTTAAATTTTGTACTTTGTAATGTACTTGTTCTGAATAATCAAGTTCTTTATAACATGAAACTTCACTATCACCTCCTTGTTCTAATTTAAGCAGTGGGAAGAGGCTGCTAGTATTTTCTGTGGATTACAGAATAGCATTACAGTAACATTAAAGAGTTTAATAACATTTTGTAAACAAATATAGCACATAGTCTTGCTAGAAAGATTTCTATCTTTTATTTATGCATTTATAGCAGGTTTGTGGTAGAGTGAGGAATACAATTCAGATCACCTGGCCATTAGTTCGGCACTTTAACAGCGGGATAATGCTCCTTTCATCTAAAGTCTAGTTTATTAAAAAGCTGATGTTGATATTTTAGCCTGGAAGTAAATGGCTACACTGAATGTCAATTAATTTACAATATCTTCCATTGTTGTATGCAGTGTTGTTGTAGCCATGTTGATCCCAGGATATTAGAGAGCCAAGATGGGTGAGGTAATATCTTTTATTGAACCAACTTCTGATGAGAGCGCCAACCTTTCAAGTTTACACAGAGCTCTTCCTCCTGAAAAGGTAACTTGAAGAACAAGGAACTTCTTTTGCTCGCCATTTCATTCAGCAGCAGTTCTTGCTCCCTATTATTTTAAATAAAATGTAGTCCAACGGAAGCTTTGCAATGAAGACAGTGTTTGTTTTTATATAGTACTTGTACAGGATGTTTGTGTTGCTGTTACTTTCTCCTCCTCCTCTAGCAAGGAGTCAGCAGCACAGGCAGGAGCACAAAATAAAAACATGCTCAACTGCCTTCTAACACTTTAATTTTCCTCCCATCCCCACCCCACCCCATCCCCTCCAAATAAAGCAAACAGACTGGCCATTAATAGTGAGAGACAAGGTGAGTGAAGTAGTATCTTTTATTGGACCAACTTCTTTTGGTGATAGATAAGCTTTCAAGCTTACACAGAGCTCTTCTTCCTCGAAAGCTTGTCTCTTCCACCAACAGAAGTTGGTTCAATAAAAGATAATTACCTCATCCACCTTGTCTCAATTAAATTACAATGTAAGTTATACATCAAATATTGCTGCCAAGTAGCAAACTAATTTAGAAAAAAGATCCCTTGCCACTATGGCAAGTTTTAAAAATATGAGTCCTTTACACTAGGTGCAGACTCTGTCAGTGAGTCCAGATCAAGAACATTCTCTTTTCTTCTTCACAAAATTAGAGGGGCCAGTACACATTCTAGTCACATCACTAAGTATGGGAAACATGTATCAAAACAGTATCTGGATGAGCTCTGTTCTCTACTTTTGTTACTTAATATTTTTCTCCTCTTTCATTGTTTATTGTTTCCTTTGCTGGCTTTTTGCATTAATTCAAAAAATTCTCCTTTTTACAGACCAACACAGTGTTCTTGCCCTGTATTCTTGTCCCCTAGCTCTATTCTCTCATCTTCAGCACCAGATGCAGGGAGTTGAGCGTGGGAAATAAGAAATCAGCAAGTTACCCACCTCATCAGCACCAACAAGTACCACACACATCAGCCTGGAAGTTTAGGAACCAGATGTTGTGTTTTAAAAATAGAAAACTACTTGTTGAGGGGCATCTACTAGGAATTTCAGCTCCAGATTAATTTCTAATGTGTGGGAGGCAAAGAGTTTTAGTTTTTCAATGACTTAAAGTTTAGGATTGGACACTGGAAGAAACATTTTTAAGTGCTGAAGCTCATTGCAATTCCTAATTACTAGAACAATAGCACTTGATTCACATCAGCCTCAGCTGATACCAAACATTAAGGGAGATCAAGCTTACTTCATTATGAGATAGAACAGGAAAAACATACAGTAAAATAATGACTGTTCATCATTCCTCATGTAGTCCCTTGAGTCTGACTATTAAAGTGCTTTCACAAATTATACATTATATGCAAGTGATCATTCTTTCATTTTCCATGAACTGAACGTCTGGGATATAAAAAACATTCTAGGAACTATTAATAATTAAAGACTTACCATATCCTCCAAGGACGTCTTTCATGCTTTGGTTCTCTGAAACGTTTTACTGAAAGAAAATTAAAGACAATCAGTGATTCCCAATGTAACAAAAATATAAAAATTAAGAAGTAGATCAGCATATGGAGGTGTAATATTCAATACTATAAATTAAGTTCTTTATTCCGAAACATGCTTCAACATATTAAACTCTTAGGGACAGCCACATAAAGAGCAATTGGTTCATGGAGGATAGGTACATCAATGGCTATTATCCAAAATGGTCAGGGACGCAACCTCATGCGCTGCGTGTCCTAAACATCTGACTGCCAGAATCTGGGATTGGACGACAGGGAATGGATCACTCAATAATTGCCCTGTTCTGTTTATTCCCTTTGAAGCATCTGGAACTGTCCACTCTAAGACAACAGGATATGGGCTAGAAAGACCGTTGGTCTGACCCAGAATGGCTATTCTTATGTTCTAAGCAACTGACTTCTTTTTTCAGTTGCAAGGTTTTCTCTACTTTGATAATCAACTATTACAGATTTTTGTTTATGTGCAATTACTTATTTTCATCATCCTGGTGTCCTTAGCTGTTATGGTCATTCATCCAGCAAATAATAATCCTTAATCTAAGGCAGCTTGGCTGGTTCAGGAAAACACAAAACTTAATGCAGTTGACTTCTTCTGCCCCTTGCTACTTTGAAATAAATAAGTAAATGTATGCAGTATAAAGCATAGCAGTGCAGAACAAAGTATTTAGACTGACAAGACTAGAAACTGAAAGTATAAGAATTAGTATAATTTACAAGGCAAAGGCAGTCTACTCCTTGCTTGACGAAGTGTACTACTTTTATGGCTGGATAGTTTTGATGATCTTTTTGTGTAGCTTGCGTTACTCAAAATTGAAGCAAAAAGCAAAATGTTCTTTCACATCAGACAAGTCCGACACAACAGAGAGCATTTTAGTGCCATTTACTGTCTACTTACAAAAAATCAAGTATTGAGTGCTGCCAATTATATAAGCCTACAAAAATAAACACTAAGGTAAATTGTTCACCCGTTCCAAAATTTGTAATGCAATCAATAAGTGATCTTCTGCTGTAACCTTGAGTTACTAATTTGTTATGTGTGTCTAGATCAGTGTTTCTCAAATGCGGCCATCAGGGGCATTTCTTGCAACCACAGCCTCCTGGGCAGTGATGAGGGCGCAAAGCAGTGGTCCCTCTCCCAGGGCCACCAGCAGGGGTTGGACCCTTCCTCCTCCACCCCCCAAGACACATATCCTGGAGGAGCAGGCAGCTAGTGAGTTCCCCACCTTCCTGGGGACGGCAGAGTTGGGCTCCAGCTCTGGAGTGGCGGGCAGCAGGCTCTGGCCACGGACCTGCAACCCCCGGCTGAGGGGCTCAGACCCCCCCTATCATCGCCCTTGGCCCATGCCAGCCCATCATGCATTCCCCGTCCCCTACTTCCCCCCTACCGACCTTCCCATCCAAGGCTTAATTTGTCCCCAGACTTGTCATGACTAAGGCAGTCTGGTGCCATGAAAAGTGATATTTATATGTTTGTTAATATAACTTTTCACAGCAGCAGACTTACTAGCTATCAAGTCTTTTAAAAAAAGCAACCAAAAAAGCAAAAGAAACAACAAAGAACCTGCAGCGCACCTTATTTGTGTTTCTATTCTGTTTATGTCCAGTAAAGAATAGAGACAACTGTACATTATTCTTATTATTGAGTCTGCAAAAAGATTTAATAAATTACAATGATTTGAACATGTGTATGTGCATATTTATTTGTTTTTCCTAAAGTTAAGTATTTTAGGAAAAATTGTCTGCGTGGCCACCAGCAAGAGTTGGTGGCCGCACTTTGAGGCCACCAAAAATTGTGTTGTGAGAACCCCTGGTTCTAGATACTACAGATGTCCGAGATAGATACAGCACACCCAGCTGCAGTGAATGATGGGGTGGTTGGAGAATATAAGGTATTAGTTAAGCTTTGTTACTTAGAGAGATCCATTGGGGTGAAGAAAAGGGGGAGAAAATGGAGGAGGCTGGAAGATAATGGATCATTTTAGTTGGATTTAAAGACAGTCAGTCACTCTGTTAGCTAACAAAAGCAGAAAATAGCAAGTGAACTCATTAAGGGTAAACTCTCAGATAAAGCAAGGAAATTCTGATTTAGTCTACCATAGTGCAAGATTCACCTCATAAATAGGACTCCCACATGGAGACCTCATGTATTGCAATACTTATATACAATAGGGTTATGCAAAGATGCCATCAATATCCTGGCCAGCCAGACTGCTATTGCATGTTAAGGTCTAGGATCAAACAAGCCTAATGTATGGAAATATTGGAAACACTTCACATTTCATTTAAAAAAAAAAAACTATACTAGTGTATACTTAGTAGTATGCTATGGATTTAAATTAGAACTAAAACACAAATGACCTTGCTTTGTTATGTTTGTTCGCATAACTCATTCACACATTTCAGGGATTTGCACTGGGTCTCTGGAAAATGAGGGAGGTGTTTAAAAAAAAGAAAAGAAAATAAATACTGTATGTCTCTCAGGTTCTCTGTTTGATATTAACCTGCCTACATGCCAGGAGTTAAATTAAAGGAGGCTATAGAGGGGGGAACCCACAGTTCTCCCTTTTAGGGCCGCCTCTGGTATACATCTTCAAATATGGTAAGAGAACATCACTGGGAGATGCTTCTTTCAGGTGGCAGTAAACTTGGCAGGATTTGTTTTGCCAAGGCTGAGATCATAAAAGACCCTAAGCAGCTAAAATGGTTCCCCTGGCAGAAAAGGAGGGCGAACTGGTCACCAGGATATGAGGCTGACATACAGACTAGGAGAGAAATGGCAGCTGCAAGCAGGCAGTCTTTAAGCAGGGCCTCAACATCTAGTCCTAAAAGGATAAGTAAGATCCATTCAGTTAGGCCTCAGTTATTTTTAGCCTTTCCTCTGTGTGCTTTGTACCTCTGAGGAATGAATAAGTAAGGCTACGATTCTGTCACAGATTCAGTGACTTTCCAGAACCTCTGTGACTTCTGGGTCAGCCCCGGGGCCACCAGAACAGCTGATCAGCAGCCAGCCCCAGGGCTACTGGAACAGCTGTCGGGGTTAGATCAGCCCCCCAGAGGCTGGAGCAGCAGCAAGCCCCCTCACTCCTAAGGTATTTTTAGTAAGTCAAGGACAGGTTGCGTGGTTCTGTGAATTTTTGTTTATTGTCCGCAACCTGTCCCTGACTTTTACTAAAAATACCCGTGACAGAAGAAAAAATAGTTACCTCCATTTTCGTAACTGTTGTTCTTTGAGATGTGTTGCTCATGTCCATTCCATTCTAGGTGTGTGCGCCCCACGTGCGCAGTTGTCGGAGTTTTTTGCCTTAGCGGTATCCATAGGATCAGCTGTGGGGGCCCCCCCGAGTGCCGTGCTCATACGCTGGCATATTAGGCACCTCCGACCCTACGCCGTCTCAGTTCCTTCTTGCCGGCAACTCCGACAGAGGGGTAAGGAGGGCGGGTAATGGAATGGGCATGAGCAACACATCTCGAAGAACAACAGTTAGAAAAAGGTAGGTAACGTTTTTTTCTTCTTTGAGTGCTTGCTCATGTTGATTCCATTATAGATGACTCTCAAGCAGTATCCTCGGAGGAGGGCTTGGAGGTCATAGTCTAGCAGCTTGCAGCACTGCTCTACCGAAGCCAGCATCGTCCTGGGTCTGCTGGGTAAGTGCGTAATGGGACATAAACGTGTGGACAGACGACCAGGTGGCCGCCCTACAGATGTCCTAGATATGCACCTGGGCTTGGAAAGCTGCCGAAGAGGCTTTCGCCCTGGTTGAGTGGGCAGTTACAATCGCCGGGGGTGGCACTTTTGCCTGATCGAAGCAGCAGTGAATGCAGGCAGTGATCGAAGAAGAAATTCTTTGAGCGGACACCAGATGACTTTTCAACCTGTCGGCCACTGCGACGAACAACTGTCAACTTGCGGAATGGCTTGGTCCTTTCAATGTAGAAGGCTAGTGCTCTCCTAACATCTAGGGGATGCAACCTATCTTATGCAGCTTTGGGGAAAAAAGACAGGTAAGTAAATGTCCTCGCCCATTTGAAACTGAGAGACCACCCTGGGCAGGAAAAATGGGTGTGGCTGCAGCTGGACCTTGTCTTTGTAAAAGACCACATAGGGAAATTCCGAAGTAAGCGCCCTAATCTCAGAGACCTGGTGGGCGGATGTTATTGCAACCAGGAATGCCACCTTCCAGGAAAGGAGGAGAAGAGGACAGGAAACCAGAGATTCGAAGGGGGGTCCCATGAGCTATGACAGCACAAGATTCAGGTCCCATGAAGGAACAGGGTCCCTGATATGCGGGTAGAGGCCCTTGAGGAACCTGGCAGTCACGTCCTGGGTGAAAACCAACTTACCCTCGAGAAGAGGATGGAACGCTGAGACAGCAGCCAAGTGGACCTTGATAGACGAAAGGGACAGGCCTTGGAGCTTGAGATGCAGAAGGTAGTCCAGGATTAACTGCAGCGAGGCCTGCTCAGGCCGAATGCCTTTATCCAAGTCCAACAAGTGAACCGCTTCCATTTGGCCAGGTAGGTCCGCTCTGGTGGAGGGCTTTCTGCTGCCCAACAGGACCTGCTGGACAGCGGCCAAGCACTCCTGCTCCCCTGCATTTAACCATGCAGCGCCAAGCCATCAGGTGCAGTGCCGCCAGGTTCGGATGCAGAAGACTGCAGTGGTTTTGGGACAGCAGGTCTGGCCTAAGTGATAGCTGTAACGGAGCAGCCACCGACAGGTCCAGAATCAGGCTGAACCAGTGCTGGCGCAGCCAAGCCAGCACTATGAAGATTACCTTTGCTCTGTCCTGCTTGATCTTCATGAGGACTCTGAATTAGTGACACTGGGGGGGGAAGGTGTACAACAGAGCTCCCAACCACAGGAGCATAAAAGTGTCCGACAGCAAGCCTCTGTCAATCCCCCGAATCAAGGATTTCCTGTTTTGCCTGGATGCGAACAGGTCCACCTGGGGAATCTCCCACCTCTGGAAGATGATGCTGACCATTTCTGGATGGTGGAACCACTCGTTGCAAGATGAGAAGGTCCTGCTGAGGTGATCTGCCAAAGCGTTCCTGGCCCCGGGTAGGTGTGCAGCTATGAGATGGATGTCATGTTGTATACAGAAGTTCCAGAGCCTGAGGGCTTCTTAGCAAAGGGCAGACGATCTGGCTCTGCCTTGCTTGTTGATATAGTACATAGCTGCTGTACTCTCCGTCAGGACCTGGACCACCCTGCTTTTTATGCGAGGTAGGAAGGCCTGGCAGGCCAGGCGAACCACTCTGAGCTCCCTGATGTTGATGTGTAGGAAGCGGTGCTGGCAGGCCCATCAACTTCGACTGCTTCTTCAGCGCCAGCGAGGGGGAATGGTGCTAGGTGGATTCTGGTGGTGTGCTGTGTGCCGATGCCAAAGTGCCCGGCATGGAGTCCAATTGAGAGGGCTCTAAGGCAGGATGAAGTGCAACCTTCATGAGGGCCCTCAAGCGAATATCCTGTTCCTTTTCAGTTTGAGGGCAAAAGTTTTTGCAGATCCTGCATTTGTCCTTTCTGTGGGACTCCCCCAAACACTTTAAACAGCTATCGTAGGGGTCGCTAATAGACATTAGCCAGCTGTATGATGAGCATGGCTTAAAGACTAAGGAACATGGCATGCACCGCTCCGAGGTGAAGTCCCAGCCGGGACTCTAGCTCTCAGACTACTACTCTAACACTTAACTTAATGGTCTAACTAAGTACCAAACAACTAAAAACAAAGGAGACAGAACAATGGACTGTACGAACCGTTAACACTCTTGTGATGCAAGATAAGGCGCTCCAACCAACCATCACGGGCGGTAAGAAGGAACTGAGAGGGCATAGTGTCGTCAGTGCCTAATATACCAGCGCATGAGCGTGACACTCAAGGGGGCGCCACAGTCAACCCTACGGATACCGCTAAGGCAAAAATCTCTGACAACTGTGCACAGGGGCACGCACACACCTAGAATTGAATCAACATGAGTAAGCTCTCAAAGAAGAATTTAACCTTATGAATAAGTAATGCTTTGTTTCGAAGGCAGTTTATGTACCTGCAAATGCATGCTGCCAGGGGCTCCTGAAGGGAAACTCTTGCAGGTGCCAAAACCAAATTGGATCTGTGTCATTAACATGGTTGGGAATGAGGGGGCTGCAGCCCAGAGATCCAGTCCTAGAGTGCCTGGACTGTGTGATTTCACCTTTAGTGAGATGCAGGAAGCCAGGCCTGTCACCTAAGGGATGCATTTGAGAAATAATAGAAGGGGTGCTAGGCACAGTTGGCCCTGCAGCTGTGACAGTGTCCAATCAATAATAATCACTGAGATTCCACTGGGTATATCATATATGCTATGTCAAGAAGAGTGCTAATGTTGTGCCAATATTCAAAAAGGCCAAGTCTGTTGATGACTCTGATGACTATAGGTTGGTTACCTGACATCAATCCAAGGCAAAATAAGGGAAAAACCGATATAAGATTCTATTAATAAAAAATATGAATATATTTAATTCCAACTGACAGTTTTAGGGAAAATAGATCTTGTCAAACAAACCTGATGTACTTCTTTGAAGTGCAAAGGGAACTGCACTGATGCAATATTGACTTCTGTAAGGCATTTGACTTAGTACCACACAACATTTAATTTAAAAATTAGCACTATACAAGATCAGTCAAGCACATGTTAAATGGATTAAGAACCGACTAAGCAGCCAAATGCAAGGTACATCTAGGAACAAAAATGCAGGCCATACCTACAGAATGGTGATTGCGTCCTGGAAAGCAGTGACTGAAAAGGATTGTGGGATCATAGAAGACAAGCAACTCAACATGAGCTCCCTGTGCGATGCTGTAGCAAAAAGGATTAAATGCGATCCTTGTATAAACAGAGGAGGGAGATTTTCTCTCTGTATACAACACTGGTGAGACTGATCCTGGAATACTGTGTACAGTTCTGGCATCCACATATTTTAAAGGATGTTGAAAAATTAGAGAAGGTCCAAGAAAAAGCCACAAAAATGGCTCAAGAATTGGGGAAAACGCCATACAGTGAGACAGACTGACAGGTGACTTGATTATAGTCAATAAGTACCTTCATGAGGAGGAAATACTGGGTGCTAAAGGGCTCTTCAATCTAGCCGAGAAAAGCATAGTGAGAACCAGTGGCTGGAAGCTGAAGGCAGACAAAGTCAAATTAGAAATAAAGCACAACTTTTTAAGTGAGGACAATTATCGATTGGAACAAACTATCAAGGGAAGTGGTGGATTCTCCATATCTTAATGTCTTTAAATCAAAACTCAATGCTTCTCTGGAAGGTATGCATCAGTCAGATTCAAGTTCAGCTGTCATTTAGCTGTAGGCCAGACAGTACACGTCAGTATATTGAAATAGGTTGCAACCATTTCTAAAGCCTAGAGAAACAAGGTTAATCAAACAAAAATGCATGCAGATCTTTTCCATACTTATATAGCTTAGGAACCATTGAAAGAGTACTGGTTTATGATCCAAGTATATCCACCTCATATAAAAGGCAATTTTCCATACGTTAAGAATCACCATACAGTAAGATGCTCAAGGTTGCAATCTCATGTCTTTGAAATAACTTAAAAATATAGTTTCTAGAGGTGAAAAGTCAGGATTTCATACTTGGATTAAAACTAGCAATTTGCTATCCTACTTTCAGAATTTTTACAACTTGTCATAGCAGAGCGCTAAACTATATTTGACCTCCCTGTAATATCACCATTAAGTTAAGAATTGACAAGAAAAAAATGACTGAACATTTAGGCAGAAGGTAAAGTTTTAAAAACAAGGTGTGCTAGCACAGAGTTCCATATGTGCAGAGCCAGCATTAATGTAAAATACTTGTTAAAAAGTGACATTCATCTAGGTTAACCAGTATGCTGTTAATGAAGAAGTCTTTTCAGAGCTATAATGGATTATGAAATCCAGTGTCACTTTTGTGAAATATCAGAAAGCCACAGCTAAAATAACTGAGCCTGGAATATAAGAAACAACTTATTCTGAAGTTTGAAGAAAATGATTCCTTTTCTGCAAACGTGAGGTAGAAATTATACTGATGACAACTCATTTTGAAAACACTGTCCAACATTAGTTTGTGATCCATTATTTTCATTATGGATTTTTAAGCACTGTGAACTCATTTGTGTTGGGTAAAGCATCCAAAAGGAATCAGTCCAAAAGTGAGTATTTAAAGATTTGATAAACATTTATTTGAGTTATATCAGCATCTTATCTGAGAGCAGACTACAAGATAAGCATACTCCCGCTTGGTCATTTTCTTTTGAAAAATGTACCATTTAATTTGGGTCAATATGTATCACAGTGAAAAAAGCTTACTTTGAAAACTTCTAGATAATTAGCTTGTGGATTCACGTGTGGTGTACAGTATATTAAGTCACTGATTCGCACAGTAAGAATTCTGGCCACAGATCTACTGGGGCAATCTAAATACTATTAATTTTAAAGTCTGCTAAACCGCTTAATCCATAATGGCTCATTTGGAGTCCAAGTGACCTGAGATTGGACATCTCAGACTCAGACTTTAAGGACAGAAGAGACTACTATCATGATCATCTAATCTGACCTCCTGCACATGGCAGGCCACACAACCCCACCCACCCAACTCCTGTAACAGGCCCATAAGCTCTAGCTGTGTTACTGAAGTCCTTAAATACTGATTTAAAAACCTCAAGTTACAGAGAATCCACCATTTACTCTAGTTTAAACCTGCAAGTGACCTGTGTCCTAAACTGCAGAGGAAAGTGAAACCCCCCCAGAGGGTATGTCAATCTGATCTGGGAGAAAATTCCTTCCTGACCCCAAACATCATGATTAGCTAGACCCTAAACATGTGGGTGAGACCCACCAGACACATACCTGGGAAACAATTCTCTATAGTAACTCAGAGTCCTCCCCATTTAGCATCCCATCTCCAGCCATTGGAGATATTTGCGAATAGCAGTTGTGGATTGGGCATATGCCATTGTAGGCAATCTCACCAGATCTTCCCCTCTATACATTGATATCAAGCTCACTCTTGAAACAAGTTAGATTTTTCGCTCCTACTATTCCCCGTTGAAAATTGTTCAAGAATTTCACTTCTCTGATGGTTAGTAACCTTTGCCTAATTTCAAGCCTAGACTTATCGATGGCCAGTTTAATAACCATCTGTTCTTGTGCCAACATTGGCCCTTAACTTAAATAATTCCCCTCCCTTCCTAGTGTCTATCCCTCTGATATATTTATAGAGAGCAATCATACCTCACCTTGGCCTTCATTTTGTTAAGCTAAGTAAGCTAAACTCCTTAAGCCTCCTCTCATGAGGTAGGTGCTCCATTCCTCTGATCATCCTAGTAGCCCTTCTCTGTACCTGTTCCAGTTTGAATTAATCTTTCTTAAATGTGGGAAGTCAGAACTGCAAACAGTATGCTGGATGAGGTCTCACCAGTGCCTTGCACAATGGTAACATCACTTCACTATCTCTACTGCAAATACCTCGCTTGATGCATCCTAGGATTGCATTAGCCTTTTTCATGGCCATGTCAAATTTGTGGCTCATTTTGTGATTTTGTGATTGACCCATACACCCAAGTGTCTCTCCTCCGTTGCTTCCAGTTGGTAATGCATGACTTTGCACTCTGCACTATTACATTTCATCTCATTTCTATTACTCCAGTTTTCACGGTTATCAAATCTTCTTGTATGATATGCCGGTCCTCTTCCATATTGCCAATACCTCCCAACTTTGTCTCATCTGAAAATTTTATTGTGCCAAAGGCATTAATGAAAATGGCCAAGGGCATTAATGAAAATAAGAGTGGCCCAAGACCAATCTGACAGTCCACCTTTCAGCATCACCCACTGCAGTCTCCTCTTTAACTTCTTCCTTCCCAACCTTTCAATTTCCATATTAATTCCCATCTTCTCCAGTTGAACTAAATTTTCCTGCCACTGTCCCAAAGCCCCTCAGTACTCTTATTAAAAGCTGAGGCAAAGTATTCGTTTAGGTGTTGGGCCACACCTAGATTATCTTTAATCTCCACCCATCCTCAGTGTTTAGAGGTCCCACTTCTTCGTTCCTTTTTTTGTTTTTATTTATATGGCTAAAGAATCATTTAGTATTGATTTTAATTTGCTTTGCAAGGTCCAACTCTGTTTGGCTTTTGGCAATTCTCCCTTTATCCCTACACTTCCTGACCTCCAAGAGGTAGTTTTCCTTGTTGATCCATCCCCTCTTCCATTCCTTCTAGTCTTTCTGCTTTTTCTTAATAACCTGTTTGAGATGCTTGTTCATCTGAAATAGTTTAGCCTGATTTCAGAGGCTGTAGAATTCATTCATCCTATTAATTACAAATCCAGGCAAGATCAACAGTGACAAAAGATTACTGGATGGTACTGACTGGGTCCATGTGAAATGAGTTAGTATTTTCAGTCCAGCTCCTCACAGACAGATATCCGCACCACAATTATCACTATTCAGTAGTCAAACAATAAATGTGTATGGAGAAAGAACAACCTTTTCACTCCTTGAATTAGTTCTTCAGATCAGAGTTGAAGTACATTGACTACTGTAATGTGGAGAAAGCTTGCATTGCTGCTTCTCAGGTTATAGTAGTTGTGTGAATAACAAACTTCAACTTCTGACACAGGAAGTCAGGCACTTTCCCCAAACACTGCATTCACTTAAATATTCTGCTAAATAAAATATTACAACACCACTTGTGCTCCATCACGTGGCAAACGCAACGCTTGCCTCTCAGTAAAATTACTACCAATTCATTCTTCTCACTATCTCTACAAGAAAAGCAGTAACAAAAGCAAACACTGCCAGTAAAATAGGTAGTTTGCCATTGCATTCCCTTATCCCATTTACTTCTTTAGGCAGACTTAGATAATCCAATTTTCCCACAGTTTCTATGCGTCCACAATAACTTAAATCAGTACACAGGAGAAGGAGGAAGAGAAAGGACAACAGAAACATGAACATTAATTCTGGACACAAAGTGTAAAATATGACCTGACAGTAACTGCTGAATACTATTTATTAACGCCCTTCACATGACTGACCCTTTGTGAGTTGAAGTATTTAATTCAGAGAATTCACATTTTTTCACTTCATGAACATAGATCTGTTGAACTCCTGTTACTGAAAGGAAGGAAACTTTTCCTTCTAGTCTCAGAACAGTATTTTGATTCTGTAGCATTCTTATGAATGCGGTGCACATATACAATCCTGCCTTTAAGATACTAGTTACCATATGTTGACAAAACCTGAAAACATATGCTTTTCTAGAGTGAACAAAACACTTAGTCTCCCTAGAAAATTTCAATAAAGCATATTGATGGTAGACTGTTAGGCATTCTTACATTGTTTAGCCAACTGCTCAACTACTATAACAATGTTTTCAATATTCAGAAGAACACAACCCAGCAGTACATGAGTGGATCATGCTTTGCTCTTGCAGTAGAAGTATGTGTGGTGGAGGCATCACTTCCAGGCAATGGCTTGTACTCTACTATTCATCTGTAACGGGATCTAAATTTTCATTGTATAAAAAGCATTGAACTTAAAGAATGTTTTGTTTCAGGAACACCTTTTTAATTAACAATGTCCACTAAGTGGCTTTACCATAACAGAGCCTTTAAAGGCAGGAAAAGCAATGTCACTAGTGTATCTACCTCCTCCTTCTCATTTGTTCCCAAATGCCAAGTGGACATTAAAGAACAAAAATTGACAGCAACCTACCTCTGAGAGGGAAACTTTGTTTTTTTATTCTTTACGTATGCACTTTTAGTGGCTTATTTTACTATACGTAGCTAACCCTCTCAGCTGATCAATGATCCCCTCCCCAGGTGGAAGAGTAGACCTAGACCCCTCTCCTGGCCAAAAAGAGGTGGTGGAAACTCTTTACAAGTCTGACCCAGGAAATGAACTCTCTCTGGAAAGACTTCAGCAGAGCAAGGCCTAACCCCCTGCTCCTCCTCTTCCCTCCAAAGCCCTGCCCACTGGTCAGAAGCCAGAGCTGGATCATGCTAAGAGCCGCCCGGGGAGCCTGGGTCATTGTGGGGAGCCCCGGATCCCAAACCTGCCCTGAGAGCAGCCCCTGGCCTGTGTCCCCGTCCCCCGCGGGGTGCAGCGCCCAGGGCTCCCCACAGAGAGCCTGGGCAACTCTTAGTACTGCTTCTGGCCAGGGGGCAGGGCCTCAGGGGGGAGAGAAGGAGCAGGGCCTCGTAACGATGGGGGGCTAAGGCCCACCTCAGCCCCCCACCCCACCAGGAAGAGGCTAGCACTGCCCCTGAACGTTGGGCAGGTGCAGAATGGTGCTACAGGGAATCTCAGACAAATGCTGTCCCAGAGTCATTCAGCCTGGGAGAATTCTGCATTTCCGGACTGTCCCATCCAATTTGGGATGGGTGGTCACCCTAGTGAGCTGGGAACAGAGCAGAGAAGCAGGCTGCAGGGAGGCTGAGGAGATGCATACAGAACTGGAAGCTGACCAAGGTAGCAAGAGCTGAGGAACCACATGTGGAGTAGGCTGTGAGTGGCAAACTTTCAGGAGGAAGGTCTGTTCTGAGCTTTGAGGGGGAAGCAGCAGAGATATAGTTCCCAGCTCGGGTAAATATACACACACTAAATCAAGCAGAATACCTATGCAGGGGGTCAGGTGGGACTGTACTCAGGCAACAAGCCCAAGCTGCCATGGCCACACTGCTGTTTGATGGGTATGTCTACTTTGAAATTAGAAGCCCATGGCTTGCCCATGTCAGCTGAAAACAGAATATACTGATTAGAGAAGTGCATCTTGGTTCAAAGGGTCTGTTTCACATTCACAGTTACAGGACACAATTTCCAGTTTGGAGCAATTTATTTGACATGCAGTGATTTAAGATTTAGGGATGCAAGAGAGGACAAAAAGTATGCTTAGGCTTAAAAGGATTAGATTTTCATCTGTAAATGTTAGAAAACTTTGATTTTGCTGCACAAATGGGTGAAAAAATATTTCCATCAATGAAGGGACATATGAATCTTTAGCGCATCTGGCATGTAAATATCTTGCGACACCTGCTACAACAGTGCCATGAGAACACTTGTTCTCACTTTCAGGTGACATTGTAAACAAGAAGCGGGCAGCATTATCTCCTGCAAATGTAAACAAACTTGTTATCTGAGGGATTGGCTGAACAAGAAGTAGGACTGAGGAGACTTGCAGATTCTAAAATTTTACATTGTTTTATTTTTGAATGCAGATTTTTTGTACATAATTCTACATTTGTACGTTCAACTTTCATGAGAAAGATTGCAGTACAGTACTTGTATTAGGTGAATTGAAAAATATTATCTCTTTTGTTGTTACAGTACAAATATTTGTAATCAAAAATAAATATAAAGTGAGCACTGTACACTTTGTATTCTATGTTGTAATTGAAATCTATATATTTGAAAATGTAGAAAACATCAAAAAATATTTAAATAAATGGTATTCTATTATTAACAGTGCGATCTCACAATTGCGATTAATTTTTTTAATCGCTTGACAGCCCTACTTAAAACCCATAATGTTGCATAACTGAAAACAAAGTAAAAATTGAAAAATGCTTAACACATTGATATACATCAAAATTATAGAAAAATAAAAATGTAATTCTGCCAAGTCTCAGTATACTTCACATGTAGACCCCATGAATGGCATTTGATGTCTACTGCTTCTAATGAAAAATATATCTATATTCGTGGCTATACTAATGCAGTACAAATATACAAAAAAAACCAGAAGTTGGTAGAACACAGGAAAAGTATAATGCAGCTAAACCACCACACAGAACTGGTTATACAAACGGGAAAAGGGAAGTTACTAGAGACCTGACATCCCAATCAATGAACTTAAAAACCTATTTCTGGCAAACTGTAGAATTACAGCAAATTTGCATGGTGCAATATGAAGAAATAAAATGAACAGATGAATTACTGAGCAGCTCAGCCACCACTATAAAAATCTAACAAAATTCCATTTCCTATTCTGAGTGAAAAAGTATCATTATGTAAAGTGAATATGCATTTAGTACTTGATTTTGCTAGATGTTTGGTTCATACCAAGCCTGGCAATTTCCAGAAGGCCATTTTCATTAGAAATATTAACTATTCACGTTACTCCTAGTAAGAATGACACACCAATTGCTTGTGAAGTTATGAAAATGTCCAATGACTAACACTGAATAAGGGACTTCCTAAAGGAAATGCAGCTAGCCTTACATACCAAAACCAGGACTAATTGTTTTCACAATAAAACTATAGTAAAATGACAAGGCTTTGCCTAAGGAAAGGAAGGCTAAACCAGGCTGCTCTATGTTTTGTGAATTAGGAAGAACTAATATCCCCTACTCCATGTAGAGCTTTTAATTCTTGGCTCCTCAGAATGAAAGATCCAAGATAACTGGTGTGCTGAAAAACTATGTAAGCACAGTATTATGCATGGGTCAATCTCAAATGCAAGTCAATAAGCGCTTCAAACAAGTTCAAGAGCTATTAAATATGATCCTGCTGCTGCCTTGCAAAGATGCTGTGAAAGTTTATCAGCCCAGGCACAAAAATCTACTTGCTTACCCTTCATCATTGTTGATAATTGCAACCCTCCCCCCCCACACACTAATTAAGGTATTTAATTTGTTCATTAAAAAACTAATTACCTAGTTGAATAGAAATTTGTACAGCAGTAGATAACAGGGGTAGTTACACAGACATAAATATAAGGAATTAGTTTAATGTGTAGTATATACCTGACAAAATTATTTGTAGGCAACTTTAAACTGGTAAATTTCTTCAATTAAAGAATGTAGCAGATTTTTTTGAGAACCATCTGTCAATCGATAGAAAGTTGTGGACCTTCTCTTTAGGTGTCATGGAAATTGCTTTACTTGTTAGTGTTTCCAGCTGTTCTAACAGTTTTTCCTGGCACCTGTATTACTATTGCACTAACTGGGAGACTTACCACCTTATGTCAGTTGACAGATGGAGCTCAATCTGCCAATTCCCAAAAATGTTTAATAAAGGGGCAGTCTACCACATATGGTTGAAATCCGAGCATGCTATTCTCTCCGCAGCAGAAGTTATCCATATTGAAGATTATTTGAATTAACTAATTCTGTACCAAATTTGATATG
Organism: Platysternon megacephalum; assembly: GCA_003942145.1. Classification (NCBI taxonomy): domain Eukaryota; kingdom Metazoa; phylum Chordata; order Testudines; family Platysternidae; genus Platysternon; species Platysternon megacephalum. The sequence continues at coordinate 745,644 of QXTE01000124.1, forward strand.
GAGTTATCTGGCAATTGGTAAAAATAGAAATATTGTTAATATGTTTACACATTTTATGATAGAATTCTTCAAAGGAGGAAATTAAGGAACTTTTGCCAAGCAGTAACATGAGCTGCCAGCTGGACAGAAGTTTGCTGAGAGAAGATAAGAGTTGGAGGCTATTCTTTTAGCTATGGAGTAATTAGTACAAATATTCAGGTTCATTAAACTGTTGTAACAATGCATCATTCCTAGAAATAGAATGAGTGACCCAGGAACGCTGCAGGAGGGATTCAAACAGTTACTTTAGAATATGTTCTAAATAAGGCCCCTTACTTTAAGTTATGTGGTAAAACTGAACTTTGCAATACTTATGCCAGAAGCTGGTTTCATATGTACAGGAAAGAATGAAGGCCCTTAGAATGGGGAATAGGAGAGACAAGACAAAGCCACTTCATTAGTCACTTTCAGACATCAAGTGAGCAAATTAGTACTGTAAATTGCATTTAAGATTGCCCTACCAATAACTCTACATTTTGCTAGCATGAAGTAATTTCCATACATTTTTAAGTTCAAGTTTATGATTTTTTAAACACACAGTAGAAGACTTTCCAAAAATGGTAGTTTTCAGAAAGAATCTCAAAACTTGGCCTAGAAACTTGAAGCAAGTTTTGTATGTCAGTCCTCAGCCAATCTAGAACTATTTTTAATAAGGTCATTGGGGATAATTCAAGAGTCAAAGAGGGGAAAAGATAAACTAAGAGCTACATAATTCTCAGCAGATGATATACAATTTATTTTCTAGCCTTACAGACTAAAAATGCTCCATGGACACAAACAGGGGATCTCATTCAATCTCCTAAATCCAGTCTTCTAGAATCTCTTCCTTCACTTCAAGACCAGGACTTTGTGATTGAGGGAAAAAAATTACACATGTTTTTTAGTTTTCAATAACCTTATGTAACAGTAAATATATTTCTTACCGGTTTATGCATGAATATTTCTCACCCATTTTTCAGTGAGTGTGCATATAACATATTGGCTTGGAAATTATAATCTCCATTTGATACTAATAGCAGCTTCAGGTTCTGACTCCAATATGCCTGGCTGAACAATTTCCAAAAACCTGTTCTTCCATTTTTAGAACAAAGGTGTAGCTGCCAATGTTAATTTTGTAAAGCATGCATTCATGTGAACTTTTCATACATGAAAAACTGATGTATAGCAAAAAATAATGTAACTACCACCATGCAAGTCAACGTCATCCTACACAAAAGATGTCTGATGACAGTTCTCATTAGATTTAAACCTTTCCCATGTTTGTTAACTAAACAAATTTTTTTTTAAAGAAATAAGCTCACCGCAAGTGGTGTAAACTGTGCCTAGTGTGACCTTCAGAGCATCCCTATGCCAGAAAGCAAAGGGCTCCCTGGTATCTAGCAGGGAGCTGCAACTGGCCTGACAAGCTCAGTGTACCCCAATTCAGCATTGTTATAATCTATATCTAACAGATGTCATGCAATAGGTCACTGGAAAACTAACAACGCTCTGATCATTAATATTGTTGCACAATGTTTATATGGTGTGACACATGGCTAGAAAGGGTTAAACATCCTGCAAAATAAATAACCCTCAAAAGACACGTGGGGAGATAATATTTGTGTTTTTGTGTATTTACATATGTACGAGTAGGGTCCGACAATGTAATCAACAGTCCCTTTCTATGCTGCATTTTGATAATTCAGAGGTCAAAAGAAGATCCTATCATGTACATGAATTGTAAACATGGGATATCTCATAGAATCATAGAATATCAGGGTTGGAAGGGACCTCAGGAGGTCATCTAGTCCAACCCCCTGCTCAAAGCAAGACCTAATCCCAACTAAATCATCACAGCCAGGGCTTTGTCAAGCCTGACCTTAAAAACCTCTAAGGAAGGAGATTCCACCACCTCCCTAGGTAACCCATTCCAGTGCTTCACCACCCTCCTAGTGAAAAAGTTTTTCCTAATATCCAATCTAAACCTCCCCCACTGCAACTTGAGACCATTACTCCTTGTTCTGTCATCTGGTACCACTGAGAACAGTCTAGATCCATCCTCTTTGGAACCCCCTTTCAGGTAGTTGAAAGCAGCTATCAAATCCCCCCTCATTCTTCTCTTCTGCAGACTAAACAATCCCAGTTCCCTCAGCCTCTCCTCATAACTCATGTGCTCCAGCCCCCTAATCATTTTTGTTGCCCTCCGCTGGACTCTTTCCAATTTTTCCACATCCTTCTTGTAGTGTGGGGCCCAAAACTGGACACAGTACTCCAGGTGAGGCCTCACCAATGTCGAATAGAGGGGAACGATCACGTCCCTCGATCTGCTGGCAATGCCCCTACTTATACAGCCCAAAATGCCGTTAGCCTTCTTGGCAACAAGGGCACACTGTTGACTCATATCCAGCTTCTCGTCCACCGTAACCCCTAGGTCCTTTTCTGCAGAACTGCTGCCTAGCCACTCGGTCCCTAGTCTGTAACAGTGCATGGGATTCTTCCGTCCTAAGTGCAGGACTCTGCACTTGTCCTTGTTGAACCTCATCAGGTTTCTTTTGGCCCAATCCTCTAATTTGTCTAGGTCCCTCTGTATCCTATCCCTACCCTCCAGCGTATCTACCACTCCTCCCAGTTTAGTGTCATCTGCAAATTTGCTGAGAGTGCAGTCCACGCCATCCTCCAGATCATTAATGAAGATATTGAACAAAACCGGCCCCAGGACCGACCCTTGGGGCACTCCACTTGAAACCGGCTGCCAACTAGACATGGAGCCGTTGATCACTACCCGTTGAGCCCGACGATCTAGCCAGCTTTCTATCCACCTTATAGTCCATTCATCCAGCCCATACTTCTTTAACTTGCCGGCAAGAATACTGTGGGAGACCGTATCAAAAGCTTTGCTAAAGTCAAGGAATAACACATCCACTGCTTTCCCCTCATCCACAGACCCAGTTATCTCCTCATAGAAGGCAATTAGGTTAGTCAGGCATGACTTGCCCTTGGTGAATCCATGCTGACTGTTCCTGATCACTTTCCTCTCCTCTAAGTGCTTCAGAATTGATTCCTTGAGGACCTGCTCCATGATTTTTCCAGGGACTGAGGTGAGGCTGACTGGCCTGTAGTTCCCCGGATCCTCCTTCTTCCCTTTTTTAAAGATGGGCACTACATTAGCCTTTTTCCAGTCATCCGGGACCTCCCCCGATCGCCATGAGTTTTCAAAGATAATGGCCAATGGCTCTGCAATCACATCCGCCAACTCCTTTAGCACCCTCGGATGCAGCGCATCCGGCCCCATGGACTTGTGCTCGTCCAGTTTTTCTAAATAGTCCCGAACCACTTCTTTCTCCACAGAGGGCTGGTCACCTTCTCCCCATACTGTGCTGCCCAGTGCAGCAGTCTGGGAGCTGACCTTGTTCGTGAAGACAGAGGCAAAAAAAGCATTGAGTACATTAGCTTTTTCCACATCCTCGGTCACTAGGTTGCCTCCCTCATTCAGTAAGGGGCCCACACTTTCCTTGACTTTCTTCTTGTTGCTAACATACCTGAAGAAACCCTTCTTGTTACTCTTAACATCTCTTGCTAGCTGCAACTCCAAGTGTGATTTGGCCTTCCTGATTTCACTCCTGCATGCCTGAGCAATATTTTTATACTCCTCCCTGGTCATTTGTCCAATCTTCCACTTCTTGTAAGCTTCTTTTTTGCGTTTAAGATCAGCAAGGATTTCACTGTTTAGCCAAGCTGGTCGCCTGCCATATTTACTATTCTTTCTACACATCGGGATGGTTTTTTCCTGCAACCTCAATAAGGATTCTTTAAAATACATCTCAGTATTCATCTCTCTTTGAAATGTACTGTGAATGGTGGAGGAACAAGCAAATGGCCTTATGTTAATTCATATAGCTAAGTACCGGTGATGGACCTCCTTCAAAGTAATCCTAATGACCTTTTGTTCCCTGAGGAATTCCAACTTGTCAAAAGACATGAAATTGTATAAAAGATCCTTGGGTCTTGATTCTGTCATCTCAGATCTGCTTAGGCTTCGTCAGGGGAAATTTGAGTCACAAGACCGAGGTCCCAGTAATGCTGGTATGCCTTGAATATGATATTTGGACATTAGACTATGACCTATGAACTGAATTCTAAAGGAACTCTTTGCAAGTACAAAGCTCACCATCTCTGCTATGAATCTGAACCTCAATGGATTGAACTCATGTCTGTAGGTATATTGATCTTTTAACCCAGGGGTGGCCAACCTGTGGCTCCGGAGCCACATGCAGCTCTTCAGAGGTTAATATGCAGCTCCTTGCATAGGCGCCAACTCTGGGGCTGGAGCTACAGGCGCCAACTTTCTAATGTGTTACAGGGTGCTCACTGCTCAACCCCTGGCTCTGCCCCAGGCCCCAGCCCCACTCCACTCCTTCTCCCAAGGCCCTTGCCTCTTCCCCTGAGTCTGCTGCACCCATGCTCCTCCTCCCACCCCTCCAAGCCCCCAGCACACCACAAAACAGCTGATCGCAGCAGGCGGGAGGCGCAGGGATGGAGGATTAGGTGCTGATCAGCGGTGCTGCTGGCAGGTGGGAGACACTGGGGGGGGGGAAGCTGACGGGGGCTGCTGATGTGTTATTGTGGCTCTTTGGCAATGCACGTTGGTAAATTCTGGCTCCTTCTCACGCTCAGGTTGGCCACCCCTGTTTTAACCATACTCTCTCTCTCGTTTAATAAATTGTAGTTTAGTTAATAAGAATTGGTTGTAGCATGTATTTGGGTAAGATCTGAAACATTCATTAACCTGGGAGGTAATATGTCTGATCCTTTGGGATTGGTAGAACGTTCTTTTTTATATGATTAAATAAGATTTACAGAAATTTTCATCATATTTGACGTGGGTACCTGGATGGAGGCCTGAAGCTGGATCACTTTAAGGGAACTGTGTTGTTTGGACTTCTGAGTAACCAGTAAGGTAATAAAGAAGCTGTTTTATGCTGGCTTGGTGAATCGAAGTATCGGAATATCCACCAGCTTTTGGGGGTTTGGCTGCCCCATTCTTTGCAGTTCACCCTAATTGAGTGACCATCGCTGGCTCCCCACTAGGACCCCAGTCACATATGGTCAACCCAAAATGGTTATACAGATATGCTGGAATTATGACTAAGATTTTGACATGGATATTTTTAGTAAAAGTCACAGACAGGTCACAGGCAATAAAGAAAAATGAATGGAAACCCGTGACCTGTCTGACTTTTACTAAAAATATCCATGTCAAAATGGGGAGCTAAGCAGCAGGGTCCCCACACCACCCACAGAGGCTAGGCAGCTGCAGGGGCCCGCTTTGAGCTCTGGGGGTTCCCAACTGCTGTCAGGGGCTGGGAGCTCCAGGGGGGCTGCCGCTGGTGGCCAGGAGCTTTGGGGGTACCCCTACTGGGCAGCAGGGGGACCTTAAGCTCCAGGCTGCTGCAGGCTGAAGTCATGGAGGTCGCTGGAAGTCACAGATTCCATAACTTCCGCGAGCTCCGTGAAAAAAATCGTAGCCTTAATTATACTAAAATCTGTTTCAACTAGGCATGTCAGGGAAGTTGATAAACAGTCTTCTTCTCAGACAAAGGAATGCAGTTCTGCCTGTTTGAACACGTCTCCCTTTTAAGTTGAGCAAGGTGTGACCAAAGACAAGGAAAAGCATATTTGCATGCCAGGCAAACAAAGCCATCAGGAGAGCAAGTGGGGAAGAAAGTGATCACAATCTCAACCGGGGTTGGAGACTGTGCCCCCAGGATGCTTTCGTGTCTCTTGAAGCTGACAGATATACTTTTCAAAGGTTTACTGGGCTATAAAGAGGGGCAGAGAATCCCTAAGTTATCCTTCATCTGAGGAGCCAAGGAAAACCAGTGCCTTGGATTCTGTGGGGATTCTGACTAAGAGTCAGCCATTGCTGGAAAAGGAAGAATTGATGAGGAAACTACCCTGAACAAAGACTGTAGCTTGTTAAGTTAGGTCTTAGCCATTAGACAGTTTATCTTTGCTTTTGTTTATTTGTAACCCTTTCTATCTTTATCCCTTATACTTGAACTCTCTTAAAACCTCTGATTAAATAAACTTGTTTTACTTTTTATCTAAAGCAACCCAGTACTTTGAATTGAATTGAAGTGATCGTCAACTCCAGTCAAAATAACAAGCTGCTATTTCTGTCTCTTTAAAGGAGCAGTGAACCTAGCTTCTGAGAGTGTTCCAGTAGAGGGCTGAACACTGCAAGGGGAGAGTTTTGAGGAAATCTGGGATGGTGGTGGTCTTGGGGTCACTCTGCCAACAGTAACTGGACAGTGGAAGCCAGGGTGGAACCTGTATGCTTATAGGCTGGTCAAGGTGGTGTTCCGCCTGTGAGCCACAGCAGCATAGCATTTAAGGCCCTCAGAATTGCAGGGCAGGTGGTGACAACCCCCCTTATTGATCTGGATCGAACCCCAAAATGTTCTACCTAGTAATACATGTAGTTTTAGAGCCAAAACATTTTCCCCAGAAGCTTTTTGATCTGGAGGGGAAACCCTAGACTGTCAGACTGTCCTTTTCTGCCCCAGTCTCCAGAATTTTTTTATCAGAGGGTGGGAGCAATAAGGTAAGACACTAAATGGTTTTAATATACACACACCAAATGTGGGAAGAAGTTAAACAGTTTAAATAATTTACTTCAAAGAAAGTTGAGAGAAGAACTAAAAAAACCCAAATGCATAGTAGAAAATCATTGTGAGAGCATTCAGAAAGAGGGATGGGGATGAGCAAGATGGCAAGGTAGACACCATGATATGCAGTTCTTCGATTCTAACACTCTGAGAAGGTGCTACAGAAATTCCAAGTACTGTTGCTAAATACATGAGATATTTGCTTGGGTCTTCAATAAATATGCACCTATAGCCACATTTACAAAACGCATCTTAACTGATCATATATTAAAAAGGCTTGTAAGAAGCCAGCGACAAATTGTCTGACTGAAATCTACTCTGTCTTCCTTCTCCTCAAGCCACTTCCCCTCTCAAACAAAATCCTGAGTGAAATGGAAAGTTCTTTCAAGATGCCCTGAAGACACTCCCCAGCTTTTTTATTTGATTTTAAAACCTCGCTAGTTGCTGTAATTAACGTATACATCAAACTTAAGACACTCACTTCTACAGCTACAGACTGATGGCATTAACATAGGTTAGGGCTTTAACTGCAGGATTCTGTAGAAGAAAAAATTTAGTTGGGAAAACTCAATTGTTTAAACATGTGGAAAATAAGGTTACTAATGTATAAATATTTTCTAACCTTTGCTGTAGTATGAAAATCCCTCTAAAACTTTTTAAAACTTTAACAACTTCACAAATGCTTTTCTACAACAGCTCTTGAACAGATATCTTTCCCTGATGATGATAATTTTAAAGGAGATTCCTCATCCAATAAAACAAGCCAATTAACACGTTGCTAAACCAGCCTTTTATTTACTTGCAGATAGCCCTATTATAGCACTTATTGCAATGGTTAGATATGTTTAATCTGGCAATTTGAACACACAAGCACATCTGCTGAGGTGGTGCAACATGAAACAGAAAAGTTCCACTTGTAATCCGTATGCATGAATATTCAATACCAATCCACAGCAAGATTCAGAAAACTGGGTTGTGAGAGAGCTCTCACAGTCAGATCACTTTTGGGTCTTCAGCCGGAATGAACTTGGCTTTTGGCATTAACGAAATACAGGTCTGTCTCATCTTACGCTGGGGTTACGTTCCGCGGTCAGCGCCTAAAGCGAAAACCGCGTATAGTCAAAATTACATTGAGTGTAATGGCAGGCAGAATCGCCCGCACTACAGAAACAGTATTTAAATTATTTTTCTCTTTTTTTGTTTGTTTTTTTCTTGTTTTTGCCGACCGCATAAAGCTGAAATCGCACATGTTAAATGCACCTAATATGCAACAGACCTGTACTAGAAAGGAAGTGAACAATTTTGACAAAACCCACAGACTGCCAATAGAAGAGGATGAAAAAAAATGTTATTCCCCTGGATTAGAGAATTGCCTGTTGATTATTTCTGGATTCATTTCTATGAAAAATCCTAGTTTTATTTAGTGAAACCAGTTTCAACTAGTTTATGTTTGGAAAGTGGAACTTCAAAAATTAAAGTATTATTGAATGGGGTGCTCCTTTACATGGTACCAGTATAGTAAAGAAAAGCAACTAATTTTAGACTGCAAATTTTAATTTTTGGAAAGTTAAATTTTATAAAACCTGATCTGAACAGAATTTTTAATAAATTAGCCCAAACCCCATTTAATATTTAAACATTTGCCTGTAGTGTTGTGAAGTCAAACAGGTCAAACGGCATCAATGCAAACAGAACAAGGTGAAACTCATTAGTAACGGTCTAATTACTCTTACTATCCAAACTTAAATCGTGAAAAGTGAATTACATTGAAAGTTGTCAGTTTCAATAATCTAAGTACTAGTAACACACCAGAAAAAAAGGTTAAGCATAGATTTCTTTACTGAATAGTCTCTCTGATTAGGCTCTGGGGAACAGTCAGCACAAAATTAGTATTTTTAACAACTGGCTCTCTGAAATCCTTTTAATATTTCCTGGTTTTTTGAGGATAGCCCAAAATACATCATTCTGTGACATCATAAACATGAATTGCAGTTGCAGTGTCACTGGTTGGGATACTGCCAGTGAGCCAGGAAATATCAAAAGGTCACACATAGGATAAAAGAAAATTTAAAAAAGCTAGTTGAAATGTTAAATCCCCAACTATTTGTGCTTAATTCAACTTTTTCCTGGTATTACACCTTTGAAATTAACAATATAGTGGAAGCCTCACTTAAGCTAACATTTCTTTTTTCACTGCAAAAATATGCTCAGTTTATATATCTAATACTCTTAAGAGCATCTCCATGTAAATTAATCTTCACTTACAAAGACAAGTGTCACATCAAAAAGTTTCAGCTCCCCTAAACTTCAACACAGATCTATCACCTCAGCACTATATTACTACAAAAATACAACTGAGCTAGTAGAAGAATTAAGCCTCCAGAAGTAAGAAAGTAATGCAGTCTCTCTGCTAGCTCACTCAATTCACACAAGCAAGAACTGAAACTCAGATCACAATGCCAACTATAAGAGCTCTGAATCGTAAGCCACTATCCAAGACCTAAGCACGTCCTAACTCAGCACACTGCATCTATAAAAAAAATATTAAACTTCATGTTAGTACCAAACTGCATCATGTACTATTGAAATGGAAATGAATTTTCTCCAGTTCATTATATTACACTGTGACTAAACCATTCAGATTGAGGCCAAAACTGTACTGAAAGAGGGGCAGTAGTGTCATACACCTAGGCAAAATGAGTATTTTCAGTTTGAGGCCTTAAATCCTATTAAACTGCTCCCTGTCATTGCCTGACACCCCATTCTACTGCTGCAGGTTGTCTACGAAGAAATTGTGCCTGAACAGAAATGACAGCCTTGGCTCCCTTTCCACCATACATCCACCCAAAATGGTGCTAAATCTTGAAGCCACTTGCAAATAATCTAACTGCTGTAAAGTAAAAATTTCATTGCAATACACATTCAAAATGAGACACAAACCATGGCAGGCACTGACAGCAAGTTTGATGTAAATCAACCTCATTGTCAGGCAGCCACAGGTGTTTTATATCACTAACTACCAGGGTCCTTAAGCAAAATTCAGTATCATCTTACTATTATGTATTAGCTGTATTGCTATCCTGTGCTAGGTGCTGTACATACACATTGCAAACTCTCTAGGGTGGGAACGTCATTGCTATCTAATTAGGCACAGAATGGGAGACAAAGTATCCTGATTTGACACAAAAGAAACTAGGCACTGAGACAATAAGGGTGGTATTTTCAGAAATGGCTAAGTGATTAGGATATTTTCCCTAATTCACTCATGTGTTTTTGAAAATCCCATCCCAAGTGACTTGCCCAAGGACACAAAGGAAATTTATGTAGAGATAGAGCTCCTAAAAGTTCCAGTCCAATGACAATCACAAAACCACCCTTCCTCGCCATGTTTCTTTTTTGGAAATCCAACCTGCATGATTACAAGTTTTGTTTATTTTGGTTTAGTTGGCTTGCAATATTTTTACCAACCATCTGGTACTGCTTTAACACCTAAAGAAAGACTAATGTGGACAGAGCTACTACTGTTCTATGCACATGCTTGACCTATTGGGCTGTAAAATTATCAGAGCAGGACAATACCTTCAAATGTGTACAGCACTTAGTGCAATGGGGGTGTCAGTCATGATTTTGGCCTCTGTACTCTACTGCAATGCAAAGAGAGAACCTTCCTGAAAAGTGTACAGGTCTGTCGCATTTTAGGCGCATTTAACATGTGCGATTTCAGCTTTACGCGGTCAGCAAAAACAAGAAAAAAACAAAACAAAAAAAAAGAGAAAAATAACAATTTAAATACTGTTTCTGTAGTGCGGGTGATTCTGCCCGCCATTACACTCAATGTAATTTTGACTATACGCGGTTTTCGCTTTAGGCGCTGACCGCGGAACGTAACCCCAGCGTAAGATGAGACAGACCTGTATTGCTACTAGTGCTCAGAAGCACTGATGCTAGTAATCAGATCAACTTGTTTTAAGGGTTCACAATCTCTCCAATATCTATTGAGGCAAACCTATTAAAACATTTGGAAGCCCTGTTTGTTTTACTAGCTGCCTATGTACTGAATACTGGCCAAAACAGCTATTCCATATCCAAAGCCCCTTCCTAGAAACTAAATCAATACACTAGCCTGCAACCATAGAGAGAAAAGCTTATGTTCAGGTTCTACTTAGACTGGGCTGCATCTTTTCCCTTTGCAGCTGATAACTCAGAAACCTTCAATCATCAACTGTGACTATGCAATTTTCATTATGGCATAATCACCTGGTACATTTGGGACAGAATTTAAGAGTAAATTACCCAATATGAGATTAAATGAACTGTGTAACCTAGCCAGAGAAACTAGTTTTTAATTATACTTGGAAATATAGTCAGAAAGACGGTTCAGTTTCTGTTAATAGCTTTCCTCCTCCCACCAGTGTGGCAATATTGCCTTTTTATAAAGGAGTACCCATACAGTATTCAGTGTAGTTGTCTCTCACACCAACGGAAATTGGTCCAATACTCATACAGTAGTAATTCTTTTAAACCCTGCAAAATTAAATGATTAACAACCATGGTACTGCAACTGTAATTGAATTTTAGGCTGTCCTATGATCTTTTTCACATGCCTGAATTCATCTGCTTTTCTCAGCTAGGGCACACCATCACAAGGGTTTTAAATGGTTTACATTTGTAGTTTCATTTTTCCTCAATTACTTTCTTGGTGGCAACCAAGAGTGTTAAGAAATTACAGGATTTCCTAGGTCAAAGGTTCTCATTTCACTGTCCTTACATGGGAATCTACTCTTAGCAGGACTTGACTAGAGCAATACCTTTATAAAAAGGTATAAAAGTATGTCAGCCATGCTGCCATTGTTAATTCCCATGCATGTGTGACTTGATAAGACCTCTTTACAAAGATATTTTTGAATGCCATAGTGCAGAGTGTTTACTCTTTGAAAGAATATGAACAAACAGTGTACTAATCAATCTGTAACATGAAGAGACTGCAAGAGCCAGATAACTTCTGCTTGATTCTTGTTTCCAGCAAACAATATGCTCTAGGATCTTGACAACTCAACTTCTATCCCACCCTCACTCTCCTTCCTTTTATTCTGTTGGATCCACTCAGCACAACATAGCTGAGAAGTTCTCCTCCTTCCCCCACCCTCCACAAAAGGGCACATCAAAAGCCTTGCTGCTTATTTCTCATACAATAACTCCAAATACTTCCTTTTTCATCCTTCTCTCCCTACTGCCCAGTTTAGGCCACACTCTTGAAACATAAGGATTACCATACTGGAGCAGAACAGAGGAACCAATCTCCAACTGTAACCAGTACCACATCTACTTCAGAAGCCTTGCAGAAAACAGTTATGGAATAACCTCACCCGCAAGGAGAGTTTCTTCTTAACCTGCATTAACAGTTGATTTATGCCATAAAGAATGAGGGCTTATACCTGCTCCAAAATGCTTTTTAACTCCTTTCTATAACACCTCGGAATCTTCTTGTTATGCATACAAGTGCCCAGTCCCTTTTTGAATCTTACTAAGCCTTTGGATCTCAATGATATTGTTATGGAAGAGGTATGACCCATTAAGGGTTAATGGGGTAGTCACACAGGCAGAAACTTCAGAAAGGGTGGCTGCAATGCAAGTAATGACCCAGAGAGCTGTTCAGGAACACAGTAAGGTTAATAGCCCAGGCTCCCCTCATGGCCCCAGCAGGGGAGTATGAAGCTAATATTGTTTTCTGGGTTCTAAATGCAAAGGGTAGAACAAAGCTGTGGCTATGTCTTCATTACCAAAAAAGGTGGTTTTATTAGTTCTCTTACTGTAAAATCTCGGGAGAAGACACCCCTCCCCCACCAGTGACTGACTTCACCTAGCCACATCACAGTAAAAGCTCCCTGTACCTTGTTCTCTACTAGGGTTTTACAGCAGGATACTTAATGCATGTTAGTAATCTCATTGTGAAAAAACATTTTTGGGCAGGGAAAACATAGCCCCACTGTTAATCAGTTGGAAGGAGAGAAGAAGTGGTCCTTTTAGAAGCAGAGGCAAAGAGAAAATTGCTTCTTGGGACAGAGACTTATCTGGGATTTTTGTGTGCATTCTGTATCAAATACATACAAAGGTTAAGGGCTTGTCTATACTTATGGCTAGATCGGCACTGCTGCAATCAATACAGTAGTATCAATTTAGAGGATCTGATGAAGACCCATTAAGTCGATGGCAGAGCACTCTTCCATCGACTCCTGTACTCTAACTCCCCGAGAAGAGTAAGGTAAGTCGGTGGGAGAGCATCTCCGGTCGACACAGCTTGGTGTAGAGACACCGCAGTAACTAGATCTAGCTATGTCGACTTCAGTTACTGTCATTAAATAATTACTGTCTTATCCTGCTATTGTCTGACCCTTCCGCACATAATTTCTTGCAACTGTGAAAATTTAAATAGATTAAAAATAAAAAATGCTTAAAATGATTATTGGTATTATACATCAAAATTTTAAAAAAATCAAATTCTGCCAAACATATTTAGGCTCCACCATATTAAATTTAGGCACCACCAAATTAGATTTTAATGTTTTTATAATTGACAGATGTTTATTTTTAAATATTCTTTCCGATTTTTATTGATTTAATTTTCACAGGTGTGGGAAATTATTGGAGGTCAGACAACAGGGGATAAAAAATATTTCATGATAGTTAAAGCTTTATAACCATTAAAACACAGTCAACGTCACATCAAAATATACAAAGCAAATAATCTATTTAAATTCTAAGTTCTCAAAAGCTGCATTTCTCTTACTTTCATACCTGTAAATTTTGAGTCTCATAAATGGAAATATTTTTGATCAGTCTGTGTGTGTATGGGGAAATTGAGGTTTCCCAATAAAAATCTAATTCTTCCAAGCGTACTTATATTGTGGCAGTACCTAGAGATCAGGGACCCATTGTGCTAGGCACTGTACAAATATAACAAAAAGACGGTCCCATCCTTTACTTCCTGAGTTATACCAGGAGTAGAGAAAATGTTACAAAGAATGTTTTCAAGCAATAGCTTAGCAGTTCTAAAGTAAACAGCACTACTCACTAAGGAAGCATTTAACCAAATATTAATTAAGGAAGTGGCAACAAGGTACATACTGTCTCGCACCTACTCACAGCATCATTTATGTATGAAAGATCAAAACTATTTCTCTCAATTCTGGTCTCTCCAGGCAACATGGTACCAACCTACTCCAATCATTATTACTAAAGGAAGGCCTGCAAAGGATTTTCCACTGCACCTTAAAGATGGCATGACTTGGGCGTATCCTGATGTCTCTGGCTGAGGGCTCCCCAAAGAGGAGAGCCTGCCACAACTTTGCTGATTGCAGACAAGAAAAGAAAGCTACTGAAAACTCATTGGACAGCTTTATAGCTCATAGCCTTGAAAGAGGACTACCCTGCCATAAAACCCTTTTATCAGTAACAGAATCACTTACATTTGCATTGCATTCAAAGGGAAATGTTCAAAGGTTACTATGCTCATGATGTAAATGTTTGTTTTTAGCAGACTGGTAATGGAATAAAGCAATACTTCTGAATGAAACATGTGCCTGGAGATTGTTTTATGTGCCTCATTCCCTCTAAGTTTCATGAAGAAACAGTAAGAAACAACACATACTACTTTCTTAAACTACACTTTATTCTACCTTAACAGGTTTCCAAACTCTCCCACTGTCAAAGTAATCCTATACTGCATAAGTACTTGGTCCTATGGATAGTTAAGTTCCTCAAGCTCCACCACCACGTACTTTGAACGTGCTGGTATACGGACTTGTGATGTTAGGCCTGCTCCACACCAGAAAATGTTACCGGCAAAACTAGTATCTGTCAGCACCGCCTTGTACATGTCCACACTCAATTTTGAGTCCTGCAAACAAAACAACCAACTTTCACTGGCAAAGTTAAACCAATTTCCTGAGCAACATAAGCCTTCTACTAGTATATTTCCTCTGGCCTAATGTCTGTGGGGATGCAAAAGTACTTGTATCAGTATAAGCAGTCCTTCAGCAACTGTTCTGGTTGAATTCTTGACCATTGCTGCTCAGGTGTTGTAGTGCTGAGAAGCCCGCTTCCCATTTAAAACCCCCAGTGTACTTTCCTGCTATCCCACCTTTGCAAGCACAGCTGCACAGGCCTGGCTCCTCCTCACCCTTGTGCTGCTGCATTGTCAAAGAGAAAGGCCCTAGATTTCCTCAGCCTGTGCAAAGAAGGAACATGTGCAGGTAAAGCTTTGGAATTCCCACAGGATAAAGATGCGTATGGGCAAACTGCAGAGGCATGGAGATCCAGGAGTACAGCAAGGATGAGGGCCAATGAGAAGGAGCTGCAGCACGCCTACCAGAAGAAAAGAAGCTCAACTTCACATTCCTATCATGAACGGCTTGATGCCATACTGAGCCGGGACCCCACCATCTTCCTACTAACAACAGCGGACACCTCACAGCATAGAACTAGTAACAGAGGAGGTCATCACAGGATGGGGACATGGAGGGTGCCAGGATGAACAACACTGACCCACAGAGCCAGTTAGTCACTGAGGAAGGATACTCATGTAGATGTAGGGCTGCCCCATTAAAACAAGTAATTTTGTTTACATACTCCAGGGCAGCCTGAAACGTAATGCCCCTGGCTTCTCCCTTGGCCTCCTCTTCTCAAAAATAGCTGCTAAGCACACATGGGAACACAAGAATTAAGTTTTGAACTACCTGCCTTATTTTAAGAGCATGAAATGGCAGTATTAGACAATGGTAAAATATAAAATAGGAAAACAGCCACAAAGCATACCCAATAACATATTTTTGCACAACAGAATCAAAGCACTTGTAAAGCACTGATTTTAAACTACAGTGAAACCAGAAGTGAACATGCACACCTTTGCGTCTGCATGCACAGTTTCACAAGACGTTTCCAGCAAGAGTATTTCATCTTTGCCCAGACATTTCTAGCCAAAGCAGCCTTGTTTCTCCTGTCACAATAGGACATCTTCCCCTGGCACTGTAAGGACCTTTTGGGGATCATAGCTTTGAACAGTCCAGCAGCACATGGCCATAGGTGACTAGCAGCCCTCTCAAGCAGCTTCCCTCGATGGCCCTTTGATATTATGATTGATACATCCTTAAGAATCATGACTGTTTGTAGTAAGTTTAGCATCTTTACTACACTACCCCAAAAGTTATGCAGCTCCCGCAGACTACAGAGGTCAAAAGGCCCCCTCCACATACTCACCATTCTAAGTGAGAATTGAAGGTGAAAGGCAGCTTGGGTGAAAGTGATCATGAAATGATGAAATCATTAGGGCTGTCAAGCAATTAAAAAAATGTATCACACTGTTAAACAATAATAGAATACCATTTAAATATTTCTGGATGTTTTCTACATTTTCAAATATATTGGTTTCAATTACAACACAGAATACAAAGTGTACAGTACTCACTTTATATTTATTTTTGATTACAAGTATTTGCACTGTAAAAAAACAAAAGAAATTGTATTTTTCAATTCACCTAATACAAGTACTGTAGTGCAATCTCTTTATCATGAAAGTTGAACTTACAAAGGTAGAATTATGTACAAAAACTGCATTCAAAAATAAAAATGTAAAATTTTAAAGTCTGCAAGTCCACTCAGTCCTACTTATTGTTCAGCCAATTGCTCAGACAAACAAGTCTGTTTACATTTGCAGGAGATAACAGTGCCTGCTTCTTGTTTACAATGTCACCTGAAAGTGAGAACAAGCATTCTCATGGCACTGTTGCAGCCGGCGTCGCAAGATATTCACATGCCAGATGTGCTAAAGATTCATATCCCTTCATGCTTCAACCGCCATTCCAGGGGACATGCGTCATGCTAATGAGGGGTTCTGCTCGATAACAATCCAAAGCAGTACGGACCGATGCATGTTCATTTTCATTATCTGAGTCAGATGCCATCATCAGAAGGTTGATTTTCTTTTTTGGCGGTTTGGGCTCTGTAGTTTCAACATTGGAGTGTTGCTTCTTTTTTCTGAAAGAATTCTGTGAATGCTCCACACCCCATCCTGATCAGGTTTTGGAAGGCACTTCAGATTCTTAATACTTGGGTCAAGTGCTGTAGCTATCTTTAGAAATCTCAAATTGGTACCTTTGCGTTTTGTCAAATCTGCAGCGAAAGTGTTCTTAAAATGAACAACATGTGCTGGGTCATCATCCGAGACTGCTATAACATGAACAATATGGCAGAATGTGGGTAAAACAGAGCAGGGGACATACAATTCTCCCCCAAGGAGTTCAGTCACAAATTTAATTAACGCATAATTTTTTTAACAAGCGTCATCAGCATAGAAGCATATCCTCTGGAATAGTGGCCGAAGCATGAAGGGGCATACAAATGTTTAGCATATCCGGCACGTAAATACCTACAAAAGTGCCGTGCAAATGCCTGTTTTCACTTTCTGGTGACATTGTAAATAAGAGGGTAGCATTATCTCCTGTAAATGTAAACAAACTTGTTTGTCTTAGCGACTGGCTGAACAAGAAGTAGGATGGAGTGGACTTGTAGGCTCTGAAGTTTTACATCAGGGGTTGGCAACCTACGGCACGCGTGCCAAACATGGCACGCGAGCCGATTTTCGGTGGCACGCTGCTACCTGCCAGTCCCAGCCCCACTCGGCCCCACCGCTCTCCCCTGCGGGGACAGGAGGCAGAAGCTTGGTCCTGCGGCAGCCAAGCTTCCCCCTCCCCCACTTCTTCCCCCAGCGTGGTGCTTTCTGATCGCCGGGGGAAGGGGGCAGAGCCGAGCTGCAGCGTGCTCCCTGCTCCGTAGAGGAGACAGAGAAGAGGTAGGGACGGGGCCTTGGGGAAGCGGGTGGAACAGGGTATATCCCTTCCAGCCCCCTGCCATGAGCCGCTCAGGGCAGGGGGCTGGGCGCCCCCCCACAAGCCGAGCACCCCAGCCCTCTGCCTTCACCCCTGAACCCCTCACCCAGCCTCCTACCCTGCACCTCCACACACCCCCACCCCTCTGCCCTCACCCCTGAACCCCCCCCCCCCCCAGCCCTCTGCCCTCACCTCTGAACCCCTCACCCACACCCAGCCCTCTCCCCTTCACCCCCACACACCCCCAGCCCTCTGCCCTGTACCCCTGAACTCCCCCACACCCCCAGCCTTCTGCCCTGACCTCCCCACACATCCAACCTTCTGCCCTGCACCCCCACAGCCCTCATCCCTCCCCCCCCCTTCCCCCAGGTCTGGGGTCCCAGCTGCCAGCCCCATGCCAGCTGGCGTCCCGGCCGCAGGCCGCGCTCAACCCGCTGCAGGCCTAGGTGAACAGAACCCCAGGCTGGCAGCTTAAGATCAGCATTTAAATTTAATTTTAAATGAAGCTTCTTAAACATTTTGAAAACCTTGTTTACTTTACATACAACAATAGTTTAGTTATATAATATAGACTTATAGCGAGAGACCTTCTAAAAAACGTTAAAATGTATTACCGGCATGCGAAACCTTAAATTAAAGTGAATAAATGAAGACTCGGCACACCACTTCTGAAAGGTTGCTGACCCCTGTTTTACATTGTTTTGTTTTTGAGTGCAATTACGTAACAAAACAAAAAATCTACATTTGTAAATTGCACTTTCACCACAAAGATTGCACTAGATTACTTGTATGAGGTGAATTGAAAAATATTATTTATCATTTTTACAGTGCAAATATGTATAATAAAAAATACACTGATTTCAATTACAACATAGAATATATATATGAAAATGTAGAAAAACATGCAAAATATTTAATAAATTTCATTTAGTATTCTATTGTTCAACAGTGCGATTAAAACTGCGATTAATTTTTTTAGTTAATCACGTGAGTTAACTGCAATTAATCGACAGCCCTAGAAATCATGATTCTAAGGAATGGTAGGAGGGAAAACAGCAAAATAAAGACAGAAGACTTCAAGAAGACAGACTTCAGCAAACTCAGAGAATTGGTAGCAAGATCTCGTAGGAAGCAGCCTAAGGGGAAAAAAAGTTATAGAGTTGGCAGTTTTTTTTAAAGACACAACAGCAAATTCTCTTAATGTGTAGCAAAGATATGAAGAAGGGTAAGAGACCACTGTAGCTTAACCAGGAGGTCTTCAATGACCTAAAACTCAAAAGAGTCAAACAAAAAGTGGAAATTAGGTCAAATTACACAGACTGAATATAAAAAAACAATACAAGCATGTAGGGACAAAATAAAGGCCAAGACACAAAACAAGATTAAGCTAGGGACATAAAGGGTAACAAGAAAATGTTTTACAAATACATTAGAAGCAAGAGGAAGACCAAGGGCAGGGTCAGCCCTTTACTCAATGAGGGAAAGAAAATAATACCAAATGCAGCATGGCCAAAATATTAAATGTTTTTCCCACCTTCCCCCAGTTTTCACTAAAAAGGTTAGCAGTGATCGGACAACTAACATAGTGAACATCAGTGTAAATAGGGTAGAATCTGAGGCTAAAATAGGGAAAGAACAAGTTAAGAATTAGACAAGTTAAATGTCTTCAAGTCAGCAGGGCCTAACAAAGTCATTCTAGAATACTTCAACTGGCTACAGAGATTTCTGAGCAATTAGTCATTATCTTTGAGAACTCATGGAGGGTAGGAGAGATCCCAGAGGACTGAAAAAATGCCAAATATAGTACCTATCTATAAAAAAGGGGAATACAGGCAACCCAGGGAATTATAGACCAATCACCTTTACTTCGGTACCGGAAACGTTATTGGAGCAAATAATCAATTTGCAAGCCCCCAGAAGATAATAAGGTGGTAATAGCCAACATGGATTTGTCAAGAACAAATCATATCAAACTAACCCAATATCCTTCTTTGACAGGGTAACAATCATTGTGGATAGGAGGGAAGCAGTAGATGTGATCTCTCAACTTCAGTAAGGCTTTTGATACTGTCTCACGTGACCCTCTCATAAACAAAGTAGTGAAATATACCCTAGATGAACCTACTATAAAATGAATGCATTACTGGTTGGAAACTGTACTTAGACTAGTGATCAATGGTTTACAGTCAAGCTGGATAGGCATATTGAGTGGGGGTGTCACAGGTATCTGTCCTGGGTCTAGTTCTTCATAAATAATTTGGATAATGGCACACAGAGCACACTTATAAAGTTTGCATCTGATACCAAACTGGAACGGGTTGCAAATGCTTTGGAGGACAGGATTAGAATTCAAAATTAGAGAAATGGTCTCAAATAAACAGGATGAAATTCAATGAGGACAAACGCAATGTACTACACTTAGACAGGAATAATCAATTGCACAAATACAAAACGGGAAATGANGGGGGGGGGGGGGGGGGGGGGGGGGGGGGGGGGGGGTTATAGCGGACCACAACATAAATGCCCCCTCCCCCCCCCAAAAAAAATCCAACATCACTCTGGGATGTATTAGCAGGAGTATTGTAAGCAAGACACAAGTAGTAATTCTTCCACTACTCAGCACTGATAAGGACTCAACTGGATTATGCTGTCCAGTTCTGGGCACCACAATTTTGGTAATATGTGGACAAAAAGTCCAGAGGAGAGCAACAAAAATGATTAAAGATCTAGAAAACATGACCTACATGGAAAGATTGAAAAAAAAATGGTTTGTTTAGTCTGGAGAAGAGAAGACTGAGGGAGGACATGATAACAGTCTTCAAGTAGTAAAAGACTATTATAAAGAGAAGAGTGATAAATTGTTTTACTTATTCATGGAATATAGGACAAAAAGCAACTGTCTTGTATTGCAACAAGGGAGATTTAGATTAGCCATCAGGAAAAACTTCCTAACTATAAGGGTAGTTAAGCACTGGAACAAATTACCTAGGGAGACTGTAGAATCTCTAGTATCAGAGGGGTAGCCGTGTTAGTCTGGATCTGTAAAAGCAGCAAAGAATCCTGTGGCACCTTATAGACTAACAGAGGTTTTGCAGCATGAGCTTTCGTGGGTGAATACCCACTTCTTCGGATGCAAGTAGAATCTCTATCATTAGAAGCTTTTAAAAACAGGTTAGAAAAGCCCCCGTCAGGGATGCTCTAGATAATAGTTTATCCCGCCTCAGTGCAGGGGACAGAATTAGATGACCTACTGAGGTCCCTTCCAGTCCCACATTTATATGATTCTATATAAGATTCAATTTCATGAGCATTTTCAGACTGTTCTGTTTGAAAAATTTTGACCAGCTCTAGTTATGAGCACTAAGCACAGGATGACAATTCCTGGCAGATACACAAATCTAGGAATTACATTTGAAGCCCTTAAGATTTAAAGATGCTAGAAGTTCCCTCTCCTATGCATCTTTAATTGATACCCAAAATTCCAGCATACTGATTTTGGTTCTCAGTTCTCTCCATGACATAGTTTGGGCACAGTAACAGATGAATGTATATATGTAATTTAACCAGTGGCCACAGGCTACTCCTTAATGTCAATCTTTAAACAACACAAAAAAGAACACGGACAAGCTTAATACAATGACTATGAATACTAGCCATCAGTTACAATTAATGTGCTATGCAACATAACATCTCGATTCAGACAACGAGTGCCAGTGTGTGGTTTGTGCATGTCACTTACTGTAGATGATGCACATCAGAGAAATGACCAAATGCATGCTCACACATTTCTGATACCACTAGAACTTCGGGTAGACCTTAACACTAGGAAGTCAGAGCCTAAAGTTAATGTGAAGGATTTTAACCAGTTCTTGTGTATTTAAGAGATTCAGGATCCAACAATTTGTGATTCTGCATAACTGGAAATAGAGAGGTATTCCTTTTCAACTCCTTTACTGAAATCAATAGAGCTATTCTATATTTACCTAACCGTAAAAAAGCACAATTTGGCCTTAGGGCCTAGGCTAGTCACTGACCAACAAAGTGTGAATGAATCTTCTTCTTAGCATATGTGCAACGTGGCATGTGACCAGGATTAATCAATGAATTTGGTCCGCTGGTTGGATCATTAGCTTCCCCGGCCTGGGCCAGGCACTGACAGGGAATGCGATGTGAATGCTGATCCATGCCCCTCCAGGAATGAATTAGGTAACAGAAAGCAAAATATTGGTGCAGTATTCAGCACTATAACACTAAGGAATATAAAGCCACTGTGAACTCTAGAAAGTAGTAAGGATTAAGGAGCAGGTTCTGGAGATACACAGTAGTAGCTTTAGTGTTTTCATGACCCTTAGAATACCTTGGCTTAGTAACTGAAAAGCAAACATGTGACATACAGAACGACTGTCAATTTTAATAATTCCAGAATAACAATTCATTGCTTCACTATATCACATGCATACCCATTGTGATGTGAATTGTAAACTTATGCTCAGTTCATTGAAAGAAATACCACCCTCAGTTATACTGGGAATAATTTTGCAATGTTGACAGAATAGATGAGCAAGACTATGCTGTGTGACAAGGCTAATGTTTCAAGCATTTATTTTCTTTGCACATTCAATCAGGAGGCAGTGGTGAACAGATCCATTTTCATTTTGTCAAAAGGATCCACACAGTAAATATCTTGATAAGGATTAGTTTAAATCAAATCTTATTAACCATGAAATTAACATCAGAGCAGAAGCCAAAAATGCATAATTTACAGTTGTACAAGCCAACCTCTTGGGAACTGAATTATAAAATGTTAAGTAGAAATACTCACTTATCAAATTGCAGAATGAGATTGTATGATCAGCTGATAATCACCGTCAAGAAGTTACCTGAAGTTAAACACTGCAAATCTCTCAACTTCTACTTAACCTACCAAGTGCTAACAATTCACAGATGTTTTCCCCTTATACTGTGTATTATTTTGTATCAAATACCAGCAAAAAAGAAGATCTGTTCTGTCAATGTTGCACATTTAAAAGACTTTACAAAGTTAATGATATGCAAAGTTATGTTTAGAGCAATCTTATTATCTGGGAGCATAATTATATCCAGCAATCAACTGAGCAATGATGTGCAAATGCTTTACATTTTCCTAATGGGATAAACATGGGCCTCAGATCATTAGTGACAGGTGTAATTTAGGCACAGTATTCAGACCCTGTTTTTAAAAGTTTATTTTTACTCTTTGTAGACATGACCAAAGTGTTATCTGGAAGAAATATGCTGCATTTAACAGCACTAGACCATTCATGATATTCCACTATCAAGACATTTACCAAGTAATTAAAGTACTATAAAAACCTATATTAAAAGCAATGCTTTCAGACATCATGCAAAGAATTTCAAATGAAAAACAGCTGTTGTTATAACTGAAACAGGACTGAATAATACCAAGTTACTTTTAGTCAATACTGGCAGAAATGCATATTTTCCCTAAGCGTGCAATATATAAGGCCGGTCGGTCATCTCTGCAACGTCATTTTTAAATTCTATACTGCAGCTAAGCAAACAGGATTAAGAGGCTAGCTACAGGGTCTCCCCCAAACACAAACAACTCAAGGATCACGTATTTTCCCAAAAGTCAATATATTAGTATCTAGGATGTAAATATACAATAAGATGCATTATCTTCTATGGGGCCTGTAAGTTTAATATTGGAACCTAACACCCTTCCACCTCCATATTTTATATAAAAATGCTTAGAACATTAATAGAGTTAGTTACAGGTAGCCACCCACTTACTTTGACCAGAGATTACTAAGTTATTCAAATATACCAATATCAGTCCCCATCCCATGATCATCCACCTATTGAGTCTTGTCTTCTATCCTAGGTCATGAGCGCTCTGGGGTGGTGAGTTTTTATTTTACTTTTCTGTACAATGACTAGGACAAGGGAATCCTGACTGGGACCTCTGTAAGCTACTGTAGTACAAATACAGAAACTGGTTCTGAGGTCCCAATGTAAGAGGAGCTGTCCATGGTCCTCAAATAGGGACACAGCTATGAAAAGCTCTAAAAAGAATTGAGAGAGCAAAAGCAGTAATTCCTAGGGAAATTTTTAATTAGAGCATGTTTTATAGCATGCTGTGTAGCAGATTTATCCACTTGTCTTACTGAAGACAAAAGTTATGCCACTTTTAGGGCTTCTGCATTAGTCAGCATATTTTCAATAAATCCACTCTTTTATACGCCCAAAGCTTTACAACAGTACATTCCATTACTCAATCCATACTGTCTTCTACTCATCCAAAATTGATTTTTTAAAACACCACAGAGTTAGGAAAAGTAGGCCCTTGAGCTCCCGGACGGAGAGGCTAGCCCCTGGCCCCTCCCCCACAGCCTCAGCTCACCGTGCCACCAGGGCTTTGGCCCGCTGCTCCTGCCGGGCAGCGCGGCTCCGGCCGGGCAGCGTAGCTGCCAGACATGCTTCTCTGAGTGGCATGGTAAGGGGCAGGGAGGGGGGGGCAGAGGGTCCCGGGGGGCAGTCAGGGGACAGGGATCGGGTGCAGTTGGATGGGGTGGAGGTTCTGTGGGGGGTCGGTCAGGGGATAGGGAACAGGGGGGGTTGGATAGGCGTGGGAGTCCTGGGGGGCCTGTCAGAGGGCGGGGGTGTGGATAGGAGTCGGGGCAGTCAGGGGACAGGGGGGTTGGAGTCCCAGGGGGGCGGTTAGGGGCGGGGGGTTCTGGGAGGGGGCCGTCAGGGGACAAGGAGCAGGGGGGGTTGGATGGGTCGGAGGTTCTGGGAGGGGGCCGTCAGGGGGTGGGAAGTGGGAGGGGGCAGGGGCCAGGCTGTTTGGGGAAGCACAGCCTTCCCTACCCGGCCCGTCATACAGTTTCGCAACCCCGATCTGGCCCTCAGGCCAAAAAGTTTGCCCACTCCTGCCTTAGAAGGTTTCTGAAACCAGTAACTCTTCATGGATCGTAAAAAAAGTTTTGATTTCTAGTCTGCTTTCCGTGAGATAGGGAATCTCACAGGAGGCCTAATGGAAGTCTCGTTGTAGTAGATCACTTAAGTTAGAGAACTAAAACAAAGCTAGTTTGCTAGTTTGTCTATTTGTCCCATATAAGTTGCTCAGCAAGTGACACTCAAATGAACATTCAACAGTACATAGACACAATGTCATCTGTTAAATTTTCTAGATGACAAACTCTTAGTAGAAAAAGTTATATTAACTGTTAAGTCATAAGATTTTCAGTCAGTTTATGTAGATTTTAAGAGAGATGCTTGATTACCTACATATAGCTCTCTCCCCCCAAACAATATTATATATAAAATATTTTCCTAATTGACCAAAATTATGCAGACCAATTATTAATTTGTAGGGCTGTCAATTAATCGCAGTTAACTCATGTGATTAACTTAAAAATTAATGGCAATTAAAAAAATTAATCGCAGTTTTAATTGCGCTGTTTAATAAATTTCAGTTGGTATTCTATTGTTTAATATTTTTTATGTTTTTCTACATTTTCAATTGATTTCAATTCCAACACAGAATACAAATTGTACACTGCTCACTTTATATTATTTTTATTACAAATATTTACATTGTAAAAATGATAAAAAATAGAATTTTTCAGTTCACCTCATACAAGTACCATAGTGCAATCTCTATCTTGAAAATGCAACGTACAAATGTAGATGTTTTTTGTTACATAACTGCACTGAAAAACAAAACAATGCAAAACTTTAGAGGTTACAAGTCCCCTCAGTCCTACTTCTTGTTCAGCCAATCGCTAAGACAAACAAGTTTGTTTACATTGACGGGAGATAATGTTGCCTACTTCTTATGTACAATGTCACAAGAAAGTGAGAACAGGCATTCGCACGGGACTTTTGTAGCCGGCATTGCAAGGTATTTACGTGCCAGATATGCTAAACATTCGTATGCCCCTTCATGCTTTGGACACCATTTCAGAGGACAGGCTTCCATGCTGATGATGATCGTTAAAAAAATAATGTGCTAATTAAATTTGTGACTGAACTCCTTGGAGCAGAACTGTATGTCTCCGGCTCTGTTTTACCCGCATTCTGACATGTATTTCATGTTACAGCAGTTTCAGATGATGACCCAGCACATGTTGTTCGTTTTAAGAACACTTTCGCTGCAGATCTGACAAAATGCAAAGAAGGTACCTATGTGAGATTTCTAAAGATAGCTATAGCACTCGACCCAAGGTTTAAGAATCTGAAGTGCCTTCCAAAATCTGAGAGGGATGAGGCGTGGAGCATGCTTTCAAAAGTCTTAAAAGAGCAACACTACAGAACCCGAATCACCAAAAAAGAAAATCAACCTTCTGCTGGTGGCATCTGACTCAGATCATGAAAATGAACATGCGTCGGTCCACACTGTTTTGGACTGTTATCGAGCAGAACCTGTCATCAGCATGGACGCATGTCCTCTGGAATGGTGGTTGAAGCATGAAGGCACATATAAATCTTTAACGTATCTGGCATGCAAATATCTTGTGACACTGGCTGCAACAATGCTATGTGAACGCCTGTTCTCACTTTCAGGTGAACCAGAAGCAGGCATTATCTCCTGCAAATGTAAACAAACTTGTTTCTCTGAGCAGTTGGCTG
Source organism: Platysternon megacephalum (assembly GCA_003942145.1). Lineage (NCBI taxonomy): Eukaryota > Metazoa > Chordata > Testudines > Platysternidae > Platysternon > Platysternon megacephalum. Next base: position 771,847 of record QXTE01000124.1, read on the forward strand.
AACAAGAAATAGAACTGAGTGGACTTGTAGGCTCTAAAGTTTTACATTGTTTGATTTTTGAGTGCAGTTACTTTTTGTACATAATTCTATATTGTAAGTTCAACTTTCATGATAAAGAGATTGCACTACATTACTTGTATTAGGTGAACTGAAAAATACTCTCTTTTGGTTTTTTACAGTGCAAATATGTAATCAAAAATAAATATAAAATGACCACTGTACACCTTGTATTCTGTGTTGTAATTGAAATAAATATTTTTGAAAATGGTCCTATTAATTTGGAAAGCATATTGTGACCAAGGTGCTTCAAGTTTTCCAGAATCCACTTCTTCTGGAGACTTTAAAGAAGTCCTGAAATCAAAATACCATACACTCCCTTTCTAGCAAATGTGATGTTCAGTCACTTATGAGATGAAGAAAAATATATTTTACTTGCAGGTGACCAGTTGGAAAATTTTTGCTGTACAATGACATATCATAGGGTAAAGTAATTCTTGTAAGCACTTTTCCTTAGGCTGTTTTCTTTTAAGTACTACATGAATTACAGAAGCATAGAGAAAGCTCTCACACACAAATTAAGGAATAAATGCATCCATTTTATAGGGAAAATAGGCTTCAGAAAGAATCCTTACTTAACTTTGACCCAATAGTGATACCCATTACCTACCAAGTAACAATAAGCCAGAAGTCCTTACCTAACATACCGGAAATACAGTCAAGATAAACAGAGTCACTGACCATAACTTCAGTATGTTACATGTGGAACTACAACCCCCCTCCAACCCCCCCAACATGGTTACAAAAGGATCCAGGGACCTTTCTCCACTTCAACCATTCATTAACAGGAGCTACATCTTGTTTCTTACTGTTCCTTAATGTCCAGAAAAACTCAGTCACCATTTGATTAAATATCAAAGAACCCAACAATTTATCCACCCTCCAAAATGTACAATGAATGCATATGCCATATATTTTTAATATAATCTGACAGAACTCAGACACAGCAAATTAAGATAGTTTGTCATAGGTAGGGACGTGGAATCAGTAAATTTTTTTTTTAAACTTTCGTCTTTCATACATTTGGTTTTGTATAATTACAAAGGCCTAATAATGTTGTTTAAACAATTTTCAACCATACCTGCATCTTAATGTTTCATTTGTCTGGGAATAACATAATAAATTATTCACCACACCACTTGCAAGCCCTTTATCACTAAGAAGGCCTAGCGAGAGACTGCTCTTGAAGCTGTTTACAAGTAAATTTAAGATCATAACATGAAAATATTTAAACAGCTCTACAGTGTCAGAAACACAAATACAATAGCTATGTAGCTTTACCCTTAATTACTTTTGATTTCAGTTTAGCTAGCAGGTGCAGAGAATACTTCATTTGGGCTAGTGCATTCAAAGTTGAGAAACCAATTGGGAGTTGCAAAAATAAGAAAGTGTTTTTTTCCCCCTTCAATCTATTAATAAAAGCCAGGAGGGAGAGGATGAGAGCGAATTCTAAAAACTTGAAGGACACAGGCCAGATTTTCAAAGGCATTTAGGCACCTAAAGATGCAGACAGGTGCTTTTGAAGATCCTACTAGACACCTATCTGCATCTTTTGGTGACTCAATACTTTTAAAAATCTGGCCCATAGTGACCAGAAACAATCCCTTTATTCACTAACTACAGTTAATACTTATTTTAATAAAACAGTTTTAAATGCAAGACATGCTTTAATAAGCTTACTTTTTGCCTTATGTATCCAACACATTTAAGGTAGTTTTATTTAACTAATAAAAACAAATTTAAAATGCTGCTTTTGTGCACTTCTAATCAAATTCCTATAGCCAGCCAGCCCGCCAGCCCAGTGGTTTGAGCATTGGCCTGCGAAACCCAGGGTTGTGAGTTCAATCCTTGAGGGGGCCACTTAGGGATCTGGAGCAAAAATCAGTAGTTGGTCCTGCTAGTGAAGGCAGGGGGCTGGACTCTATGACCTTTCGGGGTCCCTTCCAGTTCTATGAGATAGGTATATCTCCATATATTATCTAGTAAATAAGAAATACATCAGACACCATTTTATAATAAAAATTGTAAAAAGCAAGAATCTGAACTTAAGCAATTATATAGCTCCACATACATGTATAGATATGCTTATATTCCTAGTTAGCAAAAAGTAAAACATTTAATATAAAAACTATATTTATTGGCAAATTAACGTTTTAATAGTTATATGAACCTATTAGAACAAACCTTTGTTTAGAAAAATATACAAATGCAAAACAAGATTAAAATCCGTTATTTAAAAATCAAGATTTCCTGTTTGATTTTAATCCTGATTAGAATAAATTATTTAAATCAATTCACATTGGTAATCTCTAAATGGTGTCTAAGTAGATTAGGGGTCTCAAACTCCCAGCCCGCAGGCCATCTGCGGCCTGCGAGCCTCCCCAATGTGGCCCAAGGGGCTCCAGCAGTTTTGGGGCCGGGTTTCTCCCTTGGCCCCACCTGCCGCCCCCGGGCGCTCCCCCCTCAGGGGCCCCGGCAGCGCAGCACAGCTGAGCTGCGTCTGCCTGCTCACTACAGTGGCTGCTGGCCCCTCCCGGCGGCCCAGGGGTGGGGCGGGGCTATGCATCCGCCTCCATGCACTGCCCCCGCCCCGAGTGCCCCTGCAGCCAATGGGACGCTGGGGGGGCGGTGCCTGGGGGCAGAAGCGCACAGAGGCCCCCTGGTCCTCCCCACCTTGAAGCCCCAGGTAAGTGTTGCACCCCCAGCCCCCTCCCAGAGCCTGCTCCCCCACCCCCTCCCTACATACCCCCTCCCCCCACCCAAACTCCCTCCCAGAGCCCAACCTCTCACCCCTTCTGCACCCAAACTCCCACCCAGAGTCTGCACCCCAATCCCCTACCCCAGACCTCCTCCCCCACCCATACTCCGTCCCAGAGCCTTAGGCAGGTGGGGGGCAGAGTTTTTGGGGGGCGGGTTCTGGGCAGCATGAGTGACATTGGCCTGCTGGAAGGATTTGAGGACTGGCCCTAAGGTAAATTGAGTTTGAGACCCCTGAAGCAGATAATCAGCGAATAGAACTCAATACTTCCTATGGGAGTTGAGCTAGGAGAGAAGGTAGCCCATGAATGTGTCCCTCCCACTAAATGATCCACAGAATGAAGAAATTAGAGAACTACTGCCCTCAAGACAGTCAATAATTGAGCAGTTTCTAAAGCAAATTCATATTAAGTTATTACATGAATAAATGTAGTCATGTCCTGAATATTTCTACTGGCTGGCTTTTATCAAGGAGACTTGTAGAAGTCAACACTGTCCCACAGCTAGAGAGATTTTCACTGGAATTTAAGAGTTCTTTGAGTGATAATTGCCGCTTCTTTGGCACACTTGGCCCACAGCTCTGTTGCCAAAGATGCCCCAAAACACACTGAAGATGAAGTGAAGAATACTACAACTGTCAAGTCTGGAATAAGAACTATCCTTTTATTTTTATTTAAAATGTTAGTAAGTTGTTGCTGTTTTGACTCCTGCTTCTTATACATGCTGATTCCTTTTATCATACAAGTATGAAGAAACCTGCAAACACTGGTTTTCCCCCTTCCTCTATGAATGAGAACTTTGTTGACATTACTACCTTTATTGAGAAGCAATTTATGGTCAAACATGCATGACTAGAGGGAATTCAGAAAGTGTGACCAATGATTAAGCTTTTGTCCTAGCCCATAGCTCCTTTTCCTGATGCTTCCAGGGAGATCCAACATTCCCAGGAAATAAGAAAAAGGTTTTAAGCAACATCTTAAACAAATGTACATTTCAAGTTGGAATATTTATTCATGCATCTTACACACAGCAGTTCTGGTTTCTTTTGATATATAGCTTTTCGTTGATAAGAGCCAGAATGAGTATTTCTCACTAATGCAACTAGAATAACCAAATGTGACTTTAGAAAGAATGTCAGTAATTTAAAAAAAACTACTAAGATTACTACCCCTTGTGAGAGTGAGTGAGTGAGTGAGTGAGAGAGAGAGCACACACACCTGGAGCTCTGGGCCTGCTGCAAGATCTGAGGCCTGAACAGAGGCTGTGAACTAAAATCAGGCCATGTATTAAAACAGCTGTTTACAAGTTCACTGTCCGGTACATGAACTTGGCAAAGTTGGTGTTAGTGTACTAGGCACTAGATAGTTACGCAAATATATTTTAGCTAGTACAGACATGTTAATCTAGTTCAAGATAAAATGGTTTGAGAGAACAATAAATAAGGATATTTTGTTCAAGATATTAGGAAGAAGGGGGGTAACAAATAGATGTCATGAAATACATAAGGTGGTGTGTAAGTTGTGTATTCCAGTTGTTTATCTCAGCCGATAAATGTCAGGGTACTTCGCTTTAACCTTTGTCCAGTCTAGGGAGCAGTGGAAAATCTCACCACTGACTGAGCTGAGTCCATTGTAACGAGCATACATGTGTTAGTGTAACTATAGACATTGATCCGGGGAGCTAGTACCATGCTTCGTTGACAATAAACCTGGCCCAGCACCTTTGCCACTGAACTATGCCTGTGGTCTTCCTTTATGAGTAACATCGAGGTCTGCTGAACTAACATGCTGCACTACTATTAACCTTGAAGCTCCAAAGACAGAAGCACTGAGCAGCCTAAACAGCGCTACTGAGGCAACGACATTCAAGCCTCCAGTACTTAACTACACAGGATAGTACTATCAAGGTCTGCTGAACCAGCTATCTGAGCAGAGCTGGGGAGAGTACATGGAAAACGCACACACATACAAGCTCACTCACAACATTCCTGAGGTCCCTGGGCTAGCCAAAGCTGGTAGTGCAGTTATTTTGTCCCACTCACCCTAACAGCAACCTCATGATCAGTTAAATAATGGCACTGAAGGCTACAGTCCAGTCTTCAGCTGACAGGATACTGGGTACAGTACAGGTTATTATGAAAGACCGATTAAGAATTAATGCTTCCACTACATAAAGTCCACCCCTCCAAAAACCTTGCAACTACTCTGATATAGCTTTAAACCAACATACTATTAAAATCCATAGGAAGCCCTTACACATTGGTTCACTAGGATCTGGGCTGTATTTACAATAGAAAAGCTCACAAAGAAAAGTATTAAGGGAAGTATGTGACACTGGCTATTAGTTACAGAGTACGCAGAACAAGGAAAGTAACACCTAAACACACCAACAACTGGGTACTGAGCTGAAAGCACAAATTGCAGGGGTCTTAATTATTCACTACCTATTGCCATATTCTACCCTTGATCTTTGTGCAAACCTTCCACTATCATCCCTGGGAGTTCCACTGAGATAAAGGGTAGTATATAGTGCTAAATTTACACATCCCCTGGGCTAGATTATAAAAGCTTTTCTAAGATGATTCTATGCCTGTACAGTCCTTAGACTGAGAGATTTCCTGTTAATGCCTCTGTTCAACTACCTCCTATTTGACTTAGTTTATATGACTTGTGCACTTAGAATAAGATGAAACTTTATTACTTAGAAACTTAGAACATGTAGGATGTATGAGATACACATTTGGAAAAGCATACATACAAAGCTCGTACATTCAGTTCCCATTCTGCAAAGGCAGAAGGTCTTGTTCCATTGCTTGCTCAGTTGGTCAGCTGACAAAACATTTTTTTCCGTAGTAAGTAGGGCTGTAAATAAGAGAGCACTGTAAAATCCACAAAACCACTATAATTGACTTTATATAAATAATACAAAACATAGGTTATCTAGAATATATTGCTATAGCATGCTTCACTCTCCCACTCAGTATATATTTCAATATATAATACTGTCCAAATGATGAGCATTCCCCACCCCCACCCTCCCCGCACAGAGTGCCCAAGTTTTAGTTAGGGGTATAGAGTACAAGTCATGGACAGGTCACAGAATTTTTGTTTACTGCCCGTGACCTGTCCATGACTTTTGCTAAAAATACCCATGACTAAAATATAGCCTTATGCATAATTATTAAACCTGGAAAGTTTGCAGCTCCAAACAATTCACAGCTAATATGATAAATATCAAGAAACCATCACCTAAGTTTCACCAGTCACTCAGAAATGTCTTCAGTCTATCACTTACAGTAATTCTCAGTAATACTGAAGTGCTTTTTCTAGATTTGATCCTCATCTTGAATGCCAACAGAAATCTCAGAATTTTAAAGAGAGTATTCACAACAATCTTGCATGGTGTTGAGTGCTCTAACTCCAAAGGAAGTTGGTGGTGCTACACACGTGAAAATGTGAATATTATTGCAAGAGTGAAGTCAAGCATTCTTACTAGGGTATGGGTAAAACTTAAGACATGTAAAAATGAAGGCACACGAGTACTAAACAAATTATTTCTAACCTGCGCTTATCTACAGCTTTTTTTCCCCTCACCTGAATGAGAAATATACATTTGACAAGCCCATAAACAAAATAGTCTCAGAACAGACTGCATGTGTCACTACATCAAGACCCAATGCCTCACTGACCACAGGATGCCAGCTTGAAGTAACTGCCCCATTTTCATTTGTAAGCAACTTCTTCTTCTGCATTACAGCAGCTGTTCAGGGGCTAATCTTAAAAACTGCTAGTGCAAACATTTATTTAGTATCTTGCTGCGGTAGGTTCCTTCAGACAAATAAAGAACCAAGATTCTTTATCCAGTAGATCAAATAGAAAAAAAGAAACTATTACATACCACGGTGGAAAGGAAGAAGATTAAATTCTAGGTATGAAATACCAACTTTTGGGGGAAGTGTAATTTGTTCTTTGGAGAAGAGATCACATCATTCTGAATTAGGAAACACACTTCAATGATTATTACACATTACATTAAGCAGAAGCACATGCAATCCACAAAGGGACATACAGTTTCTGCAAAAAACTCCACTACATTATCAATACTTAAAAAGGAAACCAGTGATGGCATTTTCTGCATACAGTACTGGAGAAAAAAGTGGCAAACACAAATAAGAGAAGAAGGCAAGAGACAAACAGTGGCACCATCCCTTATATTCACAGAATCATGACGACAGCATATAAGAGACTCTTTAGATTGGAAAAAAGTCTGACCAGATTTTAAATCCCCCTCACAAAGCACAATATTATGCAGGTGCAACTGATTAAAAGGACATTTACAATGCTTGGGTGACAAACAGAACCCAAAAGCAAGACTCAATCTAAACAAGTGACACTGACTGTATTGATTTCCTTTATACAAACAAATACAAGAAATAAAGTGAGCATTAACAGCACCAGGCAAACAGGATTTTTAAAGCTTTTTACTGCTAGTGATAGATGTTTTTAGTATAATAAGGAAATACATGCATTTTTGATGCATGAAGCTGGTGGATGAGAACAAGCAGACAGTAGTTGCTTGAAGGGGAAAGGGTGGGAAACCCGAACCAGACCTCAGTTGTGGAGAGACATTTATGCCAAGGGATGCTAAATGGGAGAAGAGCCAAGGCAGGGGCAACACTGGTGTTTGTGAGGAAGGTGTCTCACTCACATAAGAGGGTAATGGGTGTGTAAGCAGTGCCTGATGGATGTAGGGGGAACCCAGGCTAGACCCTGGTGCCCTGAGCGTTCCAGGAGACAGGCTCACTAATGAAAAAGGTGATACAGGAGACCAGACCAGGCTCTGGGATAGGGGGGGAGAGAAGGAGACGAAGGGGGGGGGGGAGGAACCAGGCCTGGGTCCCAAAGTCACTCACACACAGGGGTGTTAGGAGGGACAGGGCATATGGGTCCCCGAAATCACACATAGCGGGGGGGTTAGGGGGGGTGAGGTTGCCGTGGAGCCCGGCCAGGAGGGGGGGAAGGGTCGCTGCCACGAGGGTGGGGGGGCTTGCCAGGGAGGCCGATGTAGTGACTTAAATGGCGGTAACTGCTACGGGTAGGAAAATTGGACGGCTACCGTTTTTGCCGTTACACCAGCCCCGGAGGGGGGAGGGGGTTATGCCAGAGAGGCCGCCCTAAGAAGGAAGAGGTCGCGGAGCCAGGACCGGAGGGGGGAGGGGTCACTCACGCATGAGGGTGCTGAAGGCCACGACGCCCAGGAGCCCCTGCAGGAAAATACCGAAGCTGTCCATGAGGGCCCCGTTCTCGCAGCCCCGGTAGCCGTCCCCGGGCCCGGCCCCCGAGGAGGACACGGCGGGGCGGCCGGGCCGGGCCGTCAGGCTCAAACTACCATTGGCGGAGACTAAAGCGAGCCGTCGCCCCATGGCGAGGCACCCCAGCGCGCGCCGGCCTCAGGGGCTCATGACACCGGCCGAGCACCCCGCGGGCGCCTCGCGCTTCCGGTGCGGGGCACCCACCAACCCCCCTCTTCGCGCGGTGCGTCACCACCGACGTGTGACATAACAACCCGCCCCGGATTGGTAGAGGCCACATCTGAGGGGAGGAGCCAACCGGAAGACCAGTGGGGGGCGGGGCTTAACAGCCCTTTAACACGGGGATGCAGAGGTGAAGATAGGGGGCAACAGAACGGTTCGAGCGCAGCAGCTGCTGCCTGGGGCCGGCTCCCCGCCGGTACAGGCGAGCAGAACCTGGGGGCTCAGCGTCCGTGCGGGCAGCCGCCGCCCCTTCCCTTCATCGGGCCCGAGCCGCCCCCATGTGCAGCGGGCGGGGAGTCTTCCTGCTCCGCGCTGTACCGGCAGGGGAGGAAAGCGAGAGACGCCCCCCCGCCCTTCGCAAATAGGGGGATTTGCACGCTCTGCCCAGCGGGGGAAATTCTGCGAACACGTCACCGCAAAGCGAACTACCCCGCGGAAGGGAATCCCTTCGCCACGCCTCCGCCTAGCCCTGGGAAACCCACCTCACGCTCTCAGCTTAAACTGATAGGCGCTGCACCATTAAAACACATGAAGAATTTGTATTAAAGAAACCGCCTCCATCATTTAGTTATGAAGGGTTCGGTGTCAAACCGGGAGGGTGTATTCCGTGGGGTTCTGCCAGGAGGGGTTCAACATTTTCAACAACAAATTAGACAAGAGCATGTGCTTATAAAATTTGCAGCTGACACCAAACTGTGAGAGGATTGCTAGAACCTTGGAGGACACGATTAGACTTCAGCATGACGACAACAAAATGAAATTAAATAAAGAGCAGGGCACAGTACTGCACTTAAGATGACAAAAATCAAATGCACAACTACACACTGGGGAATAACTGGCTAAGCGGAGGTACTGCTGAAATGGAATTTGGGGTGATAGATCACAAACCGAATATGAACTAATGTGTGATATAGCTGTAAAACAAACAAAACCAAAACTAATATTCTGGGGTGTATCTGAGCCAGACAAACCAATTGTCCTGCTCCACTTGGTACAGGTGAGGGTGTAGGTGGAGTACTGTGTCCAGTTTTGGGCACTTCCCCTCCCCCCCTTTAGGAAACTTGTGGACAAATTGGAGAGAGTTTAGCAACACAGAACTCCTCTGAAAAAAGGATTAGAAGGAAAGGTTCAAAAAACTGGGCTGGTTTAGTCTTGAGAAGAGATGACTAAGGAGGATCTAATAATAGTCTTCAAATATGGTAAAGGAGTTATAAAGAGAAGGGTGATCAATTTTCTCCATATCTACTGAAGGTAGGAAAACACAAAACTGATTTAAGCTACAGCAAAGGAGATAGGGATTAGATATTAAGAAAAACTTCCTACCAGTACTGGTACAGAAGGGAGGCTGTGGACAACTCATCAGTGGAGGTTTTAAAAAATAGATTAGAAAATACAGTTGTCACAGAGGGTCTAGATTTAGTTAGTCCTGCAGCAGCAGAGAGCAATGGACAATGACTTCTTGAAGGCCCTTCCAGCCCTACCTTCCCATGATTTTCTTTCAGAAGGGAAATTGTACCAACTTTAAGAATAAAACCCAGGCTCAGCATGTATTAAGGAGAGTAGAAGCTACACAAAATCCAAGTACTTAAGCCAACCAATGCAGTCATTATTAAAGGTGGTAGAAGTGCTATTTCTTCCTGAACTAGTTGGTCTGACATTCATCATATTTTCATCCTGTTCACAGTTGCTTTATATGTGCATTCATACAATCTGATTTTGCTAGGGTCAATGGTCTTGGAAAGTAAACTTCATCCTGCCTATTCCAAAATATTGCAGAAAAAAATACCACTTTCTGTGATAAGTCACATTAGAAGCCTTGAGTTACTCATCCAATCAATGACAGGTTTCAGAGTAATAGCCGTGTTAGTCTGTATCCGCAAAAAGGAACAGGAGTACTTAGAGACTAACAAATTTATTGTAGCATAAGCTTTCGTGGGCTACAGCTCACTTCATCGGATGCATGCAGTGGAAAATACAGAAGGAAGAGATATATATACACACATGAAACAATGGATCTTACCATACACATTATAAGGAGAGTGATCAGTTGTCAGCAGGAGAGAAAAAAAAAAACAAAAAACCATGTGTATGGTAAAATCCATTGTTTCATGTGTGTATATATATCTCTTCCTTCTGTATTTTCCACTGCATGCATCCGATGAAGTGAGCTGTAGCCCACGAAAGCTTATGCTACAATAAATTTGTTAGTCTCTAAGGTGCCACAAGTACTCCTGTTCCTTTTCATCCAATCAAGGCACTTTCATGACCAAGCACATCAAAGCAACAGCTCAAATTCCAAATGGAAAGCCAGGGTTACAATTGTGTAGGAATCACAACTTTCGAATTTCTTGACTTGTTTAACAGCTCAACCTATACCATTTTAATGAGCAAGGAACAGAGAAGGGGAGCTGGAGGTACTATTGAGGTCTAACCTTAGGAATTAAATATAAACACAACTTTTGGTTGATGAATTTATATAGAGAATATGATATCTTATGATTAAGGCTACATTTTAGTGTCAGGTATTTTTAGCAAAAGTCACAGACAGGCCACGGGCAGTAAACAAAAATTCACAGCCCGTGACCTGTCCATGACTTTTACTAAAAATACCCATGAGTAAAACTTGGGTGGGAGGCTGCCCGGGGGCTCAGCGCATGCTGGGAGAGGGTGGCCCAGATGCTGGGGGAGAGGGGGTAGCAGTGTGCGGCCTGGGACCCCTGCTGGTGCTGGAGGGGGGATGAGTTGGCAGGGATGGCAGGCTCCCTATCTGGCTCCATGCCTCCCCCCCAGCAGCAGTAGAATTTGGGTGTGGGAGGGGGCAAGGGCATGGGATGGGGTGAGACAGGCTCTGAGCAGTGCTTGCCTGGGGGGCTCCCCAGAAGCAGCACGGTGACATCCTCCTCGCTCAGCTGCTAGGCAGAGGTATAGCCAGGCAGCAATGTGTGCTGCCTCCGCCTGCAGGCACCGCCCCCTCAGCTCCCATTGGCCACTGTTCTCATATTGTTTTCCACGCTTTCTACACATGGGACCAGCTAGAGAAACCCACAGCATGAGGCAGGATTACCATTAGACACTATACTTGCAAATCTATTAATATTATGGTAGGACCTATAAGCCTTATTCAGGATTGGTACTTCATTGTGCCTGGACCTGTACAGCCTGTAAGATACTGTCCCTGATATAAACTAGCATAGCTCCATTGGCTCCAATGAAGCCATAGCAGCTAAAGGTCTGGCTCATTCTATTTTGCTCAAAACTAAGGTCGGAAAACGTATCATGTGGTAGTGATGGTGGGTTATTACTTAACTTCAATCAGCCAAAACTCCTATTGACCTCAATGGAAATTGGGCCACTCTAAGTACTAAGAAAAACAGGATGAGGACTTGAGAGTATGGGCAAGGGTTTTGGAGCATTTTTAGCAGCCACTTACTGCACTGTACTTACCCAAGATATTTCCATAATAATAAATCATTTGAATGAGTATATTGAAAACAAGATTTAAGTTTGCAGATGAAAAACTGGATTCTTAGCAAATGAAGTACAGTCAAGCCAGTTCAAAAGATTATTGATTAGACCAGCAGGTGGCAAAAGTAGATCAGTAGATGTAAGTGTTAGACTGTAAGTACTCTGAACAGGAAGCTATCCAAGTGAATATGATCAGTGTTGGCCCTAATCCAGAGGCATATTTAAACACATGCCTAACTAAATAGACGAGTAGTTCCCTAAAGTACACTGCCTTATTTAGGCTTTGATTCAGCAATTACCCAGCATGTTGATTTGGGGATTATTGGGGAAAAATATTAAAAATACTGAGTGCAATGCACAAACATCTGCAGTAAGAAGGCAGTCAACAAATTAGACTGTAGATGATACCGTCACCTTATAGCTTATTGTCCCTCCTTTAAAAATTCAGATGTGTATGTGGAACCTAATCTCCATATTCAAATAGTGTTTTTTAAAGCTATAGCTGAATCTGTACCATGTTTAACTGAGTTTTGAGGACATTGCCAGAAGCAGAAGAAATAAAACATTCTTAATCCATTTCTTTAAGACTTCTCTGAAACAAAACAAAAACCACAAACAAAAAAATAAATACAACTGTAGAGTAAAATTGTGCACATTTGGGCTGTTTTTACCAATTCATCTTCTAATAACTTTTGAAAATTTAGGATGACTGTGACGTTGTCTGATTAAAATATAACCATGCAAATAATTATTGCTACCACTGTTATATAATTGTAACAAATCTTACACAAAGTATAACTCATGGCCAGAAGGGGTTAAACAGCTTGCAGGCTAACTAACCCAAAGTTGACCTTTAAAGACATGTTAGAAATGTTAATTAGGGCCATTGCATGCTAAATAGGTTTGCATTTCAAAGTTCTAGCCTAAGTTGTTAGAAATTAGAGGTAATATTAATTGTGTGCATCTAAGATGCTACACGTGTAAACGGACAGTTTCTGTCTGTCACTGTAGCTACTAAGTCAGAGATCAAAAGGGAATATTAACATTTAGATGAATCTTGGGTGAAATAATGTCATTGTCTATACCGTCTCTGAAGTTTGTGATAGACTGCCTAATGGATAAATTGTCCTATGTTACTTTGGTTAATTAATTACTGGTCATGTTTAGGAAGCAGAAGGTTACATCAAAAGCCTATTGTTTACCCAGGACTGTGCAGTCAAGTGGATGCTAGAACACTGTATAAAAGATGGTTGGGTCCGGATTCTGTTATCTCAGATCTGCTTAAGACTATAACCTATGAACTAAATTCTAAAATAACTCTTTGCAACTACAAAGCTCACCATCTCTGCTATGTATCTGAACCTCAAGAATTAAACTCATATCTGTATGTATATTGATTTTTTAACCACTCTTTTCTTTTTTAATAAATTTTAGTTTAATTAAAAAGAATTGTCGGTAACGTGTATTTGGGTAAGATCTGGAATATTCATTAACCTGGGAGGTATGTGTCCGATCCTTTGGGATTGGTAGAACATTTCATCATATAAAAGAAAAAGAAGTTTTTCAGAAATCTTCATCATATTTGACTTGGATACCTGGATGGAGGCTTGAGGCTAGGTACTTTAAGGAAACTGTGTTAACAACTTCTGAATAACCAGTGAGGTAATAAAGAAGCTGTTTTATGCTGGCTTGGTAAATTTAAGTATTGAATTATCCACCAGCTTTGGGGTCTGTCTGCCCCATTCTTTGCAGTTCACCCTAATTGAGTGACCTCAGCTGGCCCAGTGACCATTATGGACACATTTCCAACATAGCCTCTATACTTAAGTAATGCAGAGTCTTTTTATCAGCAATATTTAGTTCCACATAGCATATGAACTGAGCACTTAAAACATGAAGTTCTTTCCCTGCTTCAGTACACAAAGACAGCACTAAGATACTGAAGCAGGGCTGACGACAGAATCCTTATTGCTGCTCAAGTATCTGGATAGCAGTCCTGTTCTGACTGACAATTGAGTCCATTACACAGGAGTAAATTAAACCGTTTCATCCATACCATACATCAGCACGACAACCATTTCAGCCTAGTTGACAAAAGTGACTGCAAAACCTCAAGCATTCACATTTTGTTCTCCATTAGTTTGAAATAATGTATACAACCATTAAATAGGAAATTACAGGTCTGTCTCATCTTACGCTGGGGTTATGTTCCGCAGTCAGCGCCTAAAGCGAAAATCGCATATAGTCAAAATTACATTGAGTGTAATGGCAGGCGGAATCGCCCGCACTACAGAAACAGTATTTAAATTGTTATTTTTCTCTTTTTTTTTTTGTTGCCGACCGCGTAAAGCTGAAATCGCGCATGTTAAATGCGCCTATGATGCGACAGACCTGTAGAAGAATTTTCTTTGAAATAGGAATGATTACAACATGGATATAATTCTATACATTGCCTGAGAGGCAAAGAAAGAGGTGATTCCTATCCCAATCTATGAAAGACAGGATACCACATAGCATAACAGTTCAAGAGGGAGGATGTGATGATTATTGGGGAGATGAGCAAACTGGAGAGGATTTTATGGATACATTTAAAGGAGATGAGAGGGCTTGGGAGGTAAGTGGGGAGATTTCCTTGAGGGCAGCCATGAAGCTGAGCCTGGGAGAAAACCAGTAGGTAGGTATGTAATTATGATCTTGTTTTCACTGTAGTGGACTTTTAAATTCCTAAGGAGTCTGCTGTTGCATTGTTAGCAGTAATGCAGAACGCAACAGGTGAAAATTGCTATATGTTCTCAAGGAGATGTTCTTGCTTGGTGTTTCTTTTAATCAGAAAGAAAGAAAATAACGTGCTCATGTAATTAAAGACTGTATCCTAAAATAGCTGGCATGTCATAACTTTTCACTGCTTGACTTTCAGCCTTAATAATATTCTTTTAACATAGTTGGTTGGTTGGTTGGGTGTGTGTGTAAAATATATAAATGCATAATAGGAAATATGGCAGCAACAAGGAGAAGAATGGAAGAGACTAGAGGGTGCAAGGAGAGCAGAAGCATGCATAATTTACCAAAACAAATGCAGAGTCTTAAAAAGGAAATTTGTCCTACTTTCTCCTCTCCATTTCCTATTTGCCTCTGGTATTGCTTGTCACAGAGTGTCTATGCCTCTACTGGAAACTCCTTAGGGCAGGGACTTTTTAAAAAACGTATGTAGTGTGCCATGCAGAATTGTGGCACTAAATAAATAATAGTACAATTTGTTTTCTTTTGTCCCAGGTTTAACATAGGAATTTTCTATTGTTTATCACATTTTAGAACCAAATAACTCAAGCATTTGATGTTTTGCGTGCAGCCAAGAGTTTAGCATGCCATTTACTGGATGATTTTCTTGCACCAGTTTTTGATGTTTGGACAGAGTGATTTGTTTTGTTCGGCAGATTTTGTGTAGTGCTTTTCTACCTTACAGTAGGCACCATATAAATTGATTAAACTGTAAATGCCTCTTCTTCCCTCGCGTTTTAATTTCTTTTGATTTTTCTTAATGCTGTTGATTGTGTGTTAAAGTAATAGGTGTGCTTAGGTTTTTATTTTTTTAATTTTAATACAGAGTTAGCTTTAAAATACCAGAAACTAAGGTAGTAAATTGATCTTGATACTGTTTTGGTTTGTTTTCAGATGTACTAAAGTGTCTGTCTAATTCAACATTATTTTCTTTCTTGTTGATGAAGTTTAAGCACTATACTCTGCTGTCTGCTGCCCAGGCTCTCATTGATGGCAGAAAGAGCTGTTCACACACATCCGAGATAGAATGTGGTCAAAGTGGTTGCTACATTTCTTTCTCTGAGCTCCTGACCCCTATGATTTCTGATAAATGCTCTTCGCCATCCCATTGCCACAGGCAGAATTCGTCATTGAAACGGGACTAGGAATCAGCATGCCTGAGTTTTATGCCTTGCTGTGACCCCTGCCCTCCAGGAGTCTTAGTTCTCTATAAAAGTAGCAATAGCACCCCTCTCAGAAAAGGGCACGACTCTTTCGGTGCTTGTGATTATTTAGTGGTATGTAGCCTGTATTTCTAAATTTATCTACAGCAGAGATACAGTATGACCAGTGCAGTCTGCCTGCACTACTGAAGGGACATGGCTCAGTAAGTGAAAGCTGAGTTCAGCGACCATGCCTATTCACTTCTTGACCTCTTGGGAGTTCCAGCAAGCAAGATAACTAGCATTATGGGTGTAGCTGCTTTTGTGAGGTGGAAAAACTCCCATTCGGCACTGAACCAAGACCACAAACAGAGGTAGAAGTAGTCGCCAAGAACTAACATTAGTATCCCATTACAAATTCCATGAGTCATCCAGACCCTTGTCTACACTTAGCTTTACTTAAAGATATGACAGACCTCTTCATTCTTCAACAGTTTAGTAAAGCATTATTTGGTTTGAGTGGATTATAAATTAAATAAATATTTATAGATAGTTGCATATTTAAAGATATTGAATGTTAACAGACCCCTTTGAAATGCACTAGGATTGTACTATGAGAATGATTTACATGTTTTTCGAAAGGAGAGTGACTGTAGCGTGTATACCAGGGGTCGGCAACCTACGGCACGCGTGCCAAACATGGCACGCCGCTGCCTGGCAGTCCCAGCCCCCAGCCCCACTCAGCCCCCCCGCCCACCGCTCTCCCCTGCGGGGGCAGGAGGCAGAAGCTTGGTCCTGCGGCAGCCAAGCTTCTCCCCCCCGCTTCTTCCCCCAGCGTGGTGCTTTCCTGCCCCTCCTCCTCCCTTCTGGGGGAAGGGGGGCGGAGCCGAGCCACAGTGTGCTCGCTGCTCCGTAGAGGAGACAGAGAAGAGGTAGGGACGGGGCCTTGGGGAAGGGGGTGGAACAGGGTATATCCCTTCCAGCCCCCTGCCATGAGTCGCTCAGGGCAGGGGGCTGGGAGCACCCCAGCCCTCTGCCCTCACTCCTGAACCCCCCCCACACCCAGCCTTCTGCCCTGAACCCCCCCACACACACACCCAGCCCTCTGCCCTCACCCCTGAACCCCCCCCACCCAGCCTTCTGTCCTGCACCCCCACACAC